>CM029532.1:28943788-29275745 GCA_017141395.1 Laodelphax striatellus | reverse complement strand
TCGCCGGCGTCATCGTAGTTGCGGATGCACGGGATAAGAGCCCAGGCGGCCTTCGCCTGAACCTCAATCGACGGATTTTTGCTTACCGACCAAATAAAGTCTCACTGAGTCATTTTTCACAATATCTTCTACACATTCCTTTTTCCTGGGCACATTCTCCAATCACAGCACAAATATTGTTGAGCAAGTCTGTATTTGACAACTTTCAAAGATTTCTTCAATGTGTTCATTGTTTCTATTTCAGTTCCACGGAGAATGAAGCGCTCTTCGGTTTTCTGACGCTGACACAATTCTGCTGCCAGAGCCCCCACAGTATTGACCCGAATCTGAAAAAATGCATGGGTTTCAGTTTCTGAAGAATAATTAGAAAAAGAAGAACTTCGTACACGTACAAGAGAATAATAAAATAATGATATGTTCCATAAATTATAGTGTCAATTATACACAATAGAATTAGACTAGATACTCTCAGTATTATTGGTAGACGACAAGCTGTGAAATTTTTTATACAAAAAGCTGCTTCGTAACTCATACCGTATCACTTTTTTCGCTAAGGGTACGTGATACCCAGAGTAACTGGTTTTAACCATAGAAAAAGGATTCTATCATAATAATTATTTATTTGAACCCAAGCTGGTACCCTTCCATGGAAACCTTGACACTCGCCACTCCTGGATGAAATCAATGAATATATATATTTGACATATCCAAACTAGGGAATTATACGATTTCATGTTATGGTCTTGCATTAATAAGATAAAATTTTTAGTTGAGCTCTTCGTCATACAAGTGAACTTATAAGCTCCACAAGTTGTAAAATCACACATTCATACTCAAATCAAGAATACGAGCTTCTCATTATAAATATAGTGTATTGCTTGGACAGTTGAGTGTACCGCAGCTAGAATCATCTGCATACATAAACACACCAACACTGATCTCATATGATTTTTTGTAACGCACTCCAGAATCAAGATATTTTGATTTCATTTTGTTTTTCTTACTGATTTTAATTACGGAACTTTCATTGTTTAGCTTTTCAATAAATTACAAAAGAACCTTTCCAATAATTGACATTTACTTTGTATTCTGATTGAAAAAGAGAAGATATATTTTGGTCATTAATGGTTATTAATATACACATGGACTCATTATTAATTGCAATCAGTGTCAACCAGATTGATCTGTTTCATACAGTATACCCATTAAGCATTTTTTCAACATCTTAGTCTAATTGTTACAGAGTAGACACACCTGCAACAATTCATTTAATCACCGGTACCGCAATGAAAGGCACTCAATATTTATTTAAACTTGGAAATTAATAATGCTAATAATAAATATTATTATTACTCTTCAGTCTCTTCCATCTTGGAGTGGGCACTTATTATCCAGTTGAATCTAACTTTGAGAAGACGTTCTTCCTCATAAGAACTTTCAAATCATATTTAGCACATTTCTGATAGCATAGTAATAGCCGCTAAGAGAGTCGTTTTTTGGTCATCCTGGCGAGTCCAACAAATCGACTAGATAGTCCGAAATGCCGTTGTGCTTGAAGACCAGCTCCGTGCGTGCGCGTCTGCACAGCTCCTGAATATTGCTCTGGCACTCAACTCCTTCACATCAAGCATTCTTCGATTTCAACCGTTTCAAAACATATCTGATAATGTCCTCGCCAACAATAGCCTTTTGATATACTTCATCCGTGGCTGACAATTCTGAAGCTTAAAGCCCATTGTGTATTCAACAAGGTTACCAAATTCTTTGCTTGAAGAAAATTTCGAATGACCTTCGTGATTCCTAGATTTGAACAGTTGTTCTTTCACTGTTTCAGAGTATGATAACTGATAGAGAATGCCTTTGTACAGTTTATTAGTGTATCGAATTTGTTCTACTCTTTCTTCGACGGTCATTTTGGTTTTCGCTCTTTGTCACTATTGCAGAGGCACGTCGACAAGAAGTTTAAACAGTCTCTCAATGCCCCCCTCACGCTGGATTCCATCTCGCCCTCTTCGCAGTTCTGCTATTTGCGAAATACTGAGAGCACTGGTTGCCTGACGCTCAGCAATGGGTCGCTCAGATATGAAATAAGGCTTGAGATTACCCCTAGTAACAAAAAGTTGGTGTGAATTTCAAGTTTTCTAAGACATTAAAGAAACATTAGTATTAAAGTTTCTACACAATATTTTAGAAATTCTATATTTTCTTCATTTTAATAGAAAAGTTTGGAATATTTCTCTATTCCCTGTGGTTATTTTGTCAGCTGTCAGCCCAGATAAAGGAATTCAAGGATAATCCTTTACCTGCTATCACCTACATCGGGTCATATTGTTTTGTGTTTCCGATCAGCGCAGCAGTCTTGAGCTGTTTTATAACAATTTTGGTAAACTTTGATATGAAAGTATCAAATAATTTCTGAATATTTTTATTTTTGATAAATTGGTGCTCCAAGTTTAGGACAACTTGAAATCTACTTCAAGTTTGGAAAAGTGCTATTCCTATTATAATCCAATTATTTTTTCATTTAACCAGCCAATCAAGTGATTCATCGTCTAATGAGTAGAAAAGTGAAAAGATTACATAGGTACTCACCAAGTTCTATAACTAGTCTTTGAAGAACTTCAATCTGAGTCATTTTTAGCAGAACGTCCAAAGTCGCCTTATTACAAGAATAATCATCACATTTCAATATGTTTGCCAACAAGTTGTAGCCTCCTGATAAAGAAAAGAATCATTTATCTGTTGTTTTTTTTGCATTATGACACAATATAAATTCTTTGTGCTAGGGTACCGAGCGTGTAGAATTGTATGCGAGTCATTTTGCTGAGAATGATTCCAAACATGAATCTGAGAGACTAATAAGTTAAGGATGTTTACAATATAACAATATTTTTCGTAAGTTCCGATTCACAGTACTTAAAGTGATTCCAAACACATTGCACTGATCCAATCATCACCACGCAGCAGACTGACTGGGACTCAAAAGAGCTTCAAAATATCATCTCCAAGACTATTCAACCTGCTCCCAAGGACATAAGAGACGCTGAGACCAGGATGTTCAAATATATCCTGAAAGAACATGTAATAGAACGGCCCATCTACTCAATGGCAGAACTGGAGGATGAGCCATTATTTTCTGCTACAATCTGATACCATCCCAGAGTTAAAGGGGGGGCACCCCAGAACTCTTTTGACACAGTCTATCTGGTCTTTCCAGCTAACGACGAAGAAATCAAGTATCAAGTAAGTATTCCACGGGACGGGAGTCAAGAGCACTTGTCAGCACTCACCTTATCTGCTGAATGAACACATAAGGCGTTGACCTATTAAATAATTTTCATGATTCATTGAGTTTTATTCAAAGATACAAAAGCAGTTTATAGTTATCATAATTTCAACTCGAACCATAATACAACTTTCTTAAACTTTACTGTTTGTAAATGATCGATATCGTTTAGAATAATTTGAATTTTTCGAAGTGAGCCATCTTGATGTATTACTATATAAGATTATTATATTACTATGGAACTGCATGAATATTATACATATAATATATTGTTTCCTTATATGGAATCAAACCTGAATCCTTCATGGCATCTCGAACTTTTTCGTTTTTAAAATCATATTTCACAAGTTTTTCTAATAGACTGAAAGTTTCCGCTTGATTGGCAGGCTTCATCTTTTTTATAAGTTTCCGGACGTGCCAGTAAATTTGTTGTTTTTCATCCCCGTGATCCGCATCCGACTTTCGCCCTATACAAATTGAAAATACAAGTACAATGAGTTCACTAGTACGAGTATAGTTTTCAAGAATTAGAGGTCAATTTGAAATAAAGCCTATTTTTGTTGGGCACTAATAACTTACAGCAATAATTACTGTTTCTTATATCTTATAACAATATTTTTTTCATCATTGTCCCCATTATCCATGCTCAAGCATAGAGCAAAAAATTGTTGATTACCAAACTTGATGAGTATAATACCCAGCATTCCTGAATGAGTAGTAAACTATTTACCAACTCTAAAAATACCCAGAATTCCTGAATGAGTAGTAAACTATTTACTAACTCTAAAAATGTGTAAATATAATCTACCAGAAGTTTCAGTACTGTTAAGTAGGTATGGTAATGGTAACGTACTCGAAGTGTCAGTTGGAAACTAAATGCTAATTAATCAGTCACGGTCTAGAAACTGTATTTAAGATAGAATCACTTTATTCAGTGAGAGATCGACAAATTTTGAATTTGTAAGTAATCTTCTACTCCATAGTGTACAAGAACAATTGGATATTTTTATTGTAGAAGACATTACCGGTATATGTAATATATGTAATATGTATATTGTAATAATTTGAAAAAACCTAATTAGTAAAAACTTGAAAAACTAAAATTAAAATACTATAAAAACTCACTCTCCCTCAATATTTGTTCCATCATAATTGCAATTTTGATGACAGATGGTAAAGTGTATTTCTAGTATGACGTTGAATTTTGAGAATAATAGAAAGTAATAGATGAATTATCTTGAAAATTTTAGCCCATGACATCGCCAATTTACACAAGAAATATTTTTAACCTATGCCCAAATAGCACCAAAGCCCCGATAAGAAATTTGATGTGGCATCATCACATGACTCAAGTCGCACCTTCTAATGAAAAATAATTCAGCCGATATTCACGGTAGAGATGTCAATCAGTTGTCCAGTAAGGGTTGAAAATGAAAAAAGAGCTCATCAGCTGAGGCAAAGATAAGACCCAAGCGGGAGAGTTCAAGTTTTCAGGTCTCTACAAACCTTGAGCAAAGACATGGTTTTCAGCATCTAGTAGAGAAAGAAGACAGTATGGGTCACGCGCATGTGGCTTCAAGCCAGGTGGGAGGGCTCTGACGTCATCTCATCCCACACTTTCAACTCTACCCTATACTTTAACCCGTATTATTTTTTACCGCACGCTGTTAATAAATCCCAGATTATAATTCTTTTCCTAAAGGCGCTTATTGACGAGGGAAAGTAGAGAGAACAAGTTACTTTCTGGAAAGTAACTTGCCCTTGTTACGATCTTTCTACTTATTTGCTTATATACAGGAAATCGTACTTGCTGGGAAGTAGCTTGCCATCTCTTCTTTACTTTTGAGACACGGTTTCTCCAACGACAGTTTAGTTTAAACTTAGGTTTTACCACTCACTAGAAACTTTTTGTCAGAAGTTCGGTGTCCGAACAGCTGACCATTTCATTCAATGATGCTAACATTGAATCAAATGGTCCAGCTGTTCAACATCCGAACTTTCTGACAAGACAAATAAAGATGGTAAACGTAAAAATATCTGGAACGCAACGATAAGTTTGTCAAACTTTTGTTCAAACTTTCAGGATTATTTTAAATTGTCATAAAACAGCTGATTTAACGTTATTAAACGAGCGTACAACAATCCATGTTTTCACAACAAGTTAAATGGATCCTGCTAAATAACGAGATTATTTTAAATTTCAGAAAACAGCTGATTGATGTGAAAGCTGGAACTGTCATTCAATCTTCTTTCTCATATTAATAATTGGTTTGACAAACTTTTATATTCCAAACTCAAAGATAAGCTTAAAGTGGACTAACTGTGGAGAAACCGGCTACCTATGTTATTCTCAACACATGTTATTATTTCCACAAATCATCTGATTAATAAAACGATGCGTTTCTTCTGCTCTACTGGCTGAAAGTGGGAGAAAGTGATCACATGACCCTCAATACTTTCCTTGGAGTGGCAAGTAAACACATACAAGTTTAATTCTACTTCCCGAAAGTGATTCTCTGAACTGAAAGTACCCCTATAGACAGGAAAAGTAAGGGGAAAGTTGAAGAGGCAAGTACTTGCTGGAAGTTACTTTCTCTCTCTGCTTTCCTGTCAATAAGTGCCTTTTAAAAAGTGTTATGAGAGCTGAAATTTGAATATTTATTGTCAACATGTTAGTTAAGGTATTACAAGTGATAAAATCTTGTACATTGGACTTGGAATATTTGTGATTCAAAATAATTCAAAACCAAGATTCGTATTAGCGCAAAAATGTAAGTGAGTGAGTTCATGTCGGATCTGTGACTAAGGATCTCAGCTGTGATCCTAGAAACTAGTAGATGTGGCAGGATGCATTGAATTTACAGCTCTCAGAACACTTTTAGGAAAAGAATTATAATCGATTTAGTAACAGCGTGCATAAAAGTACGGGTTAAAGTATAGAGTACAGCTGCTAGTTTGGGTAGAGATGACGCCAGAGGAACAGTTTGCCACTGCGCATCCTATTCGTGACCCATACCGCTTCTTCTATTTACCGTGGTCTATTCCTTCAGGCTGCTAAGTTGAATGAATAAATTGTACTATACCAACGCGGTGGTAAATTAATTAAAAAGGTTAATTAATTAAATAAATATTTGAAACAGTAGAAAGTTAAAAACAAACTGTTGGAGAGGGGGGACTGATTCGAATGACGTCATCATGATAATTTATTTTGATTAAATCAGCTGTTGATAATTGACTGATAATTGGCGGACCGCGAGTGTGAAGTTACATGAATCAAGAAATCAGACTTCCCCCTCCACTTTGCGCCTTACAACAGCGAGTGTTCAAACTTCTATTTATTTATTTAGCGTATGGCTTTCGTCGGTAGGGAGACGAGGGTTGTTCCACCTCGCCGTGTTTAACATAATTCCACTTAGGTTGAAGTTCTATCCATTTTTCAGAATAATTTACCTCTCTTGAATATTACCTTCTCTCTAATAATCTCGGAAAAGAATAATTAGGTGATTTAGGTAGTCTGTAAACAAAAATAATAATTCTGATATTTTTTATGAAAATATTGGATTGGTCCCTGGAATTCATGAAAGTTTTTTTATTGAAGAATTTACGGAGAGCATACTTAGGAATAATTTTAAATGGTTAACAATTGAAATTTTAGTTTCTTGAGGTATTCAATCGATCAAACATTTGTTTAAACATGAAAAACCATCCAGAGAAACACTTGATGCGAATAAACGCTTTAATCGAATCTAAACTCTTGCTATAGGTACTGAATGTTAGAATATTTCCAATTAATCCCACAGAATTCAACACAGACATATTCTGTTTTTGAATCAATCAATTAGAACTTGAAATGAAACTGTACGGCACTACTCCTTGTTAAATGCATTACAATCTTATGACTGTTCTCTATTATTTGAATTGGATGTCAAAGATTATATAATTGATAATGGTTAAATTACTATGTTATTTATTAGAAATGTGAATTTAAAGAAAAACAGTCCGGAAAGTATCACTTCAAAATATTTGCTCTGAATTAAATTTCATGGTCTGAGGAGAATTTATTGGGTTGGTTGGAATCTTCAAAAGTTACTGATAATATTTAAGACAATTTAGTTGAAATAAGATATAATAAGCCGGTAAAGACTCTTTTTTTTGAATATATACCATCGAATTCAATAGTTAAAAAACTTGTAAACATATTTAGCATTTCGAGTTTTGTAACATTCATTCTCATCATCACCGATGAAATAATTTCTCTTGAATTTGCTTAGATTGACAACCACCAAAATGTTCAAATGGTCCAAAGGTAGCTTGACGTTACCCTCACAAAGTAATGATACACCTAATACTTATATAGTATTTTTATTCATTATTTTCATATAAATAGAATCAAAATTATTTCTACTCCAACAAACTTTCATTCACTTTCAGTACTTTTGAGTGTTCTTAGAATGGTTTGCAAATTGCACTTTTATGATAGAAAACTCACGGAAGACCAATTTGTCAATGTCTTGCAGCGCATAAATAATGAAAATACTCACGACTAATCCAATATTTGTGAATTCATAGGGGAAATTATCGATAGGATTTAAAATAAATATTAAATGTCTGCTCCACCTTCACATTTGGCCACTTATGATCTGATCTCATAGTCAAGATAGTACAAGTAAACTATGGTCCGGTGCACTTATAAAGCATCGACAATTTCACACATTAATCTATCCAAAGGATTGCAAGCATCACTGTTCGCGTCATCCAAATCGGAAGCATCCATTTTCTCGAAAGATTCACAAGGCACCATCAGCTTTGAGTCCAGGTCCGAGGTGTCAGGTAAGCTTTGGAGGGCTTGCTGCAGTATTTCCATAACCTGAAATGAAACATTGTTTTTTTAAAGAAATGAAATAGGAAGATACAAAAAATAATTATTATTACATGCTGTAAGTATTACAGCATTAGATTATTCAACTATAACAGTAGTTGACCTATCTTATTTATAACTGCGAAAGTGGAACACAAACACATTAATAATTAGTGAAACGAATATGCAAAGAAAGCTACATTGAGCTCTGGTGACTTGTGAACAGCAATCATGTACAATGGAACGAAACAGCAAGAGAAGATTCCATGTATACCTACCTATGTACAAAACATTGAGCTCGTACGATGAATCGAACCCCGTACCTCTCAATTTCGTAGTCAACGCTCGTACCGGGTTCGATTTCCCGTCCGGGCACAACTTTTTGTACATTTGTATTTGTCGAATTTCTTCTTGCTATTCCTTTCTGTTGTATATGTTTGCTGTTCACAAGTCATCAGAGTTCCATATAGTTTTCTTTGGATTTTCGTTTCACTAAAATTATGAATATTTTTGTGTTCCTCTTTCGCCGTTTCCACTAGAGCTTTTCTTCTATATGTTCACTGTTGCAGAAATCTTCATAACTCTATATAGCTTTCTTTGAATTTTTGTTTCACTAATTCTTATGTATTCATAGCAATTGATCAATTGCAACATTTAATAATTCTTTACATCAACAAAAATATTAGTTTGACTAGAGGTAAGTTAAGGAAGTCCTAGTATAATAATTAAAGAAAATTTACGATTACAATCCAACAAAAGGCTGACTTAATTTCACGGTTCAATTTCCTGCTATAAAAATTATGTTAGATTAGAGCTAGAGAATCAAATAAAAATTTATTTTACACCAATTTTATGAAAGACTAATTTGGAATATTTGAATTTTAGCTACAAAAATACCTACAACACTTATTAAAAATAGCACATCCTCTCAGAATGGCAACTGTGAGGTGAATAAGCGTAAATAAATTATTCTAGGTTTTGGATACATAATATTTTGTGTCTGTTCTTCTCGGAAAACTTCATCCACGAATATTCTCTCCCAGTAAGAGAATACAGTATTCAGTAGTAGAATTTCAAAAATACATGTGTTCAACAAAATGAAATGTTTAGCTTCGATACTATCAATTATTCATCACATCAAACTGACAACCAATGTAAGGATAGGCTAGGATGTAGTCACATGCAAAAATATTCCACAATGTATTTACTTCCTTTCAATTTAGTATGCCAGTACAAACTCATTATTTCTAGAATTGTAATATTCCAGTGCGTACATATTACTTTAATGGCTAATCGTTAGTAAGGCTAGTCAGTCACTCCCTATATTTGGAGGCGTATTAAATTGCTGCATTGCACTATATACATGCTTAATACAATGTTATCCAGCAGTGCTTTGTTCCCATCACTGGGTTGCGAAGACTAGCTTATGGTTGAGATGTCAATGTGCTAACCACACGTTACATCTGGTTAATGATCTTTCACCTCTGCTGATTCAGTCAAGTGGATGTGAAACTGGCAACCAGTTGGTAGGCCTAAGCCCACATAGAGCTGTTGAGCCATTGACAAACTGAATAGAACCATTCACTATTCACATTATGACACATCTATTTGTCTCTCAATCAAAAATTCACCTCCCTAATTATTGATTAACAGCTTAGATAGGTGATATTCCAATCGATTCAGGTAATTCATTTTTTTCATCATACACGATACTTTCTATTGGATTCATATTTCTTTGGCTAATTTAGAAACCTAGATGGCAGCTTCCAGGCAATATAATAGTAATCTTCCAATTTAATGGCCAAAGAGAAGGAAATGAGTAACACAAATGGTTAACTTAATTGTAGCCCATAAATCATGAAATGAACAAAGTTTTCAAATAACTTACCTTATCAAGGTGCTTTTGGAATCTTTGTGCAGTTTCTATTCGTTGTCGCTTCTGTTGCTCCATCATTACACGCAAAGTTTCACGTGCCTGGTGAGGACGGAATTCATTCAACAGATGGTGAATGTGAATAAACAGCAAGCTGAGATCTTCAACTTTTTCAGCACGTCTTGGGCTCTCAGGACACTTGACCAGTAAGTCAAGCAGATCGAGAAAATTCACCAACAGAGAATGATTCAGTTTACGCAGCTCTCTACGTCGATCAAAGTGTTGTGGATATAATCTTTTGATTCCCTGAAAAATGAAAATTAGGGTCATGAACAAGAAACCATTTGATGGAAGTGGAAAAACTGTTTCAATATTATTTTATACTGATAAAAACGTGCATCTCTAGTATTTTTTTTCAACGTTCCTTACATGTTTTTCTACTCTGCAACTGATTTTTCTAGTCGAAGTTGGACAATGTGTATAAAGATCATACATTTCCTTACATATATATTTCTTACAATTACATATATTTTTTCAAAGTATCCAAAACCACAATCAGATAGATTCCAAAAGAATTGAATAAGAGAAAAAACAAGACCATTTCTCTACTTTAGAAAAAGTTTAATTCTTTTACTGTACGGTATGGGAGAATTTTTTAGCTTCAAAATTTAAATGGACATATTTCTTAAATCTACAAATCAAAACATTATAGGAAACAAAAAAGTAAAACATATCATTTAAGTAATACGATTTTTTCAATTCTGGTGAGAGGACTTAGCTTGAGTAGCATCATCACCAAGGATACCATGCTTCTTGCAAAGGCATAGGCTACTGTGTTGCAAGTCTGCGAAAAATGAGATGAAGGAGATTTCGTTGGTTTAGGAAGGAATAGGGCGTAACTCAGTAGGCTATAAGAAAAGTTTTTTGAAGCCAAAAACATAGGCTAACACTAAAATGAAAAATTGACACTATACTATTTGTACTAACCTGACTTTCCAATGGTCGAATAATGGTATCATCGGCATTAAAAGGATTTCCAAACATTGAATAAGTATCATGTATTGGTGGTGGAGGTCTTGGGGCACGACCTCTTCGAATATTTTCATCAGTATAGTTGCTTACATATTGAACTGGTGGTAGTGGTAAGGAACTAACTTGACTTGTTTCAGCAGAAGACATACTTATTAAACTATAGTTTTGAACTCTTAAAAAATGCAGTGATGAATCACTTTTGCATCAAAAAAGTTTGAATCATTCAAATGATTAGAAACAATCTTATTTAGCGTCGATCATAGTTAGCCATTGCAAGGTGGATTTTTAAAAACAATGGAGCAGACAAAATAAACTGTCAACAGAAAAAAATTAGTATAAGAATTAATCTGAAAATGGGAACGAAAATTATAACACTAGATCCGAGGTTCCATTGAGTCCTCGCAATACAAAACAATTGTTCTACGAGGAATTAATTTGTGTAAACTTGAACAGAACTAGAACAGCTTGTAATGTTGTATTGTAATCAATTCACGAATTCACAAAATACCAAATTTATAGGTTAGTTTATGGAAAAGTGGGCAGTGGTACCCTGATCAAGTCCTCCCACTGTATAGAATGGCATTGAAATTTGTTTCATCTTGAATAAAAATATTTCAAATTTAAAATTATAATGTTGATTCTGGATAATTTTTATATCTAAATTAAATAGATTTAACTACTTGAAGCAATTAATGAATAAGCAGGATAACATTACTGAGCCGTGAGCCCTAGCGGATTCCGTTTGAGTTGATACTTTTCACTTTCATCTGTTCTGACTGTTTAGGTTAGATTTTGAGTATGGCATTTTATTTGGGTTGACTTGACTAATCACTAGATAAGTTATCTGTTTTAAGTTAAACATCCAGTTCTTATTTTGAATGAAACTTGTGTATTAAACTTACATCTTCTAATCTTCACTAGGTAGATTACTGAAATGGCTACTTCGAAAACTGCAAACACCTATAATCGTCAAAATTGGGAAGACGCTGTAAGTATTACACAAGGGATGATTTGTGTCAGTTTGTTTGTTTGTTACTATCTTACTATTAAACCCAATTTAAATAAGAGGATTCGTCTCTTTGACAGAACATCTTTGAGCTTCTTTGTCAGAAAATTTGTCAGAACATTATTGAAGGGTTTTGTTACAAATGGAATAGGCTAATAGGCCTAATGCATTATTATTAGGCAGTAGGCCTAAATATTGTTGTTGCAATAGGCTAAACTTGATAGACCATGTTCTATGGTCCTATGGAGGATGTTATCATGGCAAATGACAATGCCAAATTTGCAGCTAATTTTTGAAAGAGCACTGTCTAACTTAGTCATTGTAAATTCATGTAGCCTAGAATTAATAATTATGTAATATTAAGTGTAGATTATTTAGTATGTTTGCTCGGGACAAGGAAAGTAAATAACTAAATAGGCTATTAGTTTCTCCTAGAGATAATTGAGTTGTATCATAAAGAAGCATACTCTCTAGTCTGTTTTCTGTGGTAGTATGCTCTCCTTTTCTGTGGTTTCTCTTGGTCTTTGACATTCCAATTTGACATTAGGATTACACTTTGCTTTACTAGTTACCTCAAATGATAAATACTAGGTTGCCAATTCATTGATTGGATACCCGAATAATGGCCACACTGATCACTGATCAAAAAATATCACTAATTATGGTCTATTTTTTTTGTAAAGCATCTGAATCACCTAAATCTACCAAAAGTAGATATTTTTACTTATAAACTGACTTTTAACTTCAGTATTTTTTAAATGCTAGATTTTGACATAACCCGAAAAAATGCAGATCATTATCCAAGAGGGTAGCCTAATATCTTAGATGCTTACTGCCAATAGACTGGAACCTGACGATTTTGTCGTTTCTGTGACTAAAGTTTACAAGTTGAACCTCATATTGGGAAAAATCCAATTTTATAATTTTCTCTTTTCAAACTTTGTTCTTTCGACGCAATAGTTCAAAAAAGTTTCTAATGCAAATGAATATTAATTGAATAGTGTAAGTCAACTTTTCTATTTTGTTTCAGGAATTCCCAATTCTTTGTCAGACATGTCTCGGTGACAATCCGTACATTCGCATGGTGAGTATTATTAGAATATTCTTACTTTCATACTTTATTTGCTACATAACAAATTATCGAAATGAATACTGAATTTGTAGTTGCGTAGCAAAAAGACTTCCACATACGCTTTACATTAAGTAACTAAGCCTACTGTTTTTGTATTACATTTTACAAATATTTTTTCTTTAATGTACTGTAACTTAGGTACTTTTTAGCTCCTCTAGTGATTTTTCTCAATTTTCAATTTTTAGAGTATCATAACTTTGGTTTGATGTGAATCATTTAGGTACTCACGCAGGATAATCAAATCGAGGATCTCAGCGGCTCGGTTAAAAAACATAATTATTTCAAATGACGTCGTTCAGACGAGTCTGGGACCGTCTCGTCTGAGCATCATCATTTGAAAACACATGTTTGTTATCCGAGTCGCTGAGTATCCACGTGTGAGTAGTACCTGACAATAAAGGTATATTGCCTCATAACAGTTCAGTCTCGTCTCGAGTTCAACTGTGCGTCTCAGTGCCCAGTGCTATATCATTAGTCCGGCATCATTGACGCATGTTTAGAACAAGCTGAACTAAAACGGAATGGTGACTAGACCGATATGTGTGAATAGACCGTGAAGCAGATATTTTCTTTCAAAAGTACTCATTAAGAACTGACATCAAAATTATAATAGTTGTGAACATTCCGAATTTTGAAGTATTTACATAATTTACTGTTCAGTAATTTCCTTTTTAGAATTTTGTGTTCAGTTTGTTTAAACAGGAATGATTGGAAACATTATTTATACGATTGAATAAAATTAATGTATTGGAATTATTGCACTAACTCACTTATGTGGCCTAACTCACTTCAACAGTAATTTTGAAACGAATTATTCTCGTAACGTATCAATCCTTTAAATGTTTTGCAAATTTAATTTATGAGCTCGGGATTTACTAGTCCACCTAGTTTATCTTTTAGACTCGAGATGATCTGTTCTTGGATTCATAAACCCAATTCTTAAACCTCGGGCTTTTCCCTGCGATAATATTGCTCTTTTACGCCTGGGACTTTTTAATCTCGAGCTCATAATCCCTTAGCCTCCAAATAGAGGTAAACCCGAGCTCATAAACCGCCCCTCAGGGCCGCTTTCCCAACGCTGCTTATCCAACATTTGGCTTAAGCCTCATTCGGAGAATAGGAAAACTTAGAAAAAAATATTGAGCGTCAGCTGTTACTTAAGCAGCGTTGGGGAAAGCGGCCCTAAGTTTTTAAAAATTTCGGGCGGATCTTGAGAGAACAATTTTTTGAGCCTTTATTCAGTTACAAAAATATTTCATCATAATTCAGTTTCCTCATAGATATTTTTAATTAAAATAGTGGTTATGATCATTTTATGGATAATCTTATTTGTTTCAGACAAAGAAAAGTATGGCAAAGAATGTAAAATTTGCTCTCGACCGTTTACTGTGTTCCGCTGGTGTCCTGGAGCAAGGATGCGTTTCAAGAAGACGGAGGTCTGTCAGACCTGCAGTCGAATGAAGAATGTTTGTCAAACGTGTCTCCTCGATTTGGAGTATGGGCTGCCAATTCAAGTCAGAGACACAGCTCTTCGCATCAAGGACGACTTGCCTCGTTCTGAAGTCAACAAAGAGTACTACATTCAAAATATGGACAATGAGGTTCGTTTATTCTTCCTCTAAGCACAAAACAGATATTTTATGTTTCCGTAGTCGATTGTTTTATGCAGAATGATTTGCTAAAGGTACTTACTGAAAGTGTGTGTGAAAAGTTTTTGAAAAGTCCAAAAATACTTTGAAGGAGTTTTGATTCTATCTTTCCATGTTCCTTCTTTACAAGGTACATTCAGCTAAATGAATGATAAACTCTCGGCTTTCAAGTGTCTCCTGCTACCCAACTTTTTAGGTTCCTCCTTCATAAAGTACACTTACAAAAAGAAATCCATAACTAATGTGTTGCAACATTCTCAAGCCGTCGGCCCCTGCTGACTATAAAGCAGTCTTCAAGTTCATATCTCATCATCTCTCTTCCTATTATCCACGCACAAGCCTAGGACTCACGTGGACACCATCCTCAGAAAAACCCTAGAAAATATCGGAGTCACAAGTTATTGAAAATTTTAATAAAAACTTTTTTTTGTGCAATGATCTAGGCTATGAGTAAAACATGGTTTTCTGCGTTTTTGTTTATTGTATTGAAACACCGGTAGTTTGAAATTATCTAGAAATTAAGGGTAAGCCATGACACTAAATAGCGAGAGTAATTTATTATTGTTAAATTGTGATTTTATGTTTCATAGGATGTTGTAATAATAGTAGGTTGGTTTTTTACAGATGGGAAAACTGGATGCTACTACACCAGCTGGAAGTTTGGGGAAGACACAAGCTGCCAGTGATATGCTGATGAAACTGGCACGTACAACTCCCTACTACAAGCGGAACAGACCTCACATCTGTTCGTTTTGGGTGAAAGGCGAGTGTCGTCGTGGAGAGGAATGTCCATATCGACACGAAAAGCCCACTGATCCCGATGACCCGTTGGCTGACCAGAACATCAAGGACAGGTAATTTCGCTATTTTTTGTTGCTTATTTCATGCTTTAATGTTCATAGAGTTCTAATACAGAAGAAAGTCTTGTAATTCTTGTACCTCGGAAAATTGTTGAAGGGTGCAGTCTGAAATTCTGCTATCGAAAGCAGAAAAATGAAAACCATGTGAGCTTATGGGAGTGTTCAAGCAAGCAAAGTACAAAAATTCAGTCGAAGTAATGAAGAACTGTAGTTCTTTTTTCAGATCCTTTTCGCCGTTCTTTTGGTGTATTGAAAATAATTCTTCGGTTAATCAGTCCATTAATTCATAAACAACTTCGTTCAAACGAGGAAAAGTTTTCGTTCGATCTCAACAGAATTCTTGTCCGTTGCTTGCTAGGAACAGATTGAGTCTGTTCCTACCGGCAGACAAAAATTCTGTTCCCTGCAGCAGAAATCTAAGATACGAATGGAAGCCATATTTTTTAAATTCAATCTTTTTGTGAGAATAATCGTGATTCCTGATCTTCCAGTATAAGTTAGGTTGTATTTAGCATAATTAAATTGATCAAATACATCCTTTTTCTATTCTAATCGATTGAGCTTGACTGGTTTACATTTTTACAAATTTTTGTCGATATTCGCTAGAAATTTAATTAATCAGCTTTCAAAACTGTAATTTATCTTCACTGGAGATATTGTCTGCCACGATCAACGTCATTCTTTTCAAATAACTATTTCTAATGAAAGGATAAATATCATACTGATGCAATGAGAATATTTTATAATCAATTATTTCTAAGATTCAAAAATGATTTCAAACGTTTAATTGTAAATATCCGTTATTCATGCACTTTTTTGACATTCAGACTGAATTTTTTCCAAGTTCATATCTACCCGCCTGTGATGAAAATTGAAAGTATGTGCAGGGCATGTCAGAATAATTCGACTATTTACACTGAAATTGTAAAAATTCTACCAAAATTATGAAATTCTATAATTAAATAATATTCTAATGTTGAATTGAAAATGCTAAAGATTAAATTTATTATTACTCGTATTAGCAATTGATAATATCATTTTCATATGAATTTTATAGTCAACTTCTCACAAAAATAGTCAGTTCCGTCATTCTTATCACCATTGGTTCAGATTCCCAACAGCAGAAAATTTTTTCTGCTTCCGACTGAAATTTCAGACTGCACTCCTTGTAGACGGTACTTATAACATTGCTTATGCCGCATTTATACATTGATGCTAGTGCATGCTCCACTCCTAGTATTTGCAGACTATACTCTGTTCAGGGAAAGCAAAGACGATGTAAACAAACCTACGCGCCGATGCGAGAGTCTAGCTAGACCGATTCACAGTAGAACTACTGAAATAATATTATTATTATCTGCAGTACGTGATTCAGTCTGACCCTGAATGAACGTATTGTGAACATGGAATTGGACAGAGAATTTATCGAAAACAGCTGTGAGTCATCGCTTCTATACGCACACAAATGCAAACTTAGCTTGTTTTGGCCGTCTCTCGACTCCGTGAACAAAGTATAGTCAACTAGATTTAAACTATACTGCTGCTCTAAGCGAACTGAACTCTCGCACGCGCACGGGTTTTATTTACATCGTCTCTCCTTTCTCTGAATAGACTATAGTCAACTAGATGCCGAATTCACACGATGCTAGGGGAGATGTAATTGACTACCTGGACTATCCACTAGCGACATGTAAACAGACTTTAATGCAACTAGAACTGATCTTTCATAGTTTAAAATACGTAATACGTATAAAAGGTTCAATTCATTTTTTTTTAATTTGTGCGATGAAATCGATCTGCCAATTCAGTGGGTTGATATGATGGCTTCATTTTCTAGATTCTAGATGTAATGAGTTTCGAACTGTTCACAGTAAGTTTATAATAATTAATAGAATAATAATTATTATTTATGAAAAATAGATATTACAATTTATTATTATTACAAGTTAAATTCAACAATTTATCATTAATACAAGTTGATTCTGATAGAGCCATACCTAGTTTAATGAGAATAATAATTATTATTTATGAAAAATAGATGTACAATTTATTATTATTACAAGTTAAAATTCAACAATTTATCATTATTACAAGTTGAATTCTGATAGAGCCAGGAATACCCTAGTTTTAGTATGTTACAGAGGTGCTGGGTTCGATTCCCTTGAGGAGAAAGTTTTTGTGCAGTAGCGAATTTCCTTACTAGCTGTAATCTGTTGTATCAATATTTTACTGCAATGTGAAGTCTTCAGAATATTATATGGCATTAATTAAGATTTCGTTCAATTAATTATTATATTTACTATTTTTATAGATATAGTTTTGACACTTGAATCCGTTTCCTGTTTCAGATATTATGGTGTCAACGATCCTGTTGCTGAGGAAACTGATGAGGAGGGGCATCAGCTATGCCAAAAACTAGATTCGCCTGAGGATAAGAGTATTACAACACTCTACCATTGGAAATTTGGGTGAACGCATCACAGAGAAGGATTTGAGGTGTGTATTTTTTCAATAAGGACGCCAAACAAAGCTATTGCTCTGATAATGATTGATTTGTATGTTTTATTTTGAATTATTCCATTCCAAAAAGTAACTAATAGGCCCTAATGTCATTTATGCAACCGCATTATTTCCTGTCTCTTCAAACTCTTGTAAATAATTAATTTAATTCATTATAAATAATACATATTTAATTCATTTTAATCAATTCGATGATTAATTATAATACATACTACTATTACACATTACATATGTATACTCACATGGAGCGGGTGAAAAGGTGCTATCCCGCAGCTCTCAGCTGGAACTCGATGGTAAAGCTCCTGATGGTAAGCCTCCGCTTACAACCAGTTTTTACACCAGATAAAATCACCCCACTTCCTCCGATTACATACTTGCTACAGCCTTACCGACCCCAACCCCAATTCCTCAACCTTACTTGAACTCTGATGGGAAAATATTAGTTAGCTTTGGAGCAATGTGAATAAACTACTCATCACATATTGACTTTTTAGATTTGAAGCTTAGAATTTTTATTCACTTGTATGTGCATCAGACCCTGTTTCTTAGAATTTCAGAATTTACCTTCAACAGAGAATGATACAAAAAGTAAACATTTGTAGAACGGCGTTCTATGCGAGGTGTGGGTCCGCTTTCCCCTGTGTACAGGACTTATAAATTTTATGAACCAGGCCTCTGGTTATGTGGAACAGTGGAACCTTGTTATTACGTAACTCAAGGGAACGAGAAAAGTCGTTGTATCCAGTATTTGTAAAAAACGAGGTTGCAATATTGACTATTTCAATATTGATGTTATTACGTTTCAAGGGGATTTGAAATGAATACGTTAAATCAGGATATTTATTGAATCAGGGGGTTCAATAAAACCGATGTTCTTATATTGCTCGTAAAACTGTGTTGTTCTTTTCTATAATAATAATTATTATTTGTTTGTCTACCAGGATGCTTTATCAATACGGAGAGATACGATCAGTGTCGCTGGTGCCACGCCAGCAGTGTGCATTCATTCAGTTCACTGGCGATCATCAGCAGAGCTGGCAGCTGAGAGAACATTCAACAAGTTGATCCTGGGCGGACGCAGGATGACAACAAGTCGCAAGGAAAGCAGAAGCCAGCGGCAGCAGTGGCGCTGCGTCCGAACACGAGGCAGCTGAAAACTGGAGCCGGTGCCCGGGTTGCCAGCCGCACTGCCAATGCCTCCTCCGATCTTCAGGACAACTTTTCAACATAGGCCAATCGGAAATGGCTCCACCGCCTCCGCCGTTCATTCCACCGCCGCTGCTGCTGCCCCGCCCATGCCCAGGCCGCCGTCCGGCTCGGCCTCCGGCCCGCCTCCAGCCTCCTTCTTCTTTCCGCCGCACATGCGCCTCCCACCCGGTATGCGGCGCCCCCATGTTCGCCCCTCAGCCGCCGCCGCCCACCCCTCGCACCTCCTCTCCCACCAGACGCCGCCATACATTATCCTTCTCAGGATCCT
Source organism: Laodelphax striatellus (assembly GCA_017141395.1). Taxonomy (NCBI): domain Eukaryota; kingdom Metazoa; phylum Arthropoda; class Insecta; order Hemiptera; family Delphacidae; genus Laodelphax; species Laodelphax striatellus. Next base: position 29,256,052 of record CM029532.1, on the reverse strand, counting down.
TCGCGTCTGGGAACTGCTCAGAAAACCACTTGATGTCAATTGTAAACTCTTCAAGTCAGATAACAATATTGTGAACACAGTTTGAAAGAAATAAATGTTTCATGGATGTACTAGACGCCATCATTTAATTGACATCAATTCAATTACGATAGTAGTACCTTCTCCTAGATAACATTTTAAATAAATTTGAGACCCAAGATCTCAATTCTCAATATGCTTGAGACAATTTTCGACCAATTTTATGGTTGGGAAAACTTTTTATTTATTTCCTTATGCAAAATTGTATAATCTGGGATAATATTGAAATATTTGGGATTTAGTAAAGAATCTAAAATTGGGACTTTGACTAGGTTGTGCATAATCTCTGCTAGGCTAAAATTTTGGTAATATTTTTCAAAAAAATATTTAGGAAGTCTTTTCTTCCACAATGATGGATAGACTACCATAGAGAGATAAACTACAACCTTCAATCATAATCATCAGTTGCTTCGATAAAATGGCACAAAAGAAATCTGTTCTCAAAGTATGACTTTCAAAGTTTAAAACAATCAAAACCTTAAGTATAACAACCATCCGATTTTAAATGTTCCATTTCCATCACACAGTAAACACTAGGCTAATTCTAGTTCTAGCACTCTTGCTCGTGAGTACGTCATGTTGAATTGAAATTGCTGTCGGTGGGAGTACGGCGGTTAGTGGATATACAAAACCTTGGGAACACTGATCGTATGAGCGAGTTTCTTCTGAAGCTGGATGTAGGATGCCCTGTTGTTTTGAGCCGCAATTGGTTAATTCCTAACTGATCAAAGTTGAAGAGATCATTCATTAATTCAACAAACAGCTTTCATGTTGTTCGGAGCACGACGGCCTGTTAGCATAGACTGCAATGTAGTCCTTGGTTCCACAAATTTCTTGAGATTCTTTTCAATTGCCAACGTTCAGATTCTCGAAATTTCGGATTGAAAGGTTCTGGATCTGTATGTGTGCCTCTTCCTCTCTGGCCCTGTCTTATTATTACACATAAAGTTCCTTGTATCATTCATCTACGTATTCATCAAAAGCTTCTCTGTAATTGAAGTAGCAAAACGTAAAGCGTAATTGTCGGATGTGCACCTCAACAAATTGGAATCTTCTGGATACAGGAAGTGTTATAGGAATGGTTTGAAATTTGGCTTTGAGGCCCAATAATATAGTCTATCCCTTCCAATCCAATCACTTTCAGTCCTGAAAATGAAATTTGATCATTTTAGTGAGTGGAATAAAAATTATAAATCACTTCTTGCAGCTGATTTTACCTTTGCCACTTTATTCAAGTTCAGGTAAACCAAGCATATTACGGTAAGTTGTATTATAATATTATTCACTTTGTCAAAAAAAATTACTGACCAAACTTTCTCAAGGTATGATTTAAGTGAAATTTCAATTCTTGAAAGCAAACATCTCTTATATTCACGTAGTCACGTACCAATACTCATCTTATTACCTGTGCTTACATTTAGTACGGTACGGAACCTAACACACAGTACGGTACCTGTATCACTCTGTAGCCAATATTAGTAACCACTCCAATAATCCTGTTCCACAACCAATGCTCACTAATCCCTGAAGACCCATTTTGGAGACAGATTCGGCAATGAAGTGCAGGTTCTCGGTGCTCGGTCGGATCCAAAGTACATAGTTGTACCATTTGTCTTCTTCATTTAATACTTCAAGTACTGATCTCCAATCATCTAGAAACGTTAAGTTAGATACATTTCACTTCAATACATTCAACTACCTAATTGGTGATGAGACTTTTTGTCTGATCATTATTGATAGTGAATCTTTGTTAATGAGAGAAAAATTATTGGAATAATGACTGCAAGATGGTAATGTAAAAGTAGAACAATAGTCTTAGTACCGCAGACTGGTACTGGCTAAAGAAATTCACAATTTTCATGAAAATATACAGTGGATGTGAAAATATCGCATTCACTTTTAACAGATGTATCAAAATATCAAGTCCAATTCCTAATAATTGTGTTTTTCTTAATTCATTTTTTCTCACTTCCCAAGTGTTTCAGTTCCAATGCTTCTCATGAGTGAATTGGATTGATATTAATAATAGTTTGAGTGCTTCATTTTTTTCTAATAATATTTAATAATAATATTTTGAATTTAGTTGACTTTGAAAAATTGGGCAAAAGTTGATAACGTTTGGATCGTTAGATTCTAATAAAAAATTATCAATTAGAAAATGATTAGAAAAACCGTACTGAGAAACTTAGCCTTTCTCATGGAAGAAATTTATTTTTTTCACGAAAACCTCCATTTTATAAGCGTTACTTCCTTGCAAAGATAGTTACACTATTGTAAAAGGTTACCCAGTTGGCAAGAAATGAAAAAGGTGTTGGTGTTATAGACTAATATTGGTTCGTGCTGAGGCTTAAAACCACACTCACATACGTTTGGTAACATTTCCCAAGTTTCATCTGAATAACTACCTCTCATTCTCTTTCTATATTTATATTATCAACTGATCAATTCTTTACACGCCTCAAAAGTTTTCTCATAGGATCTTTTTTCGTCATCATGCATCAACAGCATTCTGAAAAGCGCGTTCTGTAATTTTTAAATTCCATATTAATAAAGGAGAGCTGTGTCTGTATCGCTCGCTTATAACTCCAGAATGGCGGTTGAAACTGATTAGACTGATTTTGGATTCGTTTGAATTTTGCTTACAGCACTGGTTAATCATAATAGTATGTATTAAAATATAAGAAAACCTCCCTTTATAATTAATAAATAATTAGCAAACTAATGACCTAACCTATCAAACATTTGGCTACAGACTAGATGTTTTGAAATGCTGTCTGCTGGCTACCGAAAGATGATCGTGATTCAAGATCAGAAAACACAGCATTCAATTCAATGCCCGTAGCTCAGTGGAAAAAACCTGGGTGTCTGATGTGTGCAGAGAGGTCGTCGCGGGACTTGGGAACCTGCCCACGGTCAAATTTTTTTTGCTCTGCTCCAGGTTTTCACTTAATTATTTTTTACGCTAGAATCATCAATAATAAAAATGAGTTATCGTTCGTATCATGTATGTTTTTATTGTTTCTAATAATAAAATTGAAAAAAAATATATAAAATAAATTAAAACAAAAAAATTATTGAAGGATTATATAAAATAAAAAATATATTGATTAGTGTATTAAATTAATCTCTTTACTCTGCCAGACATTTTTGTGGTGTAGAGACATGAAGGGGGGGAGGGGGAATTACTTAGGGAAAGAGCAAAGGGGTGAAATTTAGTTGGGGATTTTTGGGGTTGACATTTTGGGGGAATAGTACTTGGGGATGGGGATGACATTTTTAGGTTGTCATGAAGAGGGGGACATTTGTAGGGAGAAGATGGGGACATTTGTGGGGGTGGAGTAAGACATGAAAGTTCACCGACACCCATAGTTTACAATAAAAAAAATAATAATATATTCTTATATAGATAGGGTATTGGAAAAATTCCTCATACATCAAATTAAATTAAATTGAAATCCAGATTAGAGAAATTTAACTCATACTTCAACGAGCAGGTTGAATTGAAAAAAGGATTTTAATATACTGCTTTTTTTTGTTTGAAGACTCAGAGTTGATTTTTGAAAATGGAGTACTTTTTGATCACAAAGTGAGTCTATCAAAATGCCAACAGAGGGAGATTCAGATGTTACCAGCTCTTCAGGAGCCCTTTTCTATAAGCAAATATAAAGAAAAAGTTCCTATAAAACAAATAGGTCCGGATATGCTTTGTTACCGAGACCAAGATTGCAGATCGTGCATATTTTCTTTTCAAAATTACGATAAAATGAAGGTAGCCTAAAATTGTCAATTCCCATGCAAAAGTAGCTGAGAAATCCAATCAAAACCGAAGTGTTAGAAGTTTGTAATATCAATGGTTATCAAGATAATTGAAGAATATGAAAAAAAAAAACGCGTTTATTCTTTGGGGACTGAATATTCTCAGCTAACATTACTTGATTTTTCAGCCGATTTTAGCACCCTTCAAAGCCCCTACAAAATTATAAATAATTTATAATTCAAATTATTTGAAAAGTTGCAATCCATTCATCTTTATTACGGTAACGAAGAACTCCAAACTTATGTTTATGGGAACTTTTTATTTACTTTTTTCAGGATGAGCTCCTTTAGTGCAGGTAATGTAACAATTATATCAGCCTGTATAATTAACAAATTTTATACCTCAAGACCACTTGAGCCAAATCGTCACTTGACGAATGCCAGGATCCTCATAGCTAATAGGCTTTCCTTTGACACGGACCGACAACTTGCCGCTTGGCAAAATAATATGGTCGACAGCTGAATCTGTCGAAAATTGAAAATATTAGCCTATTATAAATATAATTGTTGTCTTCACTTTTTGAAGACTGTATTAGTATACATACGTGGGGTTTGATTTACTTCTGACTATCGCAAAAGTATATCTATATGGTATATAGATATACTTTGCGAGTAAGTGAAGTAAAATCAACAAATACGTATGTACAGGCCCTTATAGTTCACTTATAGTATTGTTGTCACTTCATTGAGAAACGTTTTTGTCAGAAAGTCCGATGTCCGACATTTTTTCAATTGTTTGTCTGTCTAGTACTGTATTTACCAAAGTTTTATTCAACAGATTATGATAGGTTAATTCACACTTTCTTTTTAAGGCCTATATTAATTACTGATCGCAGATGTTACTTTAACTTTTAGCCTCTAGGGGCTCTGCGGAATCAGCTGAAAGAGACTAGAAGGCACGCTTCTGCTGGCCCGCATTTTTATTTGAACATTTTCTGCTGCATTGTTCTTAAGAAGGCCAAAACATAAATATAAAAACGTTGCCTTTGGCGCTCGTAACATTCATATCCAATTCTTCATCTAAATAATTTGGAAATTTTTAAAGAACCTCTTAAAACACTCTAAAGCCCGTAGCAAAATATCAACTTTTAGAAGTGATTCAAGCCTAGACGCTTGAAAAAACTGGAAATGCATAGAAACTGAAAGAAACGGAAAATAAGGATTTCGATCACAAGTGTGGAATACTCTTGAAACCTCTCAAACACATAATCCCATGTCCTTAGCTAAACCTTGATATTGAATTCCGATTTATTGATCAGCTTAAAAAGCTGAGAAAATGCAACGTAAAACTGGATTAACACCACTTTTGGTATATTTGAACCCATCACCAATTTTGCCTAGCCTCTATGAATCTCTGTACTAGATTTTACTTTTTAATTCAGTTACCTTCAGACACAAACACTAGAAAACGCAATGAAAAACTCAATGAATAACTGGAATATTAAAGGAAAACGGTGAATTGCGTAATTTGGTGATATTTTATTTTCAAACCAATATACAATTTTTCAACTTGTATCAAGTTGAACGTTTAGCTCAACTGTTCTTGAAAAATGCAAACGGCATTGAGAATGCATGGAAAGCTGGAAAATGTTTTAGGCATAATTTTGAAATCCTCCTAACACATCTTCTACTATAAACAGAACCAATTTACTAAATTAAGATTTCTTTGTCAATTCGTTCTCGAAAAAGTCTGAAACTCTGGTATAACGAATAACAATTTGAAATTTAAATGTTTCAGAGGTCCATCTGAACATGCCATGAAAAGATTTGTTTCAATTTCTAGTTCTGTTGAATGGATGAACGAGTGTTTAGCATCATGATAGATAGATGAATCCACTCACCTTCCCACAATTCTTACCTCTAATTCGAGTATATCCCTAAGTACCATATTATTTATTGCTAAAGCTCTGGCACCACACCACTGTGCTTAGCAGGAATAATTATCTCTCATACCCAAGCTTTGCTCATTCCTTAGAAAATGCAAGAATAAGAGAAAAGCTTCTAAATATAGCGAATACCACAATTGTTTCTACAAATGAATTAATAATAATCTGAAAATTTTGAACTAGACTACAAACAAAAATGATTTGATCTCCTCTCTAAAATTGAAGAGTTGTAAATAAATTCTCGGGTGATTTAAAATTATTTCTAAAGCTGATAGTAAATAATTTGGGTGAAAGTAGAAATTAATAACATGCTCCTTTTATATTCAATCAGAATATTTTTTATTTTTCAACTCTTTTCAAATCTCTTTAATATGTACAAAAAGTTAATTTTATCATAATTCAGAAATTTTGAAGCAATCTGCCAACTTAACCTTAGTAATTCCAGAAATTTAGAAGAAACCACCTAAATACAATTATTTCAATGAAAATTAATGAACCATTTGATCTTCCATCGCTTTCAACATCCAATTGCTTTCAATGTTTGTGGATTCTCCTTTCTAATTATTTGATTCACTCGATAACACAATGACTGTATCTTCATGTCCTAGGCAGGGAAGTATACATCTCTTATTGCTGAAAATGTAAGAGGAAGTTCAAATTATTCTATTATCTTCAAAATACCGAATTCATAAAGTTCTGTTTTCAAGAACTGTGTACTTATGGCCATATTTTCAACTTTTGTAGTAGAATGATATGCAGTAGTGAATATTGTGGTAGTTATTCATAATGAATAAAGATATAGAATAAAACCACAAAATTATTTAAAATGTTGAGACTTAAAATCGATATCAGAATTCGATATTTTAATAAATTTGTGGTTTTGACAACGTCGAGTCTTTTATTAATAACTGTATATTTCAAAGTGAAAACATTATAAACCCAATGAAAATGTAAAGATGCCCCCAAGGAGAGCTAACAGATAATTAATTTTTTTTTAAATAAAACTTTATTAATGTAGTGTTTGAGTAAGAAATTTACTTCCAGATTTTTCATCCAGTATTTATTTATTTTATCCAGGAAAATATTTTTTGACCAGTTTCTTCTGAAAAATAGTAAAACAAAAAGCACATAAAACTCTGCCCAAAGCAACGCTTATCACTGCGTTACATGAAACATGTAAAGTGAATGATAAACAATCCATCAAACAAATAAACTAAAAGTCTCAATATTTGAAATCTGTAGGTTGATAAATTGAACAGAACAGAATGATTTCTTTATTTTCTGATTTAAGGATAACTTTGGACAATACTGTCCACTCTACCACTTGTGAAACTCATTGCCAGAATTTCAAAAGTAAAATAATAGATAACAGATTAGATACTACAGAGCATCGCTTCTCTATGGTAAAATACAACAAACTAACAGGAAATGAAAACTTCATTAGTAAATCAAAGTAAAATTGTTAATAATTCAGCAGCCACTGACAACCTCCTCAAAGAGGTAAGGAATGAATCTTGTCTAGTGAGCGGCTTGGAATGCATTTAAAAGATTCGCATACAAATCTAAATGTATGTAGTTTCGTGGTGAATCTATCAATGGACTCTTTTCAAGAATCTACTCATTATTTTTTATTATACAAATTGCTGGTGAAGAAAGAACATTTATTAAGATAGGGAGAGGAAGAACTCCACTGCCTAAAATATAGGGAGAGCCTGCTGCTTGCTGTGATATCGTCAAAAGAAAATTATCCTTGAAACGTACCGCCTTACGCAAATGGGAACGGAAGAGAGCGTGTAATAGACTATTTCAAGTTTGATAATTTAATGAATTCTTCACTTGAAATACAGAAAAGTTAAATTCATACTACAACAATTTTACCGATAGTTTCTAAGAACGGTCTACTTGATCTATCCAAAAATTGAAGATCATTTCATTTTAGAAAAAAGGAAGGTCAACCAGAATTCAGAAAACAAATCTGTTATTTCGTTGTACAAGACTAGTAGGTTCATAAAAATAGAGGTTCATAATAAAAATCGATAGCCAATTCACTTCATTGAAATGCATGATTGAGTCTATTTGATCGATGTATCCATTCATACGACCTTTCAGTTATCATTCTGATCAGGCACCTCTCAGCCTTGATGGGAGTGAATTTCCAGCAAGTGCTCCTAGTTCTTTCGAATGTGATATTATTGTATAACTGCTGGCAACTCGAATAAATTGCGCTCGTCAACAGCTCGATCCAATATTGTAGAGCCTGAAATAATACAAATATTTTCAAGTGAAATGTCACATGTTTACAACCAATGATAATGATAATCAATCGTCAAAACAGTCGTTAAGCTCATCGCCAGACCCTGAACTGATCAGGAGCACAGATAATGCATAATACCTTATACCTATATAATGATTATACCTTATCTGTGTCAGGAGTGACCTGAAAACTCTGACACCAGACCTGAGCCAGCCAGGTTACACGGAATTATTATTATTATTATTATTATGATAATCACATTTATTCTAGATCGAACTCTGAGAATCAATCTAAAGATCTATTAATCTCATTCCATACTTCACATGTTAACTCCCAGAAAAATCATAATAACTTATAAGTTAATTCAATATTTTTCAAGTTTTCAATTGAATAGTTCAGTACATTGTTTTATTTGGTTTCTTATCGTATCAATTCGGACTCATTTTAGTAACATTACTATTCAAAAATTTTCATAAATCAGATTTTTATTTGGTATGTTGTTTGTAACTCACTGTGAACTTCTATTTTGAAAATTCTAAAATTGTTCTGAAGCTTCTATTATCGAAGAGGAAATTGGTGATTCAGTAAGATGATGAATATGACATAATCTGTATTTGGACTGTCTGTGTAAATTGGAAGAGGAAACCAAACTTTGCTCAAGTTTTGGGCATAAGCCTGTTGTAACCTGCTTCTGTATATGATTGAATAAACTATTGATTGAAAAACAGAAAAAGACTATTTTTGAATTCTAATCTTAATTGGTATAGAGTTCAAGCTTTTGTAAGATTGATTATAATTTAGTGCTCCAAAAATGCCACAAACTCTGAATTTCCATAGAAAATCCATTAGATTTTAATTAATCCATCAGATTTACTCAGATCAATTGTATAAATATTTTTACGACTTAATGCAATATTGTACAATAGTTCTATACGCTAAAATGAACAAAAAGTAAAAAAAAACGTTGATGGAAATCCAATCCGTAGTTTGGATGATCCGCAGAAAAAGTTACTTTATATTATTTTTTCACTCCAGTAGTCTCACATTTTTTATAAGTAAAAATTCAGAAAGTTCTAGGTTATTGTTCTTGAGCCACCAGACTTACCATCAGGAGTGGAAGAGCCTTCAGGATTGTAGGAGAGCTCTCAAACTCCTGCAACTGAAACGTCTTATGATGCGATCAAGGTACGGTCTTTTCCAGAATCGAATAAGTGGCAATTGCTGACACTTTTCATCCTTGAAAAGAGTTGTGCCATCTCTACTTCTGTGTTGGCCTGGAATAAGCAGACAATACTTTCTGTAAATATTCAGCGTATTAAATAACATATCCGAATGAACTAAACTGTCAATCAAAGTTAAAATTATGTAGGAAACATGTCCCTATTACTTATAATCAAGTATAATCAATTAGTAAAGGCCGGCATTATATCTAGTGTTTGTTTTCGAGCGGAAAATTGTTTCTAGAAAAATGTCACATGTTAATCTGATGTGGGATTATTTTCATAAATTGAAAAGTGAAATTTATTTTCAATTAGGCCTATTGAAAAGGGATGGTTAAGCGTAATCCTGTTGGGCCATCTGTCAATAACTATTCATTGTACATTGCTGAATAAATAAATACTGTAAAATAATGGTGTTACTCAAATTCATTGCTCCAAACTTCTGAAAATTATACATTAATTCAAGTGAAATAAAGTTGAAACAGCATGATACAGTAGAAAATCTATCATCCTCGATCATATAAATGTAAATATTATTAATTATCTCATCATCATCTGTATTAAAAGAGTTTCGTGCCCGAGTTTAGGAAAGTTTGTAGAAAAGTTCAAGTGGACCGATTTTTGATGCGTGGTTTCTTGCACCAAAAGAAAGTATAAAAATCGAATTTTTGCAGGCTCTTTGTTTTTCAAAAATAATCATTTTTAAATGGGAGAAAATTGATGAAAACCTCAAAAATCCCTGTGTTAATTCATCTGTCAGCATAAGTGTGTACTAAATTATTCAATCCCCTTGAATTAGTTTGTGAAATGCCGTATAGATAGAGAAAGTTTAAAAGATAGAAGCTATAAATAGTAAATTTGTACAAGGTAGGATTTCAATAGTATGACTGAGCTGCTGATGCCGTAGATAGTCATAATAGTGCAACTATTTAATAGCTAAGAATTTTAATGAATCGTCATGTGAGCGGCGCTTGATCCAGCAAGGGTACTGAACTCGTCTCTTCTTGAATAGAAAACTATTTTATTTGCTTATGTCGGAAAATGAGTCTAGAAGACCTTAAGAAGTTCAAAGTAGACAGGGAATTAATCATAAAGTAAATCAAACTCAAGGGAGAGTGAATGAGTTTGAAAAGACCTTTAATGGGATCTGTGGCATCAATTTTGGTACTTGTCAGCAGATGCATATTGTGGACTAATCAGCCTCGATCAGCTTGAACAATTCCCCATCTCTTGGACAACTTGAACCAGGCTACTGCTGTATAGAAAAACTACAAGAATTGAGAAAAATAGATTATTAGTACAATAGTAATGGGGTGAACCTGGAGACAATAAAATTACCAACAGAAGCTAATATGGTAATTCAAAACTAGCCTACAATGAGGAAAAAATAAATTATCAAATGAGTAGGGTTGCTATAATGAAGTAACTACAGGGTGGGGCAGTGAGCTGATTGACGAGTTTGGAAAAAGTTATAGGTAATGAAACCAATCTAACTTGGAAAAATTTCTTTTTAATGGGTTCAATTCAGTTTGAAATATAGTTTTATTGTTAATTTTTAAAATTATGATCAATTAAATGGCGGCCATCAGCAGCAATACACTGATGTAGCGTAGCTTTTTTGAAGTTGTAAAACGCATTTTGGCATACCATCAGTGATTTGGTAAGGGCTCGATCTCTTCCTCTGACCGCTTCGCCCTTTAGTTCTTCCAAGGTGGTGTGGGAGATGTTTGAAAACTTTATTTTTGAGGTAATCCCCCCTATAAAAAGTATCGCATATGCTAAAATGGGTGAGCGTGATGACCATACTTCTTTGACAGTGAACGGTTATGACTGTCACACCCAGCGTTATGTGACAATGTTACAAACATAAAGATGGAAGGTACGTACATTGTCACTATACAGTTGTTGTTAAATCATAATAATTTTACTGAACGAAAATTAATTAATTAATTAATTACCAGAGGTGCTGGGTCTGGATTCGGCCTGGGAGAAAGTTTTTGTGCAGTAGCGTTCATCGAATTTTTACTAGCTATCATTCTGATGTCAATATTTGCAGTAGAATAGTCTTCAGAATATTATATGGCATTAATTAGGAATTCCCGTTCAATTAATTATTAATGTTACAAACGTTTCAAGCCTCCCAAATTGGAAGGAACTGAACATGACTTGGGGAAATATATGGTTTACAGGAGAGATGAGCTACAGCCCACTCAGCGCGCATTTCCAAATGAATAAGTTGAGACAAATGTTCCCAAGGCGGCTTATCTCAACTAAGAGGGGACCTTGAGGTACGGCTGGCACGCTCACCCGATTTGAGCATATGCTGCAGATTAATTCAAAAATAAAGTTTTCAAACACGCCCGGCCACACACCCTTGGAAGAACTGGAAAGGAGCGAAACTGTGAAGAGATCAAGACCTTCACCAATCGCAGTGTGCCAAAATGCGTTTTAAAACTCGCAATACGCTACATCAGTGTACGTTGTCTAATGGTCGTCATTTAACTGATATAAATTTTGAAAAATTAACAATAAAACTAGTATTTGCAAACCGAATTGAACCCATTAAAGGAAATTTCCAAGTAGAGAAAGTTTCATTACTTATAAGCCTTCCAAACTCGTCAATCGGTTCTACCCCTTCTACCCTGTAGCTGAGACAATGAGAATAAAAATTACCAGCAGAAGCTAATATGGTGCAGATAACAGTAATTCTCAAAGCTGCAGAGCTCTCATTTCTTCGCTGTCTTCTAGAATTATTGTACGATATGACAACTCATTATATCAAGCTAAAGCGCTCTCAATGAACTTCTCTCCTATAATCGAGCACCCTCATAGCACACTTTGTAATAAATTTGCAGCTTTTTCATCTTTGGACTCCTGCTCCGCAATAACGAGGCCCTGTTGATGAATCGCCCTCAGCCTGCACCGGATCATCATCTTCCAAGTACAATCTGGCAATCCTCATGTACGTTTCCAATTTATAGTCGATGGTGGAATACTGCTTTGACCAGTCTCCAATGGAATGCCGACTGTGCTGTTAATTATGGCAGCTTCGTGCCAGTTTTGTTTCCTCTCTTTTCATAAATCAGTGCCAAGTGCCGTCTGATGCTAGCAACTTGCTCTTCAAACGAAATCACCCTTGGTTGCACCTGCACCAATCAGATAATTTTTAATAGGCTCATATGTCAATGAAAATATGATTAATGAATGACAAGACTGTTTAATTGAGCGAAAAGTATTTCAAGAACGCATATTATAGTGACAAATTATGATTCTGATGTTCAAAACGACATGATTTCATCTCAGTACCGAGAGACACTAATAATTCCAGGACCGGCTTCCATTCAGAACGTTACTTAATGATCAATCACTATACTCTAATCTAAACACTATCTAGTCTATCAAGTATTTTTTGTTACTCTCAGAAGACAAGGCACAAGGAAGGCTTTTTCTTGTTATAAATGAATTTTGCCATGAATAAATATTAAATTATTCAGTTATCACAATTTTTTTTTCTCTTCGAATGAAATCTGTAATATGAAAGTAGTTGAGATAGTAGAGCAGCCTATACTATACGTGAAGAAAAATCGCGACCGAATGTCGTTTATTATAACACACATACTGACCTTATCAAGGGTGTAATGTGAAACTGCGTTCGAGATTTCATCATGTAGTATGGTTAGATTGCACACCAATGTCAGTTAGAATTATTTTCGAAATTATTAAGCTCGACATTTTCATTTACTACTGAAAATAGATAAACATTAGTTAGATTGAGATATTTTGTTAATGGATAAATATGTCAAATCTGGAAGAAAATCATATATTTATACAGAGTGTTTCAGAACTCCCTACCAATATTCTAGGGCACTGTTTCTGGGTAAAAACCATATCTAAATATCATATTTAAATTGTCCAGAAGTCCTTAGTTACCCGCACAGCTGCCGCTTTGTTTTTTCACTTATAATTGCTTTCTCAATAATGGTTGATTATAAGGAAATTGAAACTTTGCAACTCACATTTATGACAACTAGACAAAGCTCCAAAAGTTATGACAATTTTTCAAATCCATAAAACAAAATGGTCGCCATTCAAAAATATGTTTCTTAAATAACTAGAGAACCGTTGATGTCACAAAATATTTATTACTCTTTAAACTGAAACTTTTCTGAATAAACTAGTTCAACATTCTTTTTCGACTTTACTATTTAGAAAATTTGGCTCTTTAGTAGTAGTGTACACAGAGTTTCCAACCATTGTCATAATGTACTTATATGAATTGCATGGATTAATCCAACACACAAATAGAATGAAATATTAGATGAATTGTGGTTTACACTACAGAAATAGATCGTTACTAATATTCTTATTTGCAATTACAGACAGTAATTGAAAATATATCTTTGGTAAACATATTTAAAGAAATTATTAAGCTATATGGCTTTTTGGCGGAGACCCTTTCGCGTTCCGGCCTCGTTGAATTATCCAGTTTTCCCTAATGGGAAATTTGGAAAACATTATAGGTCAAGTCCAACACTGAATTTTCAACTTATAAGTCCCGAAAAATCTTCAAAATAAAATTCTTTCAAGTTATAGATAAACAGCACTTGTACAATATTCACGAAAGCACATTTCAAATTAAATATTGAATTATACAGAAAATTTAAACGAGAAATTTAGAACCAAATATAAAATAGAAGCTTTTAAATTTCAAAAGTTTGATTTTGTGAAAAATTAACAATATTCATGCCATATATGCCTTGTATTTCAACTTACTTGTTTCCAATAAAGCATTTTTAGACTTTCTCTACCAACTCAGTACCTCAGTTCCTTTAAGTATACCATCCAGAATATTTCTGTACCTGTAAAACAAAGAACCGGAGTTAAATTTCTTATCATAAATACATTTTGTTAGGGAAAAAAAATAACAACATTCAAATGTCAAATTAAAATTCTTTTTTCGTATTTCTTCATTCCACAAATATCCTCCATATATAGTTCATGATTTAACTTTCGATAATTGTTTCAACTATTTTAAGTTATATTCACTTCAAAATAAAGATTACGGTATTATGCTTTGAAAAAGTTGAATAATCTTATTTTCATCGCATAAAGATGCTGCTTAGAATGAAAAATCCTCGTACATCCTTTACAAAATGATATTTTGGCGGTTGAGTGCTGTTATTTATAGGTTGCGAAGCAAATGGATGCGCCGCTATTTCTCCCAGACCAATGAAAAAGCAGAAATTTTGAGCATCAAATATTGTTCAAAGTGGGTTTTGAGGAAGGTGTTGCCTTGCCTGGCACTTGAAATTTCGGCCAGCATAATCAGAAGGATTTGGCGGAGTTTCCTGTTCGTTGATTTCAAGAGTGCGTTAGCCTCAAGGGTTGAAAAATTAAAGACCTCTAAAAGGCGTTCGGTTTTTCGGGTAATTTTACTTTTCATACTTTCAGCCATTGATCCTTGTGGAGATCCTCCTAGTATTTGCTAGACTTAGAAGTTGCCATGAGGCGTGACCCAAAGCCATATTTTGTATTTTTGTAATTACCCACTTGCTACAGCAGCTGTATTGAACCTAGATAAATTTAAATTGGTAATTGTTTAGTATCCAACATTGTTACTATTACAGGCTGGTAGCCCGTAGTATTTTATTGTCAGTTACCTCTAAATCAACTATATGTGTACTGTATTTGATTAATGAAAATAACACACTATCATAGCAACATATCACAAATATCTGCTGATTCTTCACTAATATCTACTATTATTATGGTCTTTATTCTTTACCAAGTAACTTCTCACTCAGAAAATCAAATGTTATTTGATAACTGTATTGAGCGGCAAATCATATTCAATAATATCAAAATTCTTCCCAGCCACGCACCTCTAGAACTTCTTAATCTTCAACCAACACTAACCTATGCTGCTGGTAAGTAGCATTTTTCCTTCAAACCGCCAATGTACAGTTTTCAAGTCAACCAACCTGAACCTAACCCAAATTTTAACTAACACTAAATCCAATGAGATAGCGTAGCAGTACTGTAGTAGGTGGCAAAAACATTCAAACCGGTCAAGCGTGTCTCAATTGGGAGAGCGACTTTGAGAGCTCCTCGTCCGAGTGTGTACAAGAAGGGTTAGAAAGTGATCAAAATTGTGGATTGTGAATGATCAACGTGATTTGTGATATTCTCATTTAATGAGTTGCTCCTCAATACAGAAAACAATAATAGTTTACATGTGAGTTTAGATGCTATACAAAATAAAATAGACCACAAATAGTAGCACAATCGGTACTGATATTAGTGATAATTGACATGATAAATTGTGATATTTTCATTAAATATAAAGCTCTTATTCATATCATTTGATTAGCTTCCATAGTAACTTAGGCCTAGCCTATATTGTAATTACTTTCATTTTAGATGAGATTCATTGTTAATCTATATAGTCTAGAAATTTAGCCGACACTGTAATCTACATGAATAAAGTAAATAATATAAACTAATGCCCCTTCATACAGTACCCTACACAAATAATTGATTTAGATGCTTTACAAAAAAATTAGTAGCAGTATTGGACATCAAACAAATACCATTGAATTTTAAATCAACACAAGAAATTAATAGACATGATGCAAATAAGAGTGATAACACTGATTGTTCTGTGTTTTGAATCTGAAAAAAGTAGGCTAGTTAATTCGAGTATAACCTAAAAGGCTGATTGCGACCTCACAATAGGAATAGACAGAGCAACTAAGAAAACTAGATACTTATTACTAATGAACCAATTACTGTACAAATTCCGACGGTTGTTTATATTCAACAATGCATGTAATATTTGAAGTTTTAACAGCAGAATGATGTTTCTAGCCTGCTCCAGCAGAAACAAAATTCATCAAGCAAGAAGTGCAAGCTGCAAGACTCCTCCGAAACAAAACCCAAACAAAAGGCATCAGCATCATCATCCAAAATAATGAACAAAACAACATTGGAAAGTCACAGCCTTACTGCCGATATTTATGAAATATCAAAATTCTAAATGAATATATATTATTCTATTTCATGAATTGTGTTTCAGTGTATTTTCGATTTAAATTGAATAATAATTTCAAGTTTTGAATTCAATTTTGAAGAGCATTTTATTTTGAGATACTGTATAATCTTGAAGAATGCCAATGATATTCAATCGATTTGTGAAAAAATAATAGAAGATTTGTAAACTCATGAATCTAGAATTGATAAGTTCTTATATTTGAATTTTAAAATATCAAATACCCTCATTAATTCTTCATCCAAAACGTTATTATTTTAGTAACAACGACGAAATCCATTAAACATACTTAAATTTTCATTGAGCAAAACGGAACAGCAGATTTGATTCGAAGTGTAGTGAAAGTTTTGCGTATATTTCACAATACAGTAAGAAGTGTGTAAACCGTTTCAATGATTTAGCATATTGGTTCAATTTCTTGTCATTACTGTAGGGTTTCAAGTGTTTTCTAACAAATTTCATTTTATTAAGCTGTTTGGCTACTCAATTTTATCAATTCCCTTTCTATCCTATCGTACCGCGGTAGAGGACAATGTTGTATAGTGGGATTGCAAATAGTGGGCGCGTGATTTTGAAATGAATACAAGGATGCCAGCGCCAAACACAGGTACTTTTTTCAAATGTTATAATTCTTAAAAAACCTCCAAACGTGACACACATTATTGCTTACCTAATCATATTGATATCTCTTAGAAGTCTAGTTTAATCTATTTTTGTGTGGGAGATGAAGCTTCATTCTTACTACCTGTATCATCATTTAAGTTGTATTTAATACTATTAGAAGCTAAAGCCTATCTCACACCCGCCTATGACTTCGATGCATCAATATGAAACGAGCTTATATTTTTCGATTGCTTATACCATGGTTGGCTTTCAACTTGTGTATCCATGTGAATACATTTGACTTGCAATTCAAATCTCCTGCTTTGCTGGCAGGTTATGGCGCGTCATTCAAGATACGTCCCTATCAGCTTATGCCTACGCAAATGGCGCCTATTTGCAACTTCAAAATGATGAAAGAAGCAGTAAACTTTTATAGTTTCACTTGAATTGCTTATAGTAAAATGTCATTGTTTTATGTTTATATTTTTCTTCTAATTATTTATTTAATGCTGCTCAATGACCATATTACCTGTTTTGTAAGATAACTAAGTTACCGTACATTCTAAGGTAGGCCTATTGATATGTAGTTTACAAGTTCATTGATTTTTATATTGCAGACAAATGTCCTGAATATATATTGCAATTTCTCTATTATATTGATACTTCTTCAAATGGATAAGCATAGACTTTGACAGAAACATTTTCATTGACAGAAACCTGACTCAAATAATTTTAAGGCTCACATTAACTATATTTCTAGTAAACTATCTAGAGTTATTGCATCATAAATATGGTATTCTATTGTGGGGTAATAGTAGGCACATTAAAAGAGTCTTATTGCTACAGAAAAGGGTGGTCTGAGTATTAACATGTGCTCACAGATTAGCACATGCTGAGCCAATTTTTATTGAACTCAAAATGATGACTGTAGTAAATTTGTGTAAATTCACAGTCTTATTATAAAAAAACTTACAACATTTAAATTGAGACTTGACAGACATTTCTATAATACAAGAAATTGCAATAGAATTGACATTCCTGTCATCGTCTAACTAAACTGCTGTAGTTATGACACAATTGGTATCAAATTATTCAATAAACTACCTCTAGACCTTATACTGAGACACAAAAATTTCAAAAGTAGATTAACTAGCTCGTTGAACCCAGTTTTATTGATGCAATTGCTTGAAAAATGCAATTGTTGCGTAGAGATCTGTTATATATTATTCTTCTGTACCTATTGTTTATGCACTTACATTATGTACCGTAGTTGACGAGGGATGACATGCTTGGCTGTATTATTATTATTTTGTGTACTTTTACCTGTATAAATTGACTTAGAAAGTCAATTCTATAGGCCTACTGCTCATGAAACACAGCCGACTTGAATTGAAGTTCTCCACATTAAAATGTTGAGACCACTTTGAAAAACAAATCTCTGGTGACCTCAAAAAGTACTTACTCCTTACGAAAAGTTTAATTGATACTTGAAGATATCTCACTAGCAGCGCAACACAACGCCGTGGTTGTCATAGGTTGCTTCTGTGAAATGCTACATCCTCTTAGAATTCCTGCAGGCTGTAGTATGGCTCTTGTTGAAGGTGTCTCTTTAGGAGGTTCTTGAAAGTGCTTATGCTTTCGATATTCTTTATCTCCTCTGGAAGGTGGTTGTAAATCCTGCTACATAAGTATCTGGGTCCTCTCTGCGCCAGTTCAGTTCTCAATGCCGGTATTGTGTCGTTGTGTCGTCTTGTGTTGTAGTTATGCACATGTTGATTTCTTTGGGAATAATCAGGCCTTCTTTTAACCATCAGAGCTGACTCAAAAACGAGGAGGGCTGGGAGCGTCAGTATTCCAGTTTCCAATTGTAGTTTTCTATTGTTTATAATTCTAACTATCCCCTTTGAAGAAGTATGCTTTTTTCTCCAGGGCTACACCCCCAGAATATTATGCCATACTTCATTATACTCTGAAAGCAGCCATAGTAGACCTTCATCAATACTTCAGTGTCAAGCAGGGTTCGCAATCGGCTCATCATATAACAAACTGCGCAGTAAGTCTTCGAGATAAGGTCAATATGAGGCTGCGACCTCAAGTTGTTACTGATAGTAACTCCAAGATATTTTATATTTTCATCGACTTTGACACTAGATCCCTCAAGTCTGAGTAGGGGTGTTGAATCAGGCTTATTTCTATTATAGAACTGCAAGGCTCTAGTTTTCATCCTGTTTAGTATTAGACTATTTGACTGACACCATTCACTCACATTATTCAGTGCTTCCTGAGCTCCTGACACATAGACTTTCCATATTTTTCCTGGATTAGGTGACTGATATCGTCTGCAGACAGCCAAACTTTTCCTGTGGATATTACATCAGGCATGTCGTTTATGTAGAGTAAGAATAATACCGGGCCTAAATTTGAGCCTTGAGGGACTCCGGTGCGTATTGGTGGTGAAATGAATGATCTATAGCATTTGGTCATGCCGTCTTGTTCCAGGTGTCTTATATTTACAGTTTGGGTTCTGTTCTTCAGATAGGTGGCAATCCATCTCCAAGGCTTATGCTTTATGCTCAAAGTTGACAGTTTATGAAGGAGTATGTCGTGTGAGAGCAAGTCGAAGGCTTTCGTCATATCGTAGAAAATGCAAATTTGTTCGACTATTTCATCAATGTTCTCATATAATTAAATTATCAAGGATGGCGTCGGTAGTGTTCCTGTTTTTTCGAAAGCCATACTGGTAGGCCTAATCATTGAACAATTTCCTTTTTTCTAAGTGAGGTATAAGTCTCCTTAGGAAGGCAATTTCAAATATTTTAGAAAAAACACTTTGTATTGCAATAGGCCGATAGTTGCCTACTTGATCTTTCTCATTTTTCTTATGGATAGGTATTACTTTTGAAATTTTTATTGAATCAGGGAATAGGCCTTGGTCGAAAGACTTGTTGATTATGGTTGATAGGAATCCAGCAGTTGAGTCTCCACATACCCGCATCAAGCCACAAGGATATCCACACCAGAGCCAGACTTGGAACTTACTTGACTAATGATATCCTTGATTTCGTTTGTTGTAGTTGGCGACATTTTGTAGTGGGCGTTCTAGTTAAAAATAGGCGACATTTACAGACTTTATGCATATTTCCTCAAAAATAATTCTTAGCTTAGGCATTTGGGACCTATAAAGAATCTTGCTAGGCTATTCAAGTAGGCTACCTTTCGGATCGGAAGTTATAGCAGAAGTACAGTATCTTGACGGATATTCACTCTAAATCATCTGATTATACCCATGATTTACCTCAAAACATGTATCATACCTTTAATACCTTCTTCTTCATCCATTACCCACACTTGTGGGATCGATGGCGTCAAGTTATCACATACAAAAACACACTACTCAATCAAGATGGCAGTGGAAATATCACAAACCTTGATCAAAATCAAGGTGTTCCCCTTGAATTCACCAATGCAGCATCCTGTGGTACCGTCAGGATACCAAGGTGTGCAAATATTGGGCTTACAGTGGGCAAGGTGATCGCTGGCTGTAATAATCCTTACCGCCCTCTTTTGCAGCCTCAGGACATCATTGGCCTTAGCTAAATGACCCCAGAGGAACAATTGATAAGAAATGTGGCAGTGGAACAGTGTGTGGTACATCATAACATTTGCACTCCGTCCGATCCGGGCGTGACCCGCACTGGTGTGAAAGATGCCTATAAGGCTGAATTCCATTTTCTTCGTTGAAACAATTTATGTTTAGATTTAAAAAGACGCAATTACTATTTTAACGGGATTTTACAAGTGTGAACGCTGCATTAATCATTTGGCATTTTAATTCAGAAGCATATCCTTTCCCATGTAGTACATTTTTATTGCCCGAGAATTCCGCCACTTGTTCCACGAACACTTATCGATCAGTCCCGTGGATAGAGGGTATTTTAAAAACATTAGAAGAGCCCATGGCGGAATTTTCGTGCAATTATTTGGAACTAAAATGTGCTCGCTAATTGAGTGTAGTTTGATGAACATATATTTGTAGGTTATTCAATCTCCTAACCGAATGTTTCCGTAGGTATCAACTGAATTTCAAGAGGTGCGATATTGTACCTGTTGTTTCGATATGGCAATTGGCAATGTCGGAACTATCTGGCAAAAAAAATCAATTAAAATAGATCACAAATTTCTTTAGCATACTGTTACAATGCTGTTGTCTCACATTCTTATTCGATGAATTTACACAGATGGTGTTGTTGAGCAACAAGGTACTGTGGTGGAGAGCCTGGTATTGGAAGAAGCAGATTTGGGCTCTCTGGCTCTTGATGTTCCTTCAGAACTTGAACATTTGGTCAACATAGATGATGAACTGGAGTCATTCAATGAAATGGGTGACGGGGCACTCGTCGATCATGAAGTCACTATCGTTGCAGAGGAGACTGTCGAGTCCATACTACCAGAAATTCAGGTAATCTGCAATCCAATTCTTGAATTTTGAAAGTTATAAAATGTAGTCATAATATAATAATAGTAATTTAATTCTTTAGTAAAATCTTATTCTCATTATCAATTTTCAGTTTATTTTGAAGCTTAAATTGAAGCTAAATTGATTTTTGAAGCTTAAGAGTGTCAGTAACCATAATTCTGTGACTGGTTTTCAAAACTGATATATCCGAATATTTGAAAAAGATTTAGACTGGAAATTATACAATAGACACACTTATCAATTTATCGCTTAAATTAGAAATTATTCAATCGTCATCAACAAACCAATGAAATCATGGATGAAATAATGTTTTTTGTGTTAGAATGATTTTTTACATCCATCCAACATTCCATATATATTATGGCTCGTTTTACAATAATAATATAATTATGCAGTTCTATAAGGTATATAAAAATTAGTGCAGGTGAGCTGCAGCAATTTTTCTATGATAGAGAAATCTTTTTTTATTAAAAAAGAAAAAAAAATAGTGCAAACTGTGACTGATTATTTGCTGATAGTGCATTTATACTGTAATAATTGGCGAATGTTAAGGTAAGCAGTTCTGAAATTATACATCAGCAAAAGCTTTTGGATGTCTTTTTCACAATTGGTAATTATTGTTCATACTTATAAATATTGTATCCTTATGAAGCTTGTTCAAGAATCATGAATTTAAATTTCAATCTACTTATGAGTCATATTACAAATTGGAATTTAGTACATTGTTCAACTATTAAAAAGTTATCAGCAATAATTATTCATGTGGTGATTAATAATTTAAATCTATGTAATGCCCAAAAGACTCGCATTGCTTCATCAACAATTCAAGCAGCGGTTGCCATCTGAACTATTGAATCTGGGTGAATTTCGTTCAAAAAAATGCGTTAGTCAATGAAATCCAAATTGATGGCCATGTAGTTTTTGAATACAAGAGAGAATATCAAACTGTTTTGATCAGAATCGAGCCACTAGTCCCATTAATTTATGTATCTCTAGAAGAATGTGATATCTCCCGCCATAATGAAGATGGTAACGAAGTATTAATTTGAGGCGTTCAAAATATTGTGAACACTTTTTACATTATTCGGATTAGTGGAAACACTAGTAGTCATCAAAATGCAATAGGATTTCCATATGTCGGATGTTTCCCACATAAGTAGATCACTTGAGCGTGGGTAATGAAGTAAGGATCATAAAACGCCAGATGGAACGGGAATCGATCCCATGACCGGCGCAGCGACAGGAGCCTGAAGGCTCTACGCTACGCCGGCTCGTCATTTTCCTCGAGTGATGATGAATTAATCTCATATCCCTCTAACAGTTGAAGTTAATGTATCCACAATAAATAATTGAATTTCTCATCAAAACCTATACAATAAATTCACTACGTGCAGAAATACATCGTGATATTTATTTAGAAGGTAAACTTTTCTGAGAAAACCCTGGATGGGAGTTGTCGTACTAAGATTAAACATCCAAAAATTAATTATAATATACAGGGGCATTCACGGGTTTTAAAATAATCATATAACTTTAATATTTGCTTGAAAAAAGTTTTATTGGTACAGAAATACTTGTTAAACATGGCATTTTTACGTACTCACGAACGAAAAATCATGTCCGGCAAGTGATGTCCATTTTGGCAATACATTAGGAATGTCGCCGAATCTGGAATCGACATTTCCTTGGCCCTCTGTCACCCGTTGTCTTGAGTATTAGTGATTTTTTCTGTGGGGTTTCTGAAATCATGTTTATAAAGCAAATTAACAACTCACATTGGAGGACCTAAAGATCGCAATCCGTCATCACTTCACAGAGATTGATGTGACATGCTGCAAAGAGCTGAGGGCAGTTACCGTCAAAGGATGCAACAATGTATGTTGGCTAAAATAGGACTTCACTTGTTGGACATAATTTTTCGTTCGTTAGCACTTTGATTGTAACAAGTATTTCTGTAACCAATAAAACTTTTTAAAGTAAATATTAAATTTTTATGATTATTTTAAAACGTCAGATTCCCGTGAATAACCTAGTATATATAATAATAATTATAGTATTAATCATTTATAATGATAAACATAATTTCTATGCCAACGTTTATAATGCATTATATTAAGGCCATACATTATATTTTTATAGGACACTGTAAATTTAAAAAGAATTTCAGTGAGTTTCCCTACTTACTATCTTCTATTAATGAAGTGGTCCATTATATATTTATTATTTCAATTCCATGAGAAGTTCCCTTCGGTTTCTTATTTTATTTCTGATCGGGTTTCAAATGCTGTAATATTAATCAATATTATTTCATGTTTTCCAGGGTGATGAAACTAGTAATGCCCTCTCAGAAGAGATTCCTCACTGAAGAGGTTCTGTCAGGGAGATGTCTTTAACCGAGGTGAAGTACTTACATCGATGCCCGATGAAAATTTCTTTTTCCAATAGGGGATGAGCCGATGCCCATGAAAGAAGAAATGACATAATAAGCGACGAACCGAAAGAGGAGCCTCCAGATCAATTCCCTGTTGTTCCTGCTTGTGTGCACCATCAGTTTCGTCGCAGCCTGTTCTCACAGGAACTCCTCTCTTTGTCAACTGGAAACATACGATTGAAATCGTACTCCAGTTGATCGACCAAATCAATCGCTATTTACTGGCTTGCGTCAGATTCGTGCGATCAACTCACTAGAAAACAAAACAATCACTGTCAACAGCACTTCCGGACCAAACAAGGTAACTTTATACAATAATAATTCTCTTGCTTGTAGATTTTTAGCACTTGAAGTGTGAGTGAAAGCTCAGATATCATCACTCAACAATTAATAATCACAATCACAGTAGCCTAATGCGGGTCGCACACCGGAGCAATAAGCAACGAGCAACTAGCACCACGCAATCAGTAATATACAGGGTTAGCATAAATTATTGAACCTATTTCATAGGTAAATTAATAAAAGAGAGTTGGTGTCTGTACGCTCGCTTATAACTCGAGAACGGCTGAACCGATTTAGATAATTTTGGATTAGTTTGAATTTTTACAGCACTGGTTAACATAATAATGTAATAAAATATAAGAAAATCTCTTTATAATTAATAAATAATTAGTAGATTAATGACCCTACTTATCAAACATTTTAAAGAGTTATGTTCAAACTTGACGAAAGCCGAACGGGTACCCTCTAAACGGAGAGATGATCGTGATTCAAGAACAGAAAATTAAGCAAGCAGGTCCTAAGTCTCAGTAGCTCAGTGCATAAGTTCTCTCGCTTACAAACCTACAGGTCCCGGGTTCAAACCCCACTCCGGACCGTTTCTTTTTGTTCGAGGGTTTCTACTCTAATTATTTTTTACGCTACAATCATCAATTAAGAATGGGTTATCTGTCGGATTATACATGGTTTATTGTTTCTAATAATGGAGTTGAGGGATTGTACATTTAATAGTGTTGAATATCCATTATCTTTTCTGTTTCTGTGCTTCGATAAAACAATTCTTAATATTAAATTAAATTATTAATTTTATAAAACATATATTATATTATAATAAAATAAATTGAATAATATTATAAAAATTATTACTATTAAATTAAATTATTAATATTATAAAAATAAATTAATATTAGATACTCTTTCTCTGTGCTTCAAGCTATCTAAAATAGTACTATATGATAGTATTAAATATATTTTTACTTAGTGACATTTTTGCAGGGGTTACATGAAAGGGGACATTTGGGGAAGAGGGGGAGTGACATGAAGGGGGCATTTGGGGGGTTACATGAAGGGGGGGTGACATTTAGTGGTGAAGAGGAAGGGGGGTTACATTTGGTAGTGAAGAGGGGGGTGACATGAAGGGGAGCATGAAATTTTTTGGGGGGTGGCATGAAGGGGGGACATTTGAGGGGGGAAGAGAGGGGAAATTTGGGGGGGGGGAAAGGGCGATACAAAGTTCGCCGGGACAGCTAGTAGGTAAATAAAACAATAACAAATGAATGTACTTACGTGATTTTTACTTACGCCTTTTTTATTGAAAAGGCAATTTCAAACAGTTTTATTTACAACACATGCCAAGTTCAATAAATTTCTAAATGAGCATCTTTTGTTGCACGTAAAATATCAAGACAATATTCAATTTCACGCCATCTCTAACTTGAAACAGGAGGCCTGCCATCACCTCTTATGTGTAACACATTTCCTGTTTCTATAAATTGTTTATACGTTTATACCAACTGTTTAAGGCTGAGCATCAGCTTAAAAAAAACTTTTTTATGGTGATATTTTTTTTAAGTTTTACGATTTGGATACTATCAAGCTATCAAAATGAAATACTTTTTAGAGGAAAATTTTTTTTTCTTGTTCATTAGTTTTTGAGGTATGGGCGTCTAAAGTAGAAATTTTCGGGGAAATTAATCTCAAAATTGGTTGCAAATACAATTATGAAATTTTGAGCATACGTGCTTGAAGGTATTGTCTATCACTTGACATAATTAGTTTCTCAAAATAACCAATTTGAAAAAAAAAATATTTTCGAAAATAATTTCTTTAAAAAAATAACTCAATTTTCAATTAAATTGAGAATTTGTTATTTTTCTCAAAAGTTGAAAAATATCACCATAAAAAAGTTTTTTTTAAGCTGATGCACAGCCTTAATAGAGTTTTTAGAAGGAGGTTCTTGATGATTCTCTTTATGAAAACGTCTTTGAACAGTAATAACCGATTTGCTTTCGTGAAACCACAGAACACATAGCTTTCTCTTGCACGGTAGCCATTGCTCAATTGATGCTCTGTCGCCCCACTATAGATCCGACTGGGTTCAATGAAGGTCAACACAAATTCTAGCACATACATTGTTGTTTCACGCAAAAATAGGCGCGCTATTACTGTGATACTTTTTAATTTACTTACAAAATGGGTTCAATAATTTATGCTCATCCTGTATATTGTTATATATTATATATTGCGTGTTGCTTATTGCTCCGGTGTGCGGGCTGCCTTAGCGAGAGCGCCCACTGAGGTGGCGTGGCGCCAGATAGATGCCACGCCAAATATAAACATAGGAAACTAAATGGAACAGCGCACATAGAGGTGGAGTGGCGGTGGCGTGGCATATGGCGTATGGAGTGGTGCCAAACGGGCACCACTAGCATGATTAATTTTTGCCATTCGCCACTCGCATTTGAATGCAGGTTTTTAATTCCGTGCCACCTCCTCTTCGAAACGCCACTTGGAAACCACCTGCCACTCCGTCACCACGTCGCCGCTACCACCACTCCACCTCAGTGGGTGATCTCGCTTAAACTGATCATTAGACATGTTTCTTGAATAATCTGTATCTTTATCTTGTAGGAATTAATCTAAATGCATAGATCAAAATTATAACAGCTGTCTTAAACTCAAGCTAAATCATTCATTCAAGCTATTTTATTGACACATATTCTATAAGACCAGCGCTTAAAACTCTTTTTATTAAATTTTAGCTATCAGTGCTACTGTAGTGTTCCTTATGTATGAATTTTATTTCAGAACATAAGCAATTGATAGAAGTTTCGAATTTCTTATTTAATAAAAAACTAGCTGTCCCGGCGAACTTCGTATCACCCTCTTCCCCCCCCCCCAAAATGTTCCCCCTTCATGCCACCCCCAAAAATGTCATCTCCCAAATGCCCCCCTTCATGTCACCCTCAAATAACCCTTCATGTCACCCCTCTTCCCCAAATTTCCTTATCACCCCTCACGAAAAAAAATGTCACGAAGTAAAAATATCTATATCCACTCGCTTTATTGATGGAAAATTAAAAGAAATCTGCAATATACTAACTTTTAAAGCGAGTGGATAATAATCAATAATAATCAATCCTGCAAGTTCTCAATAAAATTTCACCCGTCTCGAATCGAACCCTGAGAATTCTGCGTGGAAGGCAGAGTCGCTATCCAATAGATCGGGGTCTTCTCTTGAAGACCTATATTGCAGCATCTTCAACTATACATCGATTTTATAGAAGCATTATTGTTTAGACTGGATCATAATGGATGTCATGTTTGATAGGTTAGGTCATTAATTTACTAATTATTTATTAATTATAAAGGAATTTTCTTATATTTTAATACATATGTTAACCAGTGCTTTAACAATTAAAACTGATCCAAAATCATCTAAATCGGTTCAGCCGTTCTCCAGTTATAAGCGAGCGTACAGACACCAACTCTCTTTTATTAATATAGATAGTGGCTGATTGTCAACCATAAAAACACTCCAATTTAAATAATCTATGCTTCAGATTACATTTATTAGAAAAATTTGTTGAGGTCTGGGAGACCCCTGATTTTTTTTTGTGAAAAGTAAAGACGTCAGAAAGACTTTGAGCTAAAATGTTGAAAAAATGATTTTCCAAAAAATTTTGGTTCCACATCACTTTAAAAGGGATTGAATCCAACCAATTTTGCATCATTTCTGAAAATGTGCATAGGCTCAGTTTATATCAAATGATATTTGAAATCATTACCAAAATTTTCGCTCATAGCCATAAATAATTTTCAATCATTTTTCCATTTGTTACAGCAAATGATACTTTCAAAAGTAGTGTTGAGCAATGCTCAAAGTAGTGGTGGGCTGATTCAAGTCAGTTCAGGAGAATCTGGCGGAACTCCGCAGACCATACGACTCATCAATGCTGGAAACAAGAAAATCATTTCAAGTCCAACCAAATCTATTACTGTAGCACAGGCTCGTCAAATTGGGCTGTTTACTGGAAAGTTACCACACATTCTACCAAATACAGCTTCAGGAACTAAGGTTATTATTTTTCTAGTAATTTTCTTCCTTCTTGCATGCGTAATTAGTTATTTAAGGAAGCTTACATATGATGACTTGACTTCATTCAGTATGATTGATTTTGCTAGCAACTTATTTTCCTTGAATCTTAAATACAAGGATGTCTTACGTCTGTTGCCAAAACAGAACAGTAGCGTTCTGTACTTTTCAAGCTCAGAATCTAGTTTTGTGAAGGAAACTTGAATATACATTTTTTATAACTCGCCTGGTAACTAACAATAATGCTAGAAATTATTATGCTATTTTTGATTTAAAATTTTGACAAGATACTTGTAATAAATACTCACAAATTTGATAACTTCAGATAGAATAAGTTTTGCCATTTCGCGTAAAAATATGAGTGAATTGTTCCAGAAGTTGTTGGTATCTCCAAAGAATACTGTGACAGTTGTAAAGCAGCCGACTAGGATATTACCAGCTCCTGCACCGGGCTCAACCTCCGGCCAGATACAAACATTGGTAACTCCTTCCAGTACCAGCTCGCAGAAAATTCTCATTCGTCAGGTTGGATTCTCAATAAAAATCTTAATCCTAAGAAATCCCCAATTTGCATAACGTTGAGAAAGCTCAAAAGTTGCATTTATTCCATTAAGTAGCAATTCACAAATTTCAATATTATAATTACAGAAAATACAATTACATTGAGAAGCATATTATTCTTATAATTATAGGGATTCAGCTTCCAGCAGTGCTTTGTTTCCATCACTGGGTTGCGAAGACTAACTTATGGTTGACATGTCAATGTGCTAATCACACGTTACATCTTTTCTGGTTAATGATCATTCACCTCTGCTGATTCAGTCAAGTGGATGTGAAACTGGCAATCAGCTGGTAGGCCTAAGCCCACATAGGGCTGTTGAGCCATTGACAAACAAACAAACAAAGGGATTCAGCTTATATTCAAATGAGTAAATATGTCTAATGAATTACAGTTATGAAATTGTTAGAAATCTTTGAATTTAAAGTGGTTCTATGATGAAATCTTTGCGTGTCATCTGATGGCACTGATGATTTGAAGCCTCTGAGAACCCATTTCCAATCGGTTATTCAAATGGAATGAATTCAGGTTTGGTCAAGTTACCCAGGTTGAAATGTGAAATGTTAATTTCTACTAATAGGTAGTACTTGGTAATGGAAAAGTAGACCATAAGTAAAAAGGAATATAAAAATGAGCAAAAAGCAGTATACTGAGCTGACAAGTGTTTTTGAGGATTGGTACTAATAATGTACCGTTAGAAAAGTTTTTTAATATATTTTCTATGCTAATAGTTTTTATTATCACTTGCAGGGAGGAACCGTAAAAACAGGAAAAACCGTAATAGTGAGTAGCAATGCTCAAGGCCAAGTCATACGAATACCTGCTCCTCAGAGCCTTACAGGCGGCAACATTCATCAGCTACAAATTCCTGGTAAAACGGTAAGTCTAATAAATACATAGTATCTCTTTTTTTTAAATAGTATCTCTATGTATAATTCTTGTCCTTATTTTTTCCCAACCTACAGTATATTATATTTCTGTATACTATCTAATTCATCATGATTTTTTTATTTTATTCATGACTAAAAGAATACTTATTATTGAATTATTGGTAAGGATCTTACTCATGTGCACACAATTGAATAGGTATTGAAAACTTGAACGTTTTTATCGTATATCAAGATTACCTTTGTAATTGTAGTACTATTTATAAGAGATGAGTCGTTGTTTATTTTTTTACCAATTTGAAACTCTTGTCAGGGCATCAGGCAAAGACTCTAAAATCCAGTGCAACCTCTGCTTTGAAAACATCTGTTCGAAACTGCCTTGTACAGAGTGGCGCATAAAGAACGGATGTTTTTCAAAGTGTAATAAGAAAGTTTATTTGAATCATACATTTATCTTCCTAACACCAAAATACTAAGTAAATAACCCAATTTGAGAATTTGTATGAAAAACGCCAAAACACTTAAGTATATTTCAAAAATTACATAGGAAAGATTGCGCCTTTAATGCGTTAATGCTCATTAAAAGCCTCAAATTGGTCCTCAACTTTTGATACAGCAGTAATTCATTCATGTATTGCAGTATTCAAATCTTCAATGTAACGATATTAACGATAGTAAACTTGAATTTCAAGTAAAGAAGAATCTTATGCCAATAAGCTCGACTTGGAACTTTCTGCTGAAGCTCCGTTGAACGACGATTGCAGATTCATTCTATTGGAAATATTGTTCAACAGCAAATACGCGATTTTGCAAGGTCAATTGCGCCTTTTATACTAAAACTGGATACTTTAACCTACAAAATGGTGCCGCTCTGCGGTCACAGACAGCTCTAGTCCACTGATACTATCCTACTCAAATCCATCCGTTCTTTTTGCGCCACCCAGTATTACTGAAACATTACTATTTGTTTAGTTGCAGTATGTGAGACTGGTGAACAGCAGTACAGCATCATCTGTCAGCTCACCTACATCCTCGAGCACAGCCTCAAGTGTAGTCACGGCTGGCGCTAAAAACCAAACCGTCTCCACTGTTACCAAGCCTGTTCCAGTTGCTCTTATTGGACAGCATTCTGCATTTAAAATGGTAAATTATCCTCATTGCTCGACATTTGCATGCAAGTAGTCAGTACTAATTGTAAATTTCAAATAACAACTATGGCTATATCATATATTTCGATATATATATATTTCGATAAAAATTATATTTGTACATTGACATCACCTAAAATCTCGTACCAAAGGTTAATAAATGAGAATAATATTATAAATAAAAATAAACATTGTTTTAATATGTAATGATATGTTAATGTCATATTAACTTGTCTATTACAATGGTATGTTGGAAATTCAGTTTAGTTCAAGTGATATGAACAAAATAGAAGTTCATTCAAACTTCCTTAACATGAAATTTTCCATGTTTGCATTGAAATTATTATTTTCAGTAGTCCCTATGAAAATTGAAACAGGATTTCTTCTGAATTTTCTAGTTTTTGTTTGGAAAACTTCATAGTAAGTAACCGTGCAAATTCAACCTACTGGTCGCTACTTCAGTCTGCTAAGTGTCTGATTTCCTTTCCGTCTGGCATTTTTGTGTATTATCCTCAATGTCATTACCCTCGCACAAGTCATAACTTATCATAAAAAAAACAGAAAAATTTAAGATATTTTCTAAGTGAACGACAAGCTATTGCACTCCAGCTTCATGAAGCTTCGCTGCTAGTGTGTTGAAATAGAAATCACATTTTCCCACCTTTCATTACCTTGAATTTTTGCAAAAGTTCAAGCGTGAAAGTTTTTTCTGATGAGGCAAAACTATTTACCAAAAGGAATCTAATTTTTCATGATAGTATATCACTAGACATTGAATTAATGACTCCATATCATGGTTTGCCTTTAAGATATCAGTCTGCACTTGCGGCGCAGAAGCATGAAGCAGGAATACAAAAGGCTCAACTCACATTAAGACTAATACTGTCCTTCAAATTAGCAAAATAGAAAACGACAAATCTTCCAATTAAACTAGGAGATTTTCATATCCTGAATCTGATTAAAACTCCAAAATGATTTTACTTTTTTGGGTGGCCACCAAGTATCATTCACTCAACTCATCGCTAACACTGTTAAAATAAGAGATGATATTCATATTTTCATTCAAATAAACTCATTTTTTTTACAGAATACTCAAAGGGTATTGATTCCCGCTCCGACTGGAATGACTCAGCTCAAACAAGAATCGTCCAGCTCGGCTACTGTTGTGCAAGGAAACTCACTCAATAACATCGTAGTTGTACCACAATTCTTACAACAACAGGTATAGCGGACAATTACTATTAATAAATAGTAAATAGCTAAATTTACATTGCTTTAATCGGCTTCCTATAAGACTGTTTTAATACATTGATCTTGAAACGAAGCATTAAAACTCTATTATTGTATTGCAGTCTTTACCAGCTTAGTTAATCAAAGAGATCTCGAACATTTTCCTTTAATAAACACGTGTAGTGTAGACAAATCATATATCAAAGTAAAGACCTTTATTGCAATTAATAGTGAATGACTTACATGGATTTAAAAAAATATAATCCATTCTCAGACATTCACTTAATTTGACATTAATAATCAACAATTTTTGTGGAAATTCTTTAATTTTTCTTTAAATTGCTTCCTTGTGTTTCACATTTGAATGTAATGATTCAAAAGACTCAAATCGCTAAATCAGACTGGCAAATGGATATTCCAAATATTGTCGATAAATCAAATGTTCAGGGAATATCTCTTGTCGTATGCGAGGTGAGACCATCATGTTATGCTGAAATTGCGTGAGTCGAGCTGTCAATTTTCTTCACACCCGCCTTCTTATCGACAGTAATGCTAATATAATAATAATGCTTTCTGTACGGTACCACAAATTCGTTTAATTTGTATGCCGTATCCTGTAGAAATGATTTGAATGTTGTCGGTGCTTTGCAGACGCCTGTTGTGGCAGCTACGATTCCCAGATCACAGTCTCCGGTTGTAGGTCAGGCAGCTGTTGCTTCAAAAGCAGACAGAGCGCCGCCACCCGCCGAGCCCATATCAGTGCCGCTGATTAAGCGCACATCCCAGCCAGTATTATTGGAGCCAAATGGCATTCGGCCGCGTAAACCCTGCAACTGCACCAAGTCTCAATGTCTCAAATTGTAAGTGGAAAATTGTATACTTTTATTGTATTCTTATTCATTTGGTTACCAAGCCAGTTTTTCATATACTATAGTCCGTGCAAACCTTAGTTTGCAGTAAGCGTTTAAATGGCAATGCTATTTCTTATGGGGATATGGAAGCGCTGTTGCCATGTTTTGCTTATTATTTTATTCATTACTCCTCACTCACAGCTGTTCACTCTCTTTTCTGCTCTCTCTCTTGTTTTGTTTACATTTCTTATTCTATCAAAACTACATGAATGAGAAAAAATTAGCACGCTAATTACCTATTTATTATGTTTTAACTATTATACTATTAATAATTTTTAAAAATTCATTAGGTCATGAGTTAGATTGTACAATAGTGAGTTAGCTTTGCTGGCTACTGTGCAATCCGGCAACACTGCGCCCCATAAACGTAATACTGCAAACTAAGGTTTGCACGGACTATAGAAACGTTTACGGAGAGGAGAACTCAGGTTTTTCTCAATTAATTTTCTTTATTAAACCGATACATGTTAGTACATCAAGTGGCTGGTGCGCGCTGTGAAGGCATTAACTTCAGAAAGCTCCGGGAAAAGTGCTGTCAGCACTTAATTTTAATCCTTTACATAATTTACTATTTATAATATTTCTATTTCCAGTAAATTTATCTTGAGTGACCAATTTCTTACACAATCCATTATCATCCTTTAACAGCGTGACTCTTCTCAGCGGGCGGTGATGTTGTTTAAAAGCAGATCTTCATGATTTTCTCCTCCATCCAGTGTATATTGATTAATAGTATAGAATCATTATATTTTCTTATTTTATTGATTGCTAGGATAATTTTCCCAAATTAATTCATTGTTTGAACTATCTTGACCATTATTTTACAATAGGCTTTTTTTTATAATACACTTTCAGGCTGTAACCACTTACTCTCACACTACTACTCTGTATTTTTTTTATAAATTTGAATTATTTCACGTTTTTCTTTGAATGAAGGACTATTCCCACATCTCAGGTTCAGTCTCCGTCTCGTATTATTGCGTCTCATTCTACGCATGCGTCTATTCGCCCAGTGCTCTGTTATTGGTCCGTCGTTATTAACGTATGCACAGAACTATCTGAAATAAGACGAGACGGAGACTAAACCTTGTGGGAATAATCCTCCAGTTAGTAAATAATTTTCATTGTCTCATGCGAAATACTTTATATAATTCTATTGTTGCCATAGGTCTCTCAAGACCTGGCAAAGGAGATTGAAAATCAATCTACCCCCTTCGTACGAATAATGCAAATGAATTGGTACTGATAAAGGTAAATTATCATCTAACTTATTTCTTACTGAATTCTGTGAACGTCAGGCTCTCCCGCTTGATTGCCTGTGTTTAAAGTAAACTCACATTCTGCCTCCAGATTTCAACTCCTGCTTTTTTGGTGGAAATTATTGTAGTGCTGATCTTTTTACAACGCTTATGCCAGAAAATGAATTAATTCAGAATAAAATTAACAAAAAATTTGCTCTTTTCATTTTGGTTTTAGAATATCCAATCAATGTTAATGGATGATAATTATGTAAAAACGTTCAATCCTACAACACCTGAATAAAACTTTTGCTCTTTCTATTTTTCATTTGGTTTTAGAATATCCAATCAATGATAATTATGTGATTTCCCACAACACCTTGTTTGCTGCCATTAGTAATTTTTTGATACAAGCATTGGCATATTTCAAATTGAAAAGTTGATTAAATTCTCCAAACTGAATTTTTCAACTCAGGTGGAAACTACTGTATTATTCTGCTCGAAAACTAGCAAAAAGGGAATTATTCTTACTATTCTGGATTTCAAATTCGAATTGAAAATAAAAAAGTATGGTATGGTAGCGTAATGAAATAATATAATAATTATTCATTACATTCTATTTTTATCTTTCAAAAATTTGTTTTAAATTTTGCATTTGAATGCTTGTGTGCAGGTACTGCGACTGCTTCGCTAACGGTGAGTTTTGTCATCAATGCAACTGCAACTGCTGCTTCAATAATCTTGAACACGAGGAAGACAGGCAGAGAGCAATCAAATCTTGCCTGGAAAGAAACCCGAATGCATTCCGACCCAAAATTGGAAAGAGCTACGTAGGTGATGGGGAAAGAAGGCATAACAAAGGATGTAACTGCAAGAGATCTGGCTGTCTCAAAAATTATTGTGAATGTTACGAGGTATTTATATTTAACTTATTGTAATAAACAACATCTTGAATAAGCAAGTTCAAAATCGGTTCTATATCTCAAATTCATTTCATTCGTTAGATGATACAAAACACCATCATCATGTTTGCAATAACGTTCATTACTACAAAAATTGAAAAAGTTACAACATGTAAAGTAAATTTAGAAGTTTTTCTGAGGGTGGTGCCCACATGAGCTTTAGGCTTGTGCGTGGGTAATGAGAGGGTTGATGATGAGAGATAACGATTGTTCGGGACCGACGGCTATTCGTCAATGTATGTGAAATGTCTCATCTAAAATGACTGACAATCTAAGTTTCTGAGAATGATTTTATCATTGAATCTTTTTGGTTATGTTTCAACGATCATCACTAAAATGATTCACTTTTTCAGGCGAAAATCTCATGTTCAAACAACTGTAAATGTGTTGGCTGTCAAAACGTTGAAGATGCGAAAAGTATCCGTGATTTGACTTTGGCAACTGAAGAACGGATTTACCAACAATCCCTGGTTAAAAACAAACTGTCTGCTGAAATACAAGGACTTGCTTTGAAACCAGAACAAAATCAAGGCTCAAGGTATGGATGCAAGTTGATATTTGTATCTCAAGATGAAGGCCAACTGATATTTTCAAACTATTTTTCTCTAAAAATGTTGATTTTATTTGAAAACATATATTTAAAGTTTATACCTAGGCCTATGCAGTCTGTTAAAAATCAGAAATTTACTCTTAAAAAGTGTTGAACTTGAAAACTATGAAGAGAACAGCAGGCTTTTTGCTATAGTCACGTAAGTGACATTCTTTACAAAATTATGTTTCGCGAGTTTACTATTCGTTATAATATTCTTAGTTACATTTATATAGCTAGGGAATAGGCCTAGTTTCATACGGAATGTTGGCAGCATTGTAGCAGCCGCCATCTCTGCAAAAGCTGTTTTCTTTTTGCGCGATGGCATTGCTCTTGAAATATCAAAAATGCTAATCTTCCTCAGTCTTATCTTCGGAAATATTTTCAAACATCTTCATAACACTTCTGATCCTCAGTTAAGTGGAAGAGGGGGTTTGTATGGCTCAACTTCGCCCACAGCATTTTTGTTTTGTATAAAGTGAAAAATGAAAGTCTCTGCCAAATGTCAGTATTTTTGGTTTCATAGATTGTCATAACTGATGTTGAATAGATGAGGGTCATTTGGCGTTTAGAGTAATATAATATAGATAGACAAAATTGTAGAAGTGTTTTACAAACTCATGAACAATATCATTGAAAACATATCTATATACTACCGAAGAAATATAGAAATCTAATGGATAATGTTGTTTTTTGTTTCCAGGAAACCGTTCACTATGCTGACCCAAGAGGTTATTGAAGCCACTTGCCAATGCTTACTAACTTCACCTCGAGATCCAATTCCTTCGGAAGAAGGAGAACGCCTTATTCTAGAGGAATTTGGTAGGTGTCTTATTGAAATCATCAACTGTGCCAATCTGTCGCAAAACCAAGGACAGTCATCGACAACATAACATCCATCGAAATGAATGTTCTATAGACTATGAAAAGTACAAAGATCTTACTCTTGTTAATACCGTATCAGTGAATAGTAAGTATTTTACGTGTTGAAATAAATCGATAAGTACTGTAATACTCATAAACCTTTCACCACTAGTAACAAGCACTGTGATAGGTGCTTGTAAAAAGTAGCATTATTTGTAATTAATAACTGAAGTTAATGTATTCATACAAGGGATGTGTAATTTGACAACATATTTCTGTACATAAGATTATTTATATTGTAAAAAGTTTGACTAATTAAGACGTTTCTATTAAATAGTAGAATAGATTATTGTCCAGTGTTGAGCATCAGTGGAAAGTTCACAGCTTTATAGCGATTAGAGAAAAATGATATTATATTTATTATTGCAAGGCAAGAATTGTGAGTTTTGTTTAGCTGTATTATTGTGTAATTGCTGTGGAATAATTACTACTTGTTTATCAAAAATTATTGAATGCTTAGCTGTATAGATTTTCAACTAGTGTATGTATCACTTTCTTCTCGTGGTTGGAAATGAACTTCACTTGTGACAGTGTAATATACATAAAGTTTCATACTCTAAAATTATATGGGTTTTCCAATTACTGTATCATTGATAACGTATGTACATTCTTCTTCGCACGTTGTTATTGGCATATTCCAGTCGACGTGTAAAAAGTGATCTGGACGAATTTTCCTGTTGACTGGCTCCTTAAAATGAGCTTTGTCTTACACTTTCAATTGGCAAATAATCGACTGGCATATTCCATTGGCAATTTTAAACAAGGCATCACAGTCACATTACTTGAAAACATTCATTTATGTCATTTTACTTGTGAGAACGTGTTTTAATTGTAATAAAACTGTCATTTGTCATACTAATATCAAAGATAAATTATTTGAATCAAACTTTCATTTTGGCGTTTTGCCAAATCACAGCGTTTACAATTTTTCCATGTCTATCATCAGTATTTCAAAAATATTTTAAATGCATCCATCTTTCAAGCATGTCAGTTTATATTATTTTCCAATAGTCTTGCTCAACAACAAGCTATTCTAGTGATTCGTGCATATGCACTATCGTTTTACCTTTCAATATTTTCCTATGTCTACAGATCAGAATCATACGTTGTTTGTATCTCATTAACCGTTTATACAGGTTTTGTTATTATTTTCATATTCAAGGTTCAAATATCTAGTTGATCGTGAAGTTTCATTGTTTATGCAAGACGGGTGCTTTTTCTGATCAAATAATATTTTCCCAAACTTTCCTCTTGAGATATTTCGTATTTGTGTTGCAATAAAATCTGTGCCATTATTGATAGATTTTATGAATTTTAGGGGTTTTCTTACTTTCCACAACAAGTTTACGTTCGCTTTTTGAAACCTATGTGTGCATAATTGAATTAGATATGTGACGCTGGATATAGTTTTCTATTTTATATTCTGGTAGCGATGCTGGTCTAACGTAATTTTATGAAGATTCAACGGGAATAGAATTAATGAAATTTCTGTACCAAGCTCTTTTATTTTACTCATCAAAGTGTTCGAAATTCATAATAACTTAGCCTATTGTATTTCATTGAGTTCAATTGATATTCATGTATTGTATTTTTAATTAACTGTTCTAATTATAAAATGTCATTATTTATTTACAAATTTCGTTTTTCCTAATTTATGAACCAATACATGTGCATTCTATTACACTTTTTTTAATGTTTATCAGATAGTATGTAATGCAAAAGAATATATAAGTATGAGGACAATTTGAGTTTTAATAAACCACTTTCTTGAGGTAAAAGCTGATAATGATAATGTATAAATGCGGTGGTGAATCCAGGAGACACAACCTTTTAGTTATCATACTGGCCGCTTATCGCCCCTGACTACGAACCACCCGAAATACTATTATACGTATGCAGACATCAATTAAATAATAAATTCAATTACATCATATTTTCTATAATATTTCAACTATTTACGCTCAATATTATACAGAGTGATTCAAAAAGAATACCACAACTTTGAAAATGTGTATTTAACGAAAGAAACATAATAGAACCTTCTGTTATACATCATTACAAAGCGTATCTTAAAGAAGTTTTTTCACTCACAAAGAAGTTTAGAGATGTTCAATATGACCCCCTCCAGACACTCGACTAATATCAACCCGATAGGTACTCAAACTCGTTCCACACTCTCTGTAGCATATCAGGCGTAACAGTTTGGTAAGCTGCTGTTATTTCTTGTTTCAAATCATTAATATCCATCCACCATTTATGATTTGAAACAAGGAATAACACCAGCTTACATAACTGTTACGCCTGATATGCTACAGAGAGTGTGGAACGAGTTGGAGGGATGTTTTGGGTTGAAAGTGAAAAAACTCCTTTAAATACTCTTTGTAATGAAGTATAAGAAACGGTTCTATTATGTTTCTTTTATTAAATACACACTTTTTAAGTTGTGGTATTCATTTTGAATCACTCTGTTTTTTATATATCCGTATCCACTCTCTTTGGACTGGAGGATCAAATTAAAGGTCAATATTAACACATTGACCATGACATTTTCGTTTTGCGCATGCGTCACCAGCCCACGCTCTGATTGGTCCGTCCTTGTTGAAGAATGCTAGACTTCTGACCAGCCGAATTTCTAGGTTCAGTGACTAGGTACGAAATTTGAATGTTCGCTGTTTGGATCAATCGTCAATAAATTATTCATGTGTATTGAAATCGTCCGCTTTACATTATTAGTTATCCTTTTCTTTAATACTGTCAATTTATTTTATACTGACAATTCTGTTGTATTTTTTCTATTTTGCTGGTGAGAGCTTGATAGCCGTCAGCTATCATTAATTTTGTAAACAAAGATAGACATGGACCAATCAGAGCGTGGGCTGGTGACGAATGCGCAGAACGAAAATGTCAATGTGTGAATTGACCTTAAAAAGATCATTGCTTCTTTTCTCTTAAAATGACTAATGAAGTGAACTAAAATATGGTTTAATTTTGAAAGTTACTAGAATTTTTGGATGAATATTTTTCAAATATGATTGGTTTAAAAACAGGCAAAAACATGTTGATCACATGTAAAAATTTTTGATTCAATGATAACCTTGCTTCAATCCCTTCCGATAGTGCACTGTGTCTCTCACTTGAGCGCGCCACTAGTCTACATTCTCATTTAATTGTCGATGTGATGGTTTGACGAGACAAAGGTTGTGTCCCGAGTCGAGGTAAGCGTGAACATGAGTGAATTGAAGTTAACCTCAAAAAAAATATTTTTACATACTATAATATTTTTAATGCGTTGTAACTATATTTCTTGCATCAGTAATATTAATTTTGGACTGAAAGTCTTGGAATCTTTGTAAAGGAAAGGTGAGTCAATTATGAAGTTTAAATACTGTCGAATAAAACATAGGCGAATTATGTTTAAATTTTGTTTTGAATTGTCTAATTCATTTAATTATCTATTTTTTCCATCATATAAGTTAATGTTATTGTGATTTTTTAGACATTGTTCCAGATAATTAATAACGGTGCGATTTTTTGTTCTCAATCGTTTAAATGTAACTGAACTTGTGTGTGTATAACAGGAGTTTCGTATTAGGATTAGACCCTTATCAATGAGTGAGTTGAGTGATAATTTATTCTTCACTTTATTTTTTAAGGATACCCACCACGCTGTGGGTATGATGTGATGTTTGATCTAGATTATATTAGTTAGATTATATTATGTCCATTTTCCTGTGAAGGCACTAAGGTGATGGTGCTTTTACTGGTAGCCTGTGGAATTATTATTTTTGTCAAAGAGACATTAGGTAGTTGCTGCTTACTATGGCTATTTTGAGCCTCTCCTGTCCTATGGCATACTACTTTGAGGGGATTCAAGAGATTCCCTGGCAGTTTTCAGGGCCCAAAAGAGAATCATTTTCAGAAAGCCAACTAGATTTTCATGTTGGTCCCTCTTCAAATCAGCAAAAATTATTACTGTCCTGATGCAATTTATTATGTTGCTATTTTTGTCTATAAGTCTAGAGTAAATTGGACAACTGGCGCAAATATCCACAGCCACTGCACAAGGTCTAGGAGTGTAATTAGAATTGAACCACACCGAACATCATTTTAGAAATTGAGCACTCAGCATATGGGCAAAAATCAAATCAAATCGTTTATTGTACAAAAAATATATACAGAATACAACAAAAAGGAAATTGACAACTTTGTGCTACACGTCGGCAAAAGAAAACTTGTACGCCGACGTGGAGTCTTAATATATCTTATTCACTTGCACATTAATATTAATATATAAAATAATCATAA
Source organism: Laodelphax striatellus (assembly GCA_017141395.1). Taxonomy (NCBI): domain Eukaryota; kingdom Metazoa; phylum Arthropoda; class Insecta; order Hemiptera; family Delphacidae; genus Laodelphax; species Laodelphax striatellus. Next base: position 29,215,111 of record CM029532.1, on the reverse strand, counting down.
AATATTATAATATAGGCTTACAATAATTTACATTCAACCAACTAAATATTCCATTCTAAGAAATGACAATAATTAAAGATATACATAAAGCTGAATTTTAAATTCATACAACATTAATCAATATCAAACCAAATCATTAATTGAATAAAAATAATTTTCTTTCACCCAGGTATGGAGTTTTTTTTATTTTAGGCTTCTTTATCAACCATCCTCTTGGAACTTTATTATAGAGCTTATTTCTCAAATATGAAATATTTCTACGGGTAGGGTGCTGTCAACTCTTTCAATTATGATTAAGTTTTGAGCTACTTGTCTAGTTACTCTTTGAAAATTTTGCATATTTTTAATTTGAGCACATGTTTTTCTTAATAGTCTTTTAAAATGAACAATTGTCTTATAGTGAACAGATTGGAATTTTGAAACAATGTGACACTTGGGAAATCTCTTGGATACTTCATTATTGTTTTGATAACTAACTTTGTAGAACAAATAAAGGTTTTAAAGTTGAATCAAAAGTTCCTCCCCATATAGAATTACCATACTGAACTAAGGATTGGAATAAAGCAAAATAAACAGATTTTAGTAATTTTAGACTCAAAATACTTCTAAGCATGTACATTTTTAAATTGACCACCCTTAATTTTCTACAAAGGTAGCTAATCTGAGGTGACCAGCGCAGGTGCTTATCAACAAGAATACCAAGGTACTTGTAATTGTTTACACTCTCAATAACCTCATTGCAAGAATCACATGGATACCTGTTACAAGCATTATTCAAACAAAGCCTGTTCAAATCTAGATCTCCTCTTGTTGTTGGACTGAAGGTCATACATTTTGTTTTACCAAGATTTAGTCTCAAATAATTACATTTTAGCCACTGAGAAACCTTAATGTAACCCACTTTTGTTTGCTTGATAACATCTTCCCAGGAACCTTCTTGGAAGATGAGTGCTGTGTCATCAGCAAAACAAACTGTCTTAGACCCAACTGAGTCCAGTACACTAGGGAGGTTATTAACATAGATCAAAAATAAAATTGGTCCCAATACAGTCCCTTGAGGTAGTCCCCATGTCACATCTCTAATCTCACTATTACTACCACCACAGCTAACGATTTGGCTTCTACCCCTTAGATAACTTTCAAAGAAATCTAACTCTATTCCTTGAATACCAATATTAGATAGTTTCTGAATCATTTTATCATGTCTTCAACTTTTTGCCAACCCATTTAAAAGAAGCACAATCAATTGGTATTTTCAGATCAAAAGGAATGGCTTGAATGGGATGAATGTCCTTATAGTTGGCAAGCCCTAATAAACTAGAATAATTGTTATTGTTGGTAACCTTCCCTATTAGGCTTTTTACAATAATAATAGATGATAGAATTAATGTTTGATTAGTAATGTTACAGTAGCGTGACGATGACAAGCGACTGAATCACTATCCAATATGACTATCAATATAATGATACAACATCATGAATTACCATTTTTGTGGCTGTAGCCGTTGCCATTATTTTAAAATGTTTTGCCTATACCTAAATAAGTCAATATTTTTTATTCATGTTGTAAGCTAGAATATATTGGAAAATTAATAGTGCAAGTTTTTTCTCTAACTTTGTGCATTGTTTGTTTTTAATAATATCTGTTTGACTATTGTAAATTCTGACTAATGTATGACCTGTGACATGTACAGTGATATTCATTTAACTGGGCGGATGACATTAGATAGATAGACAGGTAGGCTATTATATTTTTGTCGTTGGACTCTACGGTCATCAGCAACGTCAAGAAATTATATCTTCCTAACTATCTAATTCCACACGCCAAATTAAATGAAACTGATCGTATAACCTACGATTGAATTTAATTGACTGGCTTCAGTGGAAATTTGTCATTAACTAACTGGGCAGATAAAATGAAATCACGCCTCTCCAATTGGGATTTGAATAAAATTACTAACGTACGAAATTCTAGTTGGGCTAATAGCTCAAATTCCTAGTTTTGGCGTAATTTTACTATTTTTGTCTAGTTTGTTAGTGTCAAATTTTCACTTGCCTCAGTCAACTTGGAATGCCACTGGCGAGTGTAAACCCGCCTTCACGGAGACCATCGTATGGTGCACACTACCAATTTCAAAACACTAACATTGATATGTTAGTACTAGACTTTTTATAATTTACTAGCGGATATCCCGCGCTACGCTACGGAGGGAAAAAAATGTTTCAGTATGTGGGAAATACTTCCTATAGAGCCTAGGTAGACCCAAGCGACAGCTACAGTAATCGCATCGCGACTTCTACCTCAGTGAAGCTTAACAGAACACAGATAAAAATGAGTCAGTACACATGTGCAGTCAGAGGAGTTTTGCGGTGGCGGTGCTTTCTGCTGTCGCCATGCCACCCTTGCTGTACTAATTGAAATGTTGCAGCTTCCAGTCACGGTGCCGATGCTGAAACTGCCACCATCAATGGGTTCTGACCAAACGCCATCGCGATTCGGTTATCGCAACTGTCACTTTTGTGTATCCAACCGGAAACCAATATCATCATGATCACCTATTCAAGTTTATCATGTTATTTGCTACCATGTAAACAGCATTTTCTTCCCATTTTTCCATAGCAGAACACAACGTTGTCAAGCCGATTTTTTTATCGAATTTTAGCAGATTTTATTTCATCAATTTGTGTTTGTACAATCTTGGCTGAGTCATCAACTGGTGACTAATGTGTTTTAAACATTAAAAAACGTGTCCATATTTTATAAATCCTTATATATTAAAAGAATTTTGCAAAAACTTACAGCCACTATGACCATTAAGTTATATTAGGTCTAGTTTCCCCATTAAATTTTTTGTAGAACTCTGAATTTACTGGTAAAAGATGGTAAAACATTGTTGTAATATCCTATTTGCTGATTAGTATTAGCACAGATGTCCCTTATCTTATCATCCCTATCATCCCTTATCCCAAGGGATGCCCCTTATCTGTGGTATTAGTATTAATGAAAAAAAAATTATGTATTCAATTCATATTCAAAGCAAGAGTTGATTCCAAATGAATTATGTAACGCATATTTTCATTATAACTCCCATTTTCAGGCACCTCAGCAAACATGACACGTTTTGCTAGAGCTAGAGGATCGAAAGCATCAAATGAACGCGTTCCAGAACCGGCTACGCCCTGGTCTGTGATGAAGCAACAGTTTCTGAGTGATAGACGTGTAAACTTCTCTGTTGAAGGTAAATTCAAAACATCTAAACTAAATTAAAAACATTCTTACTATGACTAAAACATTATATGGCATTCATATTATGACTGTAATATAGTAATAAAATAGAAGTCTCAAGAGTTGTTTATGAGAATTTAGGATTCTATTTGTATTCTACAGATACAAGAGATTTTGAAGGGAGTTTGCTGTATGGTACAGAAAGAATGTTGGTTAGAGAGAATGGATAGCTTGTGATAATTATAGCAAATTTGATGAAGTACAATTTCGCAAGTTTACCCTGGTTGGAGCTAAATCTATACAGCTCTAATTGGAAGTCATGTGCAATGAGTCTCGATTCCTCTATATAAGCGCTCCGGCATTTTAATGTCTTTTCTGACTGATTTTAATGAAGTCTTCTCCAATGCCTAGAAGTGTAAGAGGTTCTACCGGATTGTAATAACATGTAGGTTCCAGAACCATCCCTATCCTTATGACTTTATCTACTTGAAAATGAGCCTTCGATCATTACAGTTGTGAGTATTACCATAAGAGATTAGCGAAAATTATATCATTTTGGCACATTGGTTTCCTCGTACTCACCTTTCAGAGGCAATTAATAAAAATAATGTGTACTGGAGTGCAAGTAGGCTAAATACTCAAAGTACAATTGAAATAGGCCTACTCTGAAAAAATAGGCTAATATGTGATAGGAGCAACCATATTGAATGAATAAGAGCATCTTTTTCTATGTGTGAGTGTATTGTATGAATATTGATTTGTAACTAATACTTCACCCCTCCTATCACGTGTTCACATCCCTTCCCTTCTTATCCATCCTGAAATTCCATGGATTGATCATGAATACCCGGCCAATAAATAGTTTTCAATTCCACATTTTTGGAACATATTTCCCCTTTCAGCTTCTTGTTCTTCATTATGTAGTAGAAATAAATAGTAGTAGTAATATGTCAACATCAAATTAGTGATGTTTTCTTTTATCATGGAGCTCCACATCAGAAAGTCTACAAATAAGTTTAAGTCAATAATTATTTTAATAGTTCTAGCAAATCTTTTCTTGCTGAGGCTTACGTCTACATAACGTTAAGCTTGTGCATGAGAATGACGAGAAAAAATGAATGGAGCTTTAGGTAGGTTCCGAAACACTGGAAAGTGTTAGTAATGCTTTTAAGTTTTTCAATTTATGCTCCCTTAAAACTGAAGTTTACGGGCGCATGGCTCATATCTAATCAATATTACTAGAGCCTTCCGCGTCCCCTTTTTAGGGACCTCACTTCTAGCATCCCAATTGAATACATTGTAAATACCACATTACTCACATACTACTCTCTCTAAATTTTCAAGAAATTGGATTTTATTGGATGAGATATTTTGATAAATTCTGTATTTTTGTTCAAGAATGATAAACTTCGAATGAAATCGAAAACTTTAGAGCTTTTGACGTGCCCGTGCTGTGAAAGTTCAATAATTATGACTGCTTCATATGATAAAATTAAACATAACTTGGATTTACAATATAAAAAACTATTTAAAGAAATGAAAACAAACAACCTAATAATATTTCTTTCTTAATAATTTATTGAACGAAATTCCTTATTAATAATGCTATAAAATACTCTGAAGACTTCTGCTTCTGCGAATATTGACAACAGAATAGCTAGTAAGGAAATTCGATGAACGCTGCTGTACAATAAACTTTTACCCGGCGGGAATTGAAGGTTCAAATAATTGCAATATCCCATCTCCTTCTATCTTAATATTTATTTCCTTCATTTGGAATAGTTTTTATCTTTGTCAATCATGCTTGATTCGTTTCATTATATTTTTCAGAGAGGTCAACAAGTACGATACATTCTGATAGAGCGAGCGGATCAAATGAATGGACTTCAAAAGCTTCAGTGCCATGGACGGAAACAAATCGGCAATACTTGAACGACAGAAGTGCAAATTCTTCATTAGAAGGTAAACACGAATCCATCCTTAATCAGTCATCTAAGAATGTTAGTACAGTTTGGGAGGATTTTGGTGGAGTGAAGAGAAAGGATAGCAGAAATTCAAATAATTTGAAGAAGGTGTCAAAGAGCTGCAAAGATTTGAAAAATTGAAGAACAAGAAGGAACTACTACTTTTCCGTCGACGACAGAACAGTTAAAGCGGTGACCTGATTCTTGCAGTCCGCTCCGGCCTTAACGAATTCAGAAAAGAGTGATGTAGGGAAGAAGAAGAGGAAGAAGAATTACTGATACAAAATTTGAAGAATCAGAGCTAAGTAAGCTTGGACCATTTGTTAAAAACCATCACGTTAGCGAGACCGATGTTTTGGAGAAAGGAAAGACAAATTACGATGTTAACAAACTCTCAGTTCCAGTGAATTCCTTCAACTCGAATTCTAATGGTTATGATGCTTCCAATAGTTTTGAGAAGGGATCGCCAGATTATTTTCAAAAGAATAAGTTCTCTGGCAATGGTAGAAGGTATAATTTTGATGATTATCCAGATACTATGATAATTGGTGGAAATATAGTAGAAATAGGCGAGTTCCAGGGATTTCCTGTCAAGAAGGAAGATGAAGTGAGGTTGAAGTCTCTGAGGAAAGACCTGCAAGCGAAGGGAATATCGCGCAAGGAGATCGAGTACGTGCTGAAGGGTGAGAGGAGAAGAGCCGAAAAGGCGTTGGCCAGAGAGAAGAAGCTGGCTTGTTTCAACTGTCGCAGGTTTGGACACAATGTGGCCGAATGTCCAGAACTGGGAGATCAAACCGAAGTGGGAAAAGTGTGCTTCAAATGTGGCTCAACAGAACACAAATACACAGACTGTAAGGTGGTGCCTGAAAAAGATGCTTTCCGGTTTGCAGAATGCTTCATATGCAAAGAGCAGGGCCATATTTCACGCCAGTGTCCTGACAATCCTCGTGGACTCTATCCAAAGGGCGGCGGATGCAAGGTTTGCGGAAGTGTCACCCATCTGAAAAAAGATTGTCCCGATTTAGTAATTGGAAAAGAGAAGAGTGCCATCACTGTAGGAACTGTTGATGAATCTTCTATATTGGAAGCTCTAGACGAAGAAGTTACGAATACTTATTCCGAAAAAACTCCATCTAAAAAGAAGAGAAAGATCGTTAAATTCTAAAAATTATTTCATGATGAATAAATATTTTTAAAAACCAAGCTTACTATTATTTTATTTCCACAATGCATACACAGTTATCATTTCAAACAAGTCCCTTTAATACATTTATATTCTTTTAAAGAAATGAAAAGTATATTTTGAACGGTCAATTTTTGGAAATTACAGTCCTATTTAAAATTATGGGCTAGTTTGTGATAAGTAAATTTTAAGGTGACACGATACTGTCTTGTTATGAAGTAACTAAAACTGCTTCTTTGCTCCTTTTCCTTTATTGGGGACGTCAATATTATTCTACCAATTATTGTTTGGAAAGTTTTTTATCCTTGTCTTTGGCTAAGAATGCGACAGGAGAGAAGGAAGCCAAGAAGGCAGCGGCACCCAAGGGTGCCAAGCCAGCCGCACCCGCCCCCGCCAAGCAGCCAGCTGCTAAGAAATGAATAGCTGTGTTAATTGTATAATTCTGAATTCCATGTTACTCAGTGAACTTATATTATCGAATTTAATTCAAAGGTGTCTGCGTCATATGGATTTTTCATACTTATGAATTTTGTATAACAGTCCCATGAAAAGTATGAAAAGAATGTATGTATGTATTATTTTCTTCTGAAGAGAAACAATATAATTCAGTGAGAAGACTCCAAAGAATGTCATTAGTGGATTATATCGTGTAGACATTCAAACAACAGTGGTCACAAAATAAGAAGTATAATCTTAAAAAAAATCAAACAATTTAAATAGAACCTTGAAGACATTACACAATTATTTTCAAATTGAATATAAAAACAGCGCTAAGCTTCAGCATAGTCACCTAGAACCAGCCCGGAACATAGGTTTGATAAAACACACTCTTCCATTTCCATGGTGTCTTAAATGCTTTGAAATGAGGAGCACAATGGTTACCTTGAAAATTCGCTCCCTTTGCAAAAGTTTTGCTATGCCTGTCGCATGGGCCATGGGCTCACTCATCTAATATTCAAATCTCTGGATTCCCATTTCCCCTTTCAGTGTTAGGAGCAACTGCAACGCGTAATCACACTATTCAAATGTCATCCAAAAAGCGTAGGCGACAAATAAGGGTCTTTGCAATTGGTTACCTAACTTGTCAAGAATAAAAATAATAATTTTGATAAAAATGAAAAAAATTTGAAAAACAAAAAAATATAAATACTGATGAAATAAAAAACAATTATACAAAATGAGTAACTCTGTAAACTAGTACAAAACAATTTATAGGAGGATTCTATTAGGGATTAGTATTTCCGACTGTTTTTTATCTGTTTGAAAAATTATGAGAGGTAATGGCATCAATAACCTAGATATTTTGCGAAATTACGTTATCAAATTGATTGCGTAGTTACGGTACTCAAGAGCCACCAATTCACAGTAATCTTATTTTTTAACAATACGATCAACATTCTTGACCTACATTGTTTCTCATGTTCCTCATTAAAAAATTGGGGAATGGCCAAATTTTCTACTTTTTTATCGGTGTTTGTGCTAGTTCAAAATTTTAGCAAGCATCGCTACCTTGAACTAGTTTTTATCATGTGAAAGCTGACCTTCCTGGCAGATTTTTTTTAAGAAATGTAAATTATCTTCCTCCCCATTCCACTCAACTCTTGGTTTTCATCTCATTATTAATTTATGGATGAAACTTTTTATTCCCTTCCGTTCAGTGGCTAGCAAATTCCTCTCTTGTTACAATCTAGCTTCAATCTGTACATTTGTGGAGCTGAAATTTTGTTTCAATTGTGTTCTTGATATTTTTTTCATTAACTTGTTTACAGTGCACTTGTATATATAATTGTTTAGTCGGGCCCAATCTGTAGGCACTTTTTTCTCTTACTACTTGAAGATTAAAACTAAATTTTCCAACTCCTTATTCCGAATTGAACTTTTTTAAACATCTATAGGTAAGGTCACATTATACAAGGCGGCATTGAGGCCGGACCAATCACAGAGTATCTCAGTGCTTTGTGATTGGTCCAACTTCATGCTCTGAAAAATTGACACTGTGTTATTGCCACCTTGTATAATATGGCCCTAAAGTATCAATTTGGAAATGCTTTACAGACAGGAATTATTATATTAAATTGATTCACAGATATCAATTTTTTATTCAGATTTAGTCATGGCACTGATTTGAGAATATAAGCAAATCAGAATTCATAAGAAAGATATAACACAACCTTGAAACGGAATCTTTAATAACCATAAGTAAGTAATGTTAACACATTGTAAGTGTTAATGAATCTTGAAAATAACAAAAAAATACGACTGCAAACCATAATAATGCAATCCACATAATCCATAATAATAATAATAATCTATAACTTCATTCTGACTCAAGCATACTTGAACTTCAGTGTCAAAAAATAAAAAAAATTTCCTGCAGATCATCAGATGATTTTTATTCCTGAAAAATATCTAATCCATTCGAACCCCGTTTTTTCGGTTGAGAAGAGACAGTATTAAATCAGAACTGTATCAATGTAACAAATAATGCCAAAAGTTGTATTTGCTTACGCATTGTTTTGATTAAGAATAGTAATTGTATTTTTCAACAATCTTATTCTAACAATTGAATACAGATCAGTGAAACTAACATTGACATTGAATATTCTTGGAATTTAGACTCTTTTCCTCCAAAATGATAGAAACTGTTATCTAGAATGCAGTAAATTATTTTTTTACTGTTACTATTACAAGAATTTAAAGTTATATAATAGTAAGCCTGCCAGGCTTAGATATTTCGGTGTTTTCTTGGAATGATTTCTTCATATTTAATGGGTTACCAACCAGAAGTCACGTTGTACACCACACTGTTCGTAAGTGAAATGCTGAGTTCATTGAACGTAGCTGTCAAGATAATGACAGCTCAACTCTTGAGATTTTTTCTGTCAGATATGATATAACACTGCATTAAATGATTATTTCATCGAGCTCTCGAAACTTCCATAATATTATTGATGAAATGAAAATTGTAAAAATCATTGTCTGATAAATTATGTAATAGCTACTTGCCAAATAAATCGGCATTATCTTGAAGTACTCAAGTTATCAATTAGAGTAAAATGTTTATCTGAAATTGTGAAAGTAATCATCAACGAGCAATGAAGCTGTAAGTTTGACTTCTCTTGAATTTATTATTTGATGTATACGAGTACACATACATTTATATTCCATTTTTCTAATTTATTAATAGACTTTCCTAATTCCGGTACACCAATCAGGAGTACAGTAATTATTGAAACTCATTGATCTCAACTCTGAATGATTGATCTCAAATTCATTACCAGGGTAATTTGCTTGGAATTATAAACAAACCTACAAGCTATTCAATTTTGAAAATTAGAAAAATCAGACACAGAAATTCGCGATGAAATTTATCAGAGGTTTTTTCTGTAAAAATCTGAATTTGCGCGCTTCGCCTATTAGGAATTCTCCTAATAAGTAGCCGGATGTTAAAATCTACACATGCGATCATTGTAGCTCAAGTTAAGGATTTATATTATTAATGAAAATTACAGTCGGATAAGCGTAATTTATTGTAAATTAAGAGACTGTTATTGTTGTAATGTCTTGAAGACAGCTAAATATAGGAGCGAATATTAGATCGCAGTCTCAATAGTGAAATAAATCAGAAACACCGAAACCAAGATTGAATTCTTTCAGATAATTTTGATCATAAGTTCAACTTATGAAGCTAAGCTTCATCATCCTGATGAAGTTTATATGGCCTTATCAGGCTGATGAAGCTCCTCATCAGGAGTGAAATGAATCCCTTTTTTGCCAAAATAATGTTGGTAAAAATGTTTTATTATCAGTGAAGTACATGTTGTAACTTTAATAGAATGAGAAATACAGCCTCAGTGATGTATTCTATCATCACTGATGATAGGCATAATCATGATAAGATGATCAGGCATTAGTCTGATAGAGTGTATTCATATCAGGCTGATGAAGCTTCTCATCAGGAGTGAAAGGCATCCCACTTTTGCCAAAATAATGTTAGTAAAATTCTAATCATTAGCAGTGGAATATACCTCGTTACTTTAATAGAACTTTCTACAAGAATTCCGCCATGGGAAAACAACATGTATTTCTTATTCACTTGCTTGAATTTTTTCCCTAGCAGACAACAGATAAGGGCTAAAACAGCACTGGTTTCATGGCATGTTATTCAAAATTTAAATTACTCATTCTTGGCAAAACTTCGTATAGAATTAATCTTACACAAAGTCTATTTATTATTTCTACCGACTTCCATTCAGGATATTATTAAATAACTTCAATCATGTCGCAAATGAGTGATAAATTTTGTTGGCCTTGAAAAGTGCGCGCATGAGTTTGATAATTTATTATTATTATCACCTGTTATGTCACCTTGACTCCACGAGCTATGGTACAATCTTGAATTCATTCCTCAGCACTTGTGACGTAGGTAAATGGTGCACGCTACTGTACGCGTGTTACTTATTTTGCCATTCATTTTCAACGTGACAACTCAGAAAATAAATTATGAGGCTTAAACGTGGTGGTGACTAACAAAAGCATATCAATTTTTTACATATTCTCAGTATCCTGATATTTTGAGAATCATGTGAACTTATCAGAAGATATTTCCAATTGAAAGCTACTGGCTTCATCTAATAAAGAAGCTGTTCAAGATTAATCAGTAATAAAATAATTATTCAATGGACTTCATTAAAAGTAAACTCCCTCATGTGTAATGATATAGTGGAAAATGTTCTTAACCTCATGAAATTTACAGTATTCAAATTCATATAAGTTATATACACTATGTGAGTACCAGAATCGAAACAATAATGTGTAATTTAGTTCTACTTCAATAATTTATACTAAGTTAATTCAACTTTTTTTATCTTTAGTGGTTCTCAATATAGGTACGGTAGGGTACTGTGCCTTCAGATGTGGAATTCCATGTTTCCTCGGTTCGAATGGACGTCATGTGATACCTGTATCACTTTATACCTTGGCGAGCTTGAATTAATCTTGTTTTTTGAAAGTTCAAGTGAGGTATTTAGTGAAACAATTCAAGTGGGTAGATATTTATGAAATATGTAGCCTATGTATGAGTATATAATATACAACTTGCAAGGATGCATCTTCGACTATTTCCACCAACCTGTAAAAATTTGGTGTGACAAAGTGGGGCTTTAGATAGAGCAGGGTGCGGGAAACAATTGATGTGAAAACTTTCTTCCATGTCATAATTATTAGATCACTTGATTTCACAGCAAAAAGTATAATTTATTTTTACTATTCATTAATTTTTTTGTAATACATGAAAAATTTAATATTAATTCAATTATTCTAGAGGAATTGTTTTTTTGTTAATTTAGGATTATCTAGTCAGGAGATGGCGAGATACAAACAAAGGTTATAGGCCTAAACCATCAATAGGCTATATAGCATTGTTTTGAATACCTACAGTAATATGCTCAAGCTTTGAAAGGTTAATAGATTATTTTCAAGTAGGCCAACTAACACCCTGGACATATTGTCCTAAAAACAGTGGACATTTCTTCTTTGAGTCAGACTTCCAATGATTGGACTTCGCTCTGAAACCTTCAATACCTACTTGCGTAGATTTCTCATATCACAATACCTTCTTAGAGATCAAAATCTATAGTAGACTACACCATTTTTTACCTACTATCAAAATCCGATCGAATTGTTGAATCTGTCACTAAACGCGAAGCAATAAAGTTCTCACACATCACAGAAATAGTATTGTTAATTATATTTCATTCAAAAAGAAAAAAGAATCGAATGACCAAATAGCTTATTGTGAGAACTAATCTTTGTTATTTCGATTAAAACAAAATCATTTTCATCCTACTGATCTATGATGTATTTTACTAATTATAAATATCAGTAGGCCTACTCTGTATTCTGCAAATTTAATGGATTTTTCAAGTAAAACCACAATAATAACGGGCAGGCATTTTCCACTTTCACGGTTTATTCATAAGTTGGTCTCTCCTGAAAAACTGAATGTTTCATGTCATTTGTTGAATAGCGACGAACTGTTGAAGATGTGGAGAATATAAAGATAATAATTATAATGCCTGTTCCAACAGGGAATTTCTAGTGGAACAGAACGTATTTATTATTTTTATTATTCACTTGGTACACTTGAAGTGAATTTATTTTTCAATTTTAATAAAAGTGAGATTAAATGGCTTCTTTTTGTACCTTTAGGGTTAAAATATACGGGGCGGCAATGACTCTCACCAATCACAGAGCACCAAATTCGATCGTCAAATTCGTTGCGCTTAGTTTGCAACATGTAAGTCCCATTTACCGGTTGATTTCGGTGTCATTGTTGATGCATTAATAACGCCTCGTATATTTTAGCCCTTGCTAGAAATTTCTCAACAGTTCAGAAGCAATGGTGATTCCATTTACTTGAGATTACATGTATTAAATATGTCATGACAATAATACGAACAGTTGAAACTGTAAGTTAATTTGAAAAAGGATGCCTTTAGAATATTCTATGATAAATCTCCCATTTTTTTAAACGGGAGTCGCTTACTACAGTTAGCTTTCATAGTTCTACAATAAAGTAGCCTATTCTGGATATTGTTTTCTCCAATATAAAAATTTTGTATTGATAAATTCAAACATTCCATCTTCTTCCATTACCTTCATCATATTCATCATGCCATCATAAACAATAATTTCTTTATAAACTGACACTGTATTCGTCTATTTTTTGGTCAATTATTTGCAGGCTGCTCTTGATCAAATATTCCTAAATACACAAAGCCAGTGTCAGCTCAATGAAAAATTATTCTTCTTTGATCTAAGCACGCAAATTTCATTACCATCAGTTAGTTGAACAAGTATGTCACTGTTCACTCTGTTTTTACTTGAAACTGATTGAATAGAAATACATGGATGACACCTTCATAAATCATAATTTTTCGAAACTGAGACAGTGATAGATGAGCATCATTGGTTTAAATGTATAATTTAATTTCATTTCTCTGATAAGTTATTTATTGGTCCCAAGACTTTCGTAACGATTAATATTGACAATAACACACCTTGTGTGGTCTGTTCACCATTTCACCATCCAAAAGTTTTCACCAGCACTTGGCAACGAGACCGGTGTCTTTCTTTTTCATGGAGACTGCTCCTACGATGGAATATCTCAATAATCCCTATCTTTGTTAAATGTTAACCTTCAATGTATTGGGGTTGTAAATAAAAAAGTCAATTTATAAAAAAATCATTTATTAATTATCATCTTTTCATAATCTAGACTTATTTTAAAATATCACTAGTTTATTTTACATCCTATTGTACATCGCCTGTTAGATGAGCACCCACTTAAAGAGGATAAGTTCATTTCCATTCTTTCACAATCTTTTCGTATCTTTTCCTATTTTCCATGAAATAAATTTTATTTGTACGTTATGAATCTAGAAATATTCTCGATACTTATTTGTAAAATAAACTTCTTTAAGTGAGTGAATCATCACAATAAGTAGCTGTAATAGAACTCTTGTTTGAAAATTTTTGCAAAATGATTTTTTTGTAGCATTAATTTCAAGTAGCATCGTGAGCCATTTTCATTTAAAATTTCACTCATCGTATTCTGTGACAAAAAATTAAGTTTTGGTCCAAGAATAATTTAAGAAAAGACAATTGTACAAATATTTGTGGAATTCTCAAACCACAACGTTTTTTGAAGTTTGAATGTGTGATATTTTACCTTTTGTTTGCTCACATCAGACTGAGATTTTTGGCAAATTAATAGCTAATACATTTTCAAGTCTCAACATGAGGATAATCGTCTCTGAGAAAATAAGTATTGAATTGCTCATTAGCATTTGTTGGAGTTGTTCCATTACAATAATACTAGGCGACAACCTTCTGCTGAGGCTTTTCTGGTTTCGTAATGAAGGTTTTTGAAATCTTGTCGACGATTTTGTCGGTGGATACGTTCGCGGTGAACAGGGACTTGGGCAGTTTGTGCTCTAGTGTCATATGGTTGTCCGGTGGCAGACTCAGACAAGCCCTCATGATGTTCTCGATGCATGCTCTCTGCTTGAATAGAGCATTGACAACTGGAGTTCCTGCAAATCAAAATAAAATTAGTTAACTTTGAAACACCCATCTTCCAATGTAAAATGAAATTATTCATCGCTTCATTTGTCAAAACATATTTTTTCAACTACCTACTGTACCATAACTGTTAAAATTTTGTTTTCCGTTAATTGAATGAAATGATTTCTATATGTCTAGTTATATAATTCAATTAGTACTGCAAATAGCATATTTAAAAAAAAATATTTTCTGTGAATATCAATAAATCATGATTTTATTGTAGTGTTTTACACAAGTAGTACATCGCAATCTCCTACGATGCTATCCAAAGCGATGTTCTTATTGAACATTTTATCAATAGAAATGACACTATTTATTAGTATCATCTTAACATTACTTAATTTTCCTTAAAGTGAGTGAAAAATTAATCCTAATAAATGAGTATTGTAGTAAGTTTTAAATTAGATTTTAAATCTCAAGAAAAAATAAGTTAGCAGTTGTATGAATGAAAGATACTTGTCATTGTATGGATAGCTAATGGATGACAGCCTTAATTTAAGGAGAGTCCCTATGTCCACAATTGCTCGATTTTTGTGTGCTGCACAGCATGCTTAAGCATATGCAGTATGCTTGAGTCGCACCCAAAATCGACCAAGTGTGGACATAGGGACTTACTTGGTCGATTTTGTGTACGACTCAAGCATACTGCATATTATGCTTTAAAAGCATGCAGTGCAACACACAAAAATCGAGCAAGTGTGGACATAGGGAATAAGTTGTACTGCAAATGGGATGATTGCAGTTGACTTACCAGATGGCACCAAAGGAGCCTTGCAAAGGTAACTGAGCACCGATAGCACTGGATGGAACTGGTGATAGGTCTGCTGATTTTCGGCCTTGAACTGAATTCTTGAGCAGAGTTCGGCCAGAATGACCAAATCGAGAATGATTGGCGCAGCCAGCAGTGAGTCTTCGCACGTGTTGTGGATTGAAATTGTGTTGTGGCCGCCAAGCATCAGCTCTGAAGTGTATTCATCCAACGCTCTCTTACTGTCCCCTGTCCAATCACAACACAAACACATCTATCAAGCTACTGTCTATTATTCAAGAAGGGGAATGGAAACTTTAAATTGTATTATAAATGGTAACTGAATCGAAAAAAGTACTTCAATCTCGACAACATGAGGTTCATGACATTCCGAGTTTTCATTTCTTCAATTCATAATCAGTAAAATATGAATTAATAAATAGGTACCTACTATCTAATGCACATTGTGGCAATCTTAATAAATCACGGTACATTATTCTTACCTTGAAATATTTAAAAAATTAAATAACCCAATTTTCTGTATAAAATGATACTATATCGTTCAAAAACTGTGCTGTGTAACATAATAGCTTAACAACTTCTCACAATGTTAGATTTTTCATTTTGAGAGAAAACATAAAGTTCAATCCAAACTCAATTTTAAGTTCAATTCAAGCGATGAAGTTTGATTTTGGAAAATTTCTAATTTACCAAAAGTCCAAGTTAGTGATGATGATGATGAGTTTCTGGTACGAATTTATTCAAATTCTAGTCTTTAGAATCATAATTCAAATTATTATAATTTCAAATTATAAAAAATTAGAGTTTTTTTAGTGAATACTTCCCTAGTGTTATCTTGCGTTGATTTCCTACTAACTTAATTTTGTCTGGATTAATTTATATTACTTTTAATTTATCTGATTTGTTTATTCAGTAGCAAGTATCTGTTTTAAATTATATTGTATAGAGGTACAATATTGTGGAAGAATTATCTTACCAACATATGGTACATATTTGATCACAACACAATGGTCTGGCTTCTCTCCAGGCTTGTAAAGAATACTGTTTGAGTCCACCATATCGTCAACAACGTTACTCTTGGATATCTGAAATATAGAATACAAATTTTATCAATCCAAATTCCATGAATGTTCAATAGCCTATACAAGCTAGTCAAAAATATTTAAAAAATTAAATGTAGAACAGAGTTCACTCTGGAAATAACATGGATTCGAAAATGAAACCATATCTATGTAACTTTTCTTACTAGAATGTGACGAATTGATTTTTTTAGGTTTTGCTACTTGTTATTGTACAAATTAACGTCGTCAATGCCGCCTCGTGTACAATGGCCCATTTATTTATTTTTTCATAATGAAAACACTTGGATATAGTCAAAAATATCACTGAATTTAGTAGAGAAATTCACAAACATGTTTCGGCATCAAACACATTTTTTCAAACTTAAAAACAGCTATTTCCATTATGAGTTGAATCATTTGAATACTTTTGATAGTTATAACATGAGCGTGTTAGATTATTTATATACCGGTATTGCATCAAAACAAAAAAACACCAAATAGAACGTTCAAAAATATGAAGATATATTCGACTTTTATTTTCCAGATTTGAAGTACCCTACCGGTACGCAGAATTCCCATGCAGAAAAATAATCAATACAAAAATTGAAATTGCCTCAAAGAAAATTTGAGAGAATGAATCTTTGAAGAAAATTTTGAGATGAAGTTAGTAGGCTAATCCTTTTTTCTTTCTGAATTTATGTTGAATTAGTTCCATTGATTTATCTATACCGTAGTGCCAAAGAAGATTATACCATGATTGCTGTAGTTTTTTAGTACCGGGTAGTATAGTACGACAGTGGTTACGTATGGAACTTGGGACTATAGTTTCATCTCAAGCATCTCTCGATAAATTGCAGAGTTGCATCTACTCATCGAGTGAATGAATGACTAGTGCATAAACACTTATCTATAGTCACATGCATTCTATTAGGGTCGACTGAGTTATCAGTCAATGAGCTCATTGACTGAAAAGCTTACCTCTTTCGATCTGAATTGGCTTGGAGCTGAGAGGTTACGTCCATCATTGTTACCAAGGTGATTGTAGCTGACAATAGAAACAGGCTTGATTCCTGCATTCACAAGGAAGTCGACCAGGACAGATTTCAATTTTGTCTGGCCAGACTTGAAATCATCTCCAGCGATGAATACTCTGTAACGCTCAGCGAGTTCCATGCATCCTGGTACAAACGTGTTCTGTGGTGAGCCGTTGATGTATGTTGACTGAAAATAAAAACAGACAAAATTTTATTTCCAGTATTCTTGAAAATTAGGAAATAGCCATTCTATCAGTATCGGACTACCTCGAATTAAACAAAATTCATCGCATACAAATCAATCAATTTTATAATGTCTGTAAATAGAAATAATTTGATTAATATATAGGTACTCCAATACCGTATTGATAGTTTAATATCAATGTGTTATTTTAATCTACGTCCACTTTTACTTCATCAAAATGTCGAATGAAAATTTTGTTTGAAGAATTCTAATAATTTTTGTTGCCCAACGAATGACATTAATCTGGAAGTTGAGAATTAATTTAATCGCTAATCGTATAAGGCTCGTTAGAACGTTAAAAGTAATGAGAATGGTCTCATCGAATTATGTGATTCCTTATTATATCTCAGGTAATTTCGAAATCAAACTAAAAATGTTATGTTGCACAAACAAAATTGTTATTCTTTGAACATTAATTATTGTATTTTATTATTTGTAGGTACTGTACTGTACTAAAATGTTTATTTATTGTGAATATGAGAAAGATATAGGGTTTTGAGTTGAAATGGGCATAATATAGAGTTTTCATGAAGAGTTTATTAATTTTATTCACAACTTATTGAACTTACCCCTTCCAAAATTGAAGCAACCGCAAAGATAGTTGATGGTGAGATTTCGGCCTCATTCCTCTTGATAGCCGCAATGAGGTTGTCAGCTGTGTCATTAACACCCTCAACTATTTCTGCGAAACGCTCAGTGTTGGCTGTCCATAAAACAATGACTTGGTCAACATTTTTCTGCTCCTTCATATCTCTGATGTCTTTCCTGATGGCTTCGAGTTGTTCCCATTTTGTACCAGTAAGAACGTTGTCTGCTCTGTCAGACTGAAAACATTTATGACTTAATGTAATATAAATTTTCAACACAATTCATATTGATCCTTCATTATTTTATCACAATAATTCAATAAGCTTAAATCATGTTTGATTAATTTTCTATTATTTTCTGTTAGGATTATCAACAAATTAATAATCTCATTGAACTTCTCTTATTATAACATACCTGATTTGCAGCAATGAAATCTGGGAAATAGATTGATGGCTTTGGCTTCATGTCCTTCATCAAAGGAGCTAATTGAACTTGGAGGTTGTAGTCCAATACCTAAAGAAAAAATAAATCGCTGTAGTAAGAAAATTTTTGTTAACGATAGGTAACACAATTGAATAGAGTATTGTTCAGGAGACTGAAAAAGTACACGTCACCAGTAATAAAAAGAAAAAGTACAGTACTGTAGTAATAAGGCATTTCAAAAATAGGTTTGATTATTCAAACAGATTAATTCGTAAATGATTTTTATTAGGAAAAAACTGAAATTCAATTTAGTGCTGATTTAAGAAAGTTTTATTAAAGAACAATCATTAAAGAAAGTTTCACAGTATACTGGATCAGTTGGGAAGTCAAGTTATTTCCATGAGTAGTTTCTACCTAACATGGTTGATATAATATATCGCATTCACAAAAACACCAACCGTTTAAAAATTGAAGAAAATTTTTCATCCTAATAAATAAGTTAATGAAGAAAAAATTCTGCGACAGAATGAAAGTTGTAAGAGCATTTTGAGATTGAGAAATCTTTTTTTTTAATTTTCTTATTCATTCTGTAAGAAAGTTTGAATCGTTGTTCTGTATTTTTTCAATAGCCTAAAGTTCAATTCAATTATCAAAATTATTTTTTGTTTTAGACGTTTGATGTCTTCTATTGACAAAATTCTATAAAAGTTGATAGTAAGATTCAGCTTTTCATAATTAAGTGACTCATATTAAATCATCATCATCCGTTGTGAATACTCACGATATTGTAAATAGAGCATCGTTATCATGAACTTGAAAAGAAAGTTATTGAGTACAGTTAACAGAACCGTTGACTGCAGTAGATAAGAGTGACCTTTGGAGTGTATCGATATTAATTAATCTCTCATTTATAAACAATCTTTGAGTGCAATGAATCATTAAAGCGGCTGTTAAGTCAGAGTTCAAAGATCTTATGTAAACGATGAGTTATAAGAAAAATTGTTTCCTCAATCTAAATTATTGATGATTAAGTTGTTCCTGTGTATTGGAATAAATTTTTTCGGTGGCGAATAACTGACATTTTATTTGATTAGTCCGTTAGATTAATATTAGTGTGTTTCTCACCTGAGCTCTTTCCATAGATTCTGCCAAGTTCAGTCCAGAAATATCCCATCCATCGAGAACAATGTCTTCTGGTCGCAACATGGGAAGCATGTCAGACATAGGGAGGCACACATCTTTGCCATCTGAGCCAGGACCAAGGCGCACAGTTGAGGCTTGTGTCAAAGAACCGAACCTAGGAACAAATGCCAATTCGTAAATAAATTTTTCTCACAGCGCATGCGATTTGGAAGTATGGGAAAACTATGGAGAAAATACTTTCAATTTTTAAATAAAAAAATTAAAAGGTTTTTTCAAATTCTTAAAAAACTGAATATTCGACTTTTTCATGAAAAATCTCAAACCGTATGAATAAATATTCTATTAAAATTAGAAATGAAAACGAATGTATTGGCCTGTACAACTTAACTTCGAGTTCGAACAGTTTTATCAAGACAATTGTTTAAGAATATTAATTTACAATCTGTTACTCGCATATACGCAGAGTGGTTTCAAATTATGAATATGGATTGTTTTTGAATGTTGACTGAAAATAAAAGAAATAAATTAATGATTATAAAATTAAATGAAATGTTCAAATTGCTGCTTTCACAGGAGATGGACTGTATTTAATTAATATGGTCATCAAGTTCGTTTAAATTAATTGTATTGTTTTTATTCACCAGTTAGCTTTCTTCACTCCTTCTTTGGTGCTCCACGTCATTCCAAGCTTGTTTGCGAGAATCGCTGCAGTAATAGTAGAACCATTATTTCCACCCCATCCCACTAACATAAGTCCAACTCTGGGAACAACTCTCTTCGTCTTCAGATGAAGTCTTGCTGTCTGAGGGTGAACCTGGAAGGAATTTGATGTTCAGAATAAACTTCTTGTTTTACAGAATTATATTGTGGTTCTACAATTAATTAATTAAATCCTTTTAATGCAATAAATTAATTTAATTCTGGTTCTTCACTTCAATTATATTCATGATCAAATAATCCTAGAAATGTTAAAGATAGCAATTGAATGAACGTATACTTTCATATTTGAAAAAATAATTGTTTATCATGCATTCATTTTCATTCATTGTTCCCAATGGAATAAATTTTATCAAGATATTTTCCATTAATATCAATCATCCATTAATATTTTTCAACTTTTATTATACATAATATTGTTTTGTGAGCTTCTTGCATGTTTTATATTATCATATTCTATCTGATGAATTGCTTTGTAAACAATAGTGAAGACTGTTTTGTGCGCAATGCCTGTAGTCTTCCTTGATTTTTTGGAATAAATAAATAAACAACTCCAAGTTTAAATAAATATCAATTATCAATACCATAAGAATCTTCGTAAAGCTGATATGTAGGAACCTTTAAAAAAAATATTAGGCTATAATAAACAGAGAAACTACATCTACTATAAAATTATAAGCTGGGCTAGATAAAATGGGATAATTATTTATTTATCAATGGAGACAACGGGTTGCCCCAAATCTGTCACCTATATTCAATAATTTTTCGTAATGTTTCACTTATATTTATATTAGAGAGCCTTCACGCCCTTCACGGGTACTCATCTAAAAATTAATGAAGTTCACTTTGTTTCCTACAAAAATCCTTTCCATTCCTTGTTCACAATTCACAATTTTGCAACGTTACACAAATATTTAAAACTTTTTCACTTTGAATTTTAAATTACGGAATAATAAATAAATAATTTATCCACTTCCAGCCGATTACATATTAGGGCAAGTTGTATTTTTTCAAGTTTCACTCAAATAATAATATTGTTGAACTCTCTCTTGCATTAAAATAAATATGCGTTATATGACTTAAACAATAAATTATCTTCAATTATCACATTTAATATTAATTTCTATAATCAGGTTGCATTATTTATTATTAAAGTGTGAAAACGAGTTAATTGGCTTTCCTTCAGAGAAAATAAAAACACCAATCAACATAGTATGTCAACTGTCAAGTTCACTCTAATACGGATAAAGATATTATGACAGTGTTGTAAGAGGTTTCTCGATGACAAGTACCTAATTTAATTGGCTATTAAAATGGGTGCAAGCTTATCGTCAGTACAAGTAAACAACAACAGCTACAGTACTACCACTGCTGCTGAGTATGATTATTGTAAGGATTAGGTAGTAATGTAACGGTGAAAATGTTGTTTTGTTAATATTGTTTCCCATTAGCAATTTAATGTACTTCTCATGCGTGTGGATCCAGGCTAATCCATCACACTCTCGTATTGATAAAAAATAAATAGATAAATTGAAGTGAAGTGATTTATCTAATTCGAATAAATTAAATTCAAATCAATGAATTTTATACGAAAAAAGCAATATAATGAGGTAAAGTATTAAATTTATTACATTTTGCTCTTGTAGGCCCACCTCCTATCAATACGGATACAATACGGTATCAATATACGCTACTATCTATCTTGAATATTCTAAGTGAAAACCTTCATTTCCAAAATTAGGCTACACCTTTGATTGAATTTGGTATATAGAAACAACAATTTTATATGAATGCATACGTGAATAAATTCACGTTTAGCTCTGAAAAAATCAATGCAAGAATATCAGTTTATCGGACTTTGCTTTTGAAATTGTAATATTGAGTTGAAAAAATTGCTATGTTAATGAAAATGCTAATCATCAAATGGTATAATGTATTATAATTCATGTCCCTGTATTTGGGCATAAGCCTGCGTTGTACTCTTCTTTTGTTGGGTTGCACAAACCTGTATCAACTATTTTGAATCAGTTGATCCCATTTAATTATAGCAGGATTCTTTTAAATACAGTGGTCTACAAGTTTTTATTTAATTATACAGTTTATTTAGCACCATTTAAGGGACACATTGTAATACAGTGGAGCACTGCATATTACTTGAACGGTCGAAGGAAAAAATGATCATTTAGATTAGGCAAAATACACCTATGAAGAAAAAATACCGTACAGAAAAAATATGAATTATTTTAAGTAATAAATGTTTATTTTTTAATGTATATTGTGTATTATATGTAACTAAATTGATGTTAGGAAAACCTAATATGTATAGCCCATGCGTATTTTTTGTTTCAAATTTAAAAACCTTAAAAATTATAAACAATATTATTTATCCGGAAAAATTGATATATCTCGTGCTGCCTTGCCCCTATTAATCCGGATAAGCGGGGTTATAGTTTATAAGCATAATTTCACAGCACGTTTAATAATATTGCATATTTACTAACTGAACACCAATAAAAGCTTCCACCATATAAAATAATGAAGCCACCACCAAAAAAAGCAAGTCCCTGAATTTCATTCCACAGTTTACTTAATTTGTGATCACAGTTTTGTATTAAAATTCTATGCACGAAATAATAATTTTCAAGTACATACCACAACTTTGTTGTTTAATTTCTCCACGGTGGTCGTTTGATAATCGTAGACAGATTCGATATAGTCATTGGTGTATTTGACATTGGGGCTGTCAACAAGGAGCGTCGGAGCCATCGCTGAATAACGGAACAGCAAGTAATGACTAAATGGACGTCACAAACGAATTTCGATCACTACTAGACAGAACTGATAACAACAGCATTTTATAGCCAAGAGCAATGACGGGGTTCCCTCTTCAATGGTTGTAACAATCCTTGTTATCTTCCCCTTCCACATCAGAGTCCTAACGAGCTGATTGGTGCAAGTAGCTGATAAGATATTTTGATATTGATTTCATTTTATGAATTACGATTAATTCTAAGCTTAAAGAGACGAAACGATCTTAGGGCCTAGCCCAATGTAAATTTTGTTTTTCATTAATTTTATCTATGTCTACGCTTGAAAATGTCCACCCAAAAAGTAGAGGAATTACATTGTGCAGGAATTAATTAATAGTCTAATTTTTGTAGCACTTCTGTTACCATTGATGTTTCTTATTTAGCTCAATAGATCAAAATCATAATTTCATTTCTAAAAATGAAATATATAAGTTATTACTGCAATGACCTGTAATTTTGTGATTGTACAGTACCTGTTTCAAATTGAATCACAGTATTTGAATTCAAAATAATACTTTTTTACCGCCCTACAAAGACTGTGGAAAGTAGTTTTTATTCAAACATAAAATTTGTTGAGTTATGATTCGTTAATTTTCAAAAATTGAGAAAAAAGAAACTTTTAGCTAGCTTTCATCTGATTTTTTTATTTTTATTGAATATCTCTGATGAAATTTCATTGAATAAATACTTTGATGGAACATTTGTTAAGTTGGTAATATAATGGCGCTCTCTTTCAAGACTCACAGCTGTTCGACAATTTGAGCACATGAGTGACATGAGAATGAGGTTATGTAAACACCAACAAACGCGCCAATAATGTTTCAAGTTGACTTTACGATAATATCTTCTAATGATTCAAGAATTGATTGTTAATTGTTCGATTTCCAGGTGGAAATTTGGTAAGTATATTTTTTGTAGGTATCATACAACACTTTTTCTGTATATTTAAAACAAAATTCAATTATGAACATCGAAGGCTATGTCATAACCTAACAATTTATTCTGTTCATATTATGCGGCTTTCATTCGGTGATTGATGTATGTTATCTTAAATTCAATTTACGTTTCTTATCTTACTTTTAATCAGCGTGATTATTTCAATTCAACCTTAAAATCGGATTTCTTGTAGAATTTAAAGCATAGTAAGTAACTTAATTTCTGAGTATTTTCGAGAAACGAGCAGTTGGTCCCTTTAACAAAACTTTTAAGGTTTTTATGTCGGAGTAATGTGCCAGAACCACATGCAAATCTATTGCAAGCAAAAATTTGAAGTGGCTAGTGAACTACGCTGAGTAAAGTATTAAACATTAAATTTCATCTTCAATATCCAATTTCAGATTATTCTGATTATAACGTCTGATACTACAGGTAGCTATAAATGAAAGTTTCAGAATCTCTATTGAGTTTCTATAATGATATTACCTTCATTCTGTAAATTAGGTTTGTCCATCAAATAGGCCTAAAGCCACATTTCATGAAATATGGTAACAGGGTTCTTAGAGAGGTGATTCTTAGATTTTTATTTGAATTATACAGATTAAGATGAGAATTCGTGATTTCATGTGACTTTCTTCCTTATCTACTTATTTTTGGTAACTTCCAGTAAAAAGAGCAATATCATTCATCTCATTTGATCTAGGCCTATTAACATTTAATTCAGAACAAATACCGTACGAAATTTAGATTAGATAGCAATAAAAATGTCAAGTAACCTAATTAGAAATCGCGTAAAATTTCTGAAATGTTAAAACTGAAAATTAGGTCTACCCTTCTAAAAAACCTGCAAAAGTAAGTTACTCTTTAATTTATATTATAGTAGCTAAATTTATATATTCTAATATTAATCTACAATCACTATTCAAGCTCAAAATGATTATTCGTTTTGTTTATCTATCTAATTCTGGCCAGCTCCCGACAGAACAATGGGAGGTTTTATTCACCTGCATGAAATAAAATTTCCATTAGGTTTCTTTTAATTATCCTTGACTGGTCTGGCATTGTGCAGAAGGTAGTTTTTTCCAAAAATAATTCATGACCAAATTCCTGTGTCTTGTCATCTTGTATAAAAAATGTTCAACAGCTAGTTTTCTTATGAGTACCGTATTTCAAAAAGAAACCAGTCATTACAAAAAGTAAACTCGCAATACTATGGTTTCCATTCAAATCTTCATTTATATGATCAATCAGTATTGACTCTTTCAATTTAAGTATGTTCACTCAGACCCTTAGTATTCACTCTAGATGAATAATATTCATCTTTGTATAAGACTCAAATAAATGAAGATAAAATATTAGTTGCAGCTTATCCAAAAAATTGAATAAAGGGAGGACATTTCTTCTTCTATTATGTCATTTCACTACCAACACTAGTCTCAGACCTACATTGCGGTAGTGATTGAGTTGATAGATTTCGATGTGCTAACGGTTGAAAGTTTGATATCTGATTCATGCTGTTCGTCTATATTGAATAAAAATCTTGATGTGGCTGTGGTCTCTCAATCCAGTTTCTCGATTCAATGTGTAGGCTCCCTTTCCCTTGGAAAGGGAATTCCAAAGGATCTATGATCAACATTCAATCTTGTAGATAAAGAGTGGAGCACTTCTAATGGCTAATCATGAATGTTTCCGAAAATGAAAATTATCAAAGGAATCTAGATCTCTGCTGTTTATTATTTTTATAATTTCTCAATATTTAAATAATTGCATTGTAAAATTATATTCGATAATTTGACTTTAATAGGAAGCGGTTGGCCTCATGGTCGTGTCGATATCTAATAGCTCAGATTAGATAACATATGTGCTCCTTCTACTTCCATTGTAACGGTGATCGCTTGAGGCCTCCTCCGCTAAATATAATGTATGAGAACCAATTATCTCTTCCCGGTGGTTCGAAGCCTAATTTAAGCTGTAGTCCATCCTCTCTTTATCATGCTTCCCAATACACACGCTCAAGGCAAGAGCTTATGTGGGCATTACCATAGCAGAAACAAATTATAATCATTAGAACTGCCTCTAAAATAGAATTCTAGAAATATAGCAGGATCCTTTTAACTTGTCAGAAAACATATGTTTCAACGAGCAATATCACAATCTTAACCTACAAATGCTGAATCTCGCAGATTATTGAAAAGGTCTTTTAAAAAGTTATTCTTTAAAAGGTCTTCTTTAAAAAGGTCTTTTAAAGACTTTAAAGGCCTTTTGATTATTGTGTCGAAATCACTGTTTAATTATTACCGAAACAGCTGATTTCCGACAAGTTAAAAGGATCCTGCTATAAGTTATCAGAATCAGGAACAACACGTTCTTCTTCTTACTGAGATATTATCAGAAGTGCAGTAAACGTTAACCATAAGATTTGGATTTTCCACCATAAATTTGCGTGATTTTACATAGTATAATGTATAGAAAATAGCTCAGCTGTTCCCGTGTTTTTAGAAATCTATTTCAATTGTTAAGAGTTGTGATTACCCATGAAGATATAAATGGGCCAAAATTTCTTGGCACTTGGCAGCTGTCTACTACTAACCGCATTAATAACATTGCCTGCTGCTATAAATCTTTAAATCCCCCTGACTGTGATTATGCTTTCAGCTGATCGGTGCATGTAGTAGCCCAATATTTTCAGAAACGTACCCGCACTACCCCCCTCGCAATAGCTCGAACCGGTCGAGCTAATTGCCAAGAAATTTTGGCCCATCTATACAATCATGATATAATTATAAAATTCACGGTCCAATCGCTAGCTGAGACTGTTGTTTCATCATATTTTTATGTTTTATATCGATTACTGAAAACTATTACGTCAAAATGCTTTAGAAGCCTGGATTTTTCTAGACTAAAAGATCAAAATTAGTAAAAACTAGCTTTTCTCTAGTTGAAAATAAACTTGTTGGTCATCGATGTCTGAAGTGTATGCTCATGCTCATAATTCAGCACATGTAACTGCCTCGTGATAGGACACCCAAGCACCAATTGCGTGAGCAAGTGATAAAAAATGGATTGACTGATAAGTACTTGAAAATTCTCTCCATTTAGCAGGCCACAAACAACATAACGAATCGTTCACTTAATATAAGTAGCTGACTGTTTTTCTCTAATGTTTTTCAAATAGGTTTTGAATGCAAAGGGATATGACGAATTCTTGTTGTTCATTTCAACTTATAAACAATGTTATTTCTTTTTATAGTTCTGAAACTACAATTAAATAGGAATAATTGAGAATTCATTTATTACAAATGAGTTATGATAGTGAGCTTGGTATCTTATAACTCAGACTGGTTCATCTGGATTGACAATGAATTACCTCATTACATCTTCTTACTATGTTCGAAGTGATGCAGCCATGCTTTTATTGCAAAGTGGATGCGTTTTTTCTACACTTAGAACATTGTAACAATTTGTAATGAGTTAATTAATCCGTTCAATCGAGCTGCCTTGGCAATTTGACTCAGTTATATACTCCTGTTGAAGAAGTGACGGAGTTTAGACTAGCCACATGAAGTATCAGTTAAGAGCTTCAAAAAATCACTAACCTGTGTTTCGAATCCACCTATAACTTCATTCATAGCTCCATTCATGTACCAATTTCCCCTACCCTCGCACTACCCTCTTCATGCCGTTATCACCCTTAGTTGAATGAATTCGCATTGCGTCATTCGTTTAAATGAAATTTTGTTTATTTAAATATGTGACAATATTGAAAAACACATACCGGTATACAGGGTCCACTTATGTTACACAGTACACTTTTTTCATCGTCACGATGTTAGAATTTGAGGATATGGCTTCAGCAGATACGGTGCTTATACGCGCTGCGCTATACAGTAGGGTATGTGGGTGTCTGTTGACACAAATAGGCGTTAGCACATTATTGTAATATCTGTGTTACACTACCGGTACCATTTTAACTCGAGAAAAGAAGATCTCTACAAGCCTCTCTGCTCTGTTTTACATAGACTTACTAGAAAACTGTCTACATCCAATCCAACTAGAATGACATCTTGGAATGCTGTATGAAGGAATTTGGGAAATTTATTATTTTGTTTTGTAGACGACTTTGATTACCAGTTGTGTGGCATTGTATCATTATTTCTGAACTTTTTGAATGGGCCTACTGCTAAAGCATTCGAAAGCATTTATTGATACTTTTATAGTAACTCTATATATTTGTTAGTTCACATTTTAATTTTTCACTGTATGTTACCCTCTAAATCATTATTATTTTATTGAAATAGAAATTTCCACATATATATTTTACTATCGTACAGTTCCTGTATACATTACCGCACCGAGTGCTTTCAAGTATTTTTAAAGTGCTTTTAAGTGTGTAATAATAATAATACTAATAATAATACAAGTCCATAACATTGTTTATGATAACTTAGTATCGCAGTACTCGAAGGGTTAACATAAAGTAGATCCAATTATTCCACATTATTTATATTCTTTGTATTTTATTTATATTAGTTTATTCTGTATGCCCGATGGCGATTTATTATTCTTATCTTTATGCTTATCAGATTTTATTATTTTCTTATATTAGTTATTTATTTTCCTTATCAAACTAAATTCCTAACAAATCATTACTTATTCTATTCCATAATTACTTGGAAAATATTCGAAATGCGCATTATCTAATTTGTGAACTTATCTTGTTTATGGTAGTTTTGTTTACATGTACAGTATTTACTGCGTACACAAACAACATGGCTTTCTAGAGTAAATGGGAAGTACCTTTTAAAGCGCTCTTATTTGCTTGACAGTGCAGTGATTCACCCTGTTGAGTGAAAGGTGGCATGACATTCTATTAAGAACTCTCTTGAAGGTTGAATTATTACGTCTATGACGAGTGTTTTCGCAGAATGTTTTTGGCAATTCTTCTAATTGTTGTTGTTTTTCATTTGTTGATAGTCTAATCACATGCTTCTCACATTCTCTGTTAACAGGAAAACGTGCTATTGAACTTGATACCTATTTGCTAGTTGCGTTGGAATTTACCCAATTTCCTATCAAGAAGTACTAGTTCAATACTGTTTACATGACAAGTGAATTTGATAAATTGAATCAATGGGAATTAGAAATGTAGTCAAACAAACATCAGGCAACAATCATTAGGATAATATTGGAATAAAAAATCAACAGCAAAGATGTAAAGTAATCAAAATCTCAAGCATATGTCACCCAAAGTTACTTTAGTAGCTGTTAGCGAGGTGTAGCTGATACAAAGTAGCAAGTGTGACATAGGAAGTATCTTATAATAGCAGCTAGTATTAGAACTGCTGTTACAAGCAGCTAGTAGTTTTATCTAGTTGTGGTCAAGTATTTAATATAGGTCTAACTAGTATTTAATATCCACTTATAGCGTAGCTGCTATTAGAAGCTACTGCTTATTTTACACTTTCTATTTACTAGTGTTAATGGTAGTAGTAGTAGTAGCACCTATCTCGCTAGAAGCTACTGAAGTACGTATGTCTTTTAAAGACTTTAAAGGTCTTTAAGACTTTTTAATCCCAAGCTCATGAACCGCCCCTAAATCACTAAAAATATTCAAAGTATTTTAAATGATAATTAAATATAAGTTGTAAAATAAAATTACAATGGAATAAGAATAACAATAATCCTGTTCCTGAAAAGGAACGAATAGATGGTTTGAAATTATTGGATGTAGGCGTATCTGGCATATCAGTATCTGTTATGGTTTTTTAAATCAAATTTGTTTGATACCGTTGATATTTAATATGTCACTGGGTGTTTTATCTTTATATCAAAGTATGTATGGTATGGAAGGCCTTTGTGATTTGTTTGAAACATCAATATATTGGTTCGATTTATGTCAAAATCGAATTTTGACCTGATTCAATATCTTTTAGAATCTAAAAAACATCTTTCCACATTAATTTTTTATTGGAATTGCTTTTCATTAGCAGTTGTAAATTTTTTACCAGTGAGGTCAAAGTTTCTAATTATTATTAATGAATTGAATTCGCAATATCTTGTTCTTTTCAGTGACCTAAAAACCCGTTTGAGCACCACTTCAAAATCGTCTTTAAAAAATAATTGTCGTGGAATAGAATAGCTTGAAATACCTTGCATAAAGAGATATAATATTAGCGATAAAGTATTTTGGCCTCCCCAATCTTTATAATAGGCAGAATCAAACATTCCTTTTCTATCAAATTGTGTTAATGTACTTGGTGTTCATATTTTTAAAACAACATACCCGTTTGTATGTTATATCTCATATACAGTATTATTTTAAAAAATTTATTGGTTACATTTTTCATTATCATCATAATGCTTCTGGTTAATATAAGTTGGAAAAAACCATACTAGCAACAGTAATATGTAGTAACTAGTAACAGTAGAGTGCTTGCAAATATTTTTGTCAAACGTTTGTCATTTAAATGATTTAAAAAAAAAAATACTATAATGTTAGTAACTCCTCAATCTCAACCATATTAATAGATTCCTACTCTTATGAGTCATTGAAAGAAAATCTGGCTTTCACATTTAGAGATGAGAATAGAAAATTTAGAAATCTCCTTCAAAAGAAGTTTATGTAATCTATTTATTGAGTGTCTTCTTAAAATGTTACTTGAAATTGACTTTCTTATTCAATAATTGTAAACCATACCAGTGAATATTTGTAGATTACAAATATCCAAACAAAATACAGTATTTGAGTTATGATTTTTCAATACCGGTATCATTTAAAAATGTATGATGACCTAAGTTTTTGAAGGAACCCTAAACTTGCAACTTTGTTGTTATTAGCACTGTATTTTTTTATCAGATATTCCATGCAGAGTTTCCAGAAGAATTTTAGGCAGTTGAGTTTTAGAGGATTTTTTAAAGAAAATATTCAAATTATCTGTTGATTAACCATAGCAGGATAATTAATATAATATTTATCCTTACTTAAGCTGGCTGTAGGCCTACAGTTCGATGAGAACTTTGAACTTATCAACATTCTCATCCATCTATTTACTCACTCCTGCATTATATAGGTAGAATCTTTATGCACTATATAGATTATTCATAGAATCTTTGAATGCAAGCAGGAAAGTAAAACAAGAAAGTAAAGTTTAAAGAAGTACGGTTGTGTTTAGTGCTCTTGTCATGTCATTCAATCAATTTGAATTGTGGTTGTTACATCTACATCATTCTCATTCCTTCTCTGATTGGTTCCTATTTTAGCAATTATTAGCAGAGTTTTACACCGTATCAGAAAAAAAGAATACAGGTTCAGGCTACCTTCAACTAAATCAACAAAATATTATATGATAATAGATTAGAATAGGCATACTAATGTGATTTTTTGAATAATGTGATTCACTCATGGCACAAAGTCAACTTCTCTTCACTTTGTTCAAGAAAATATAGCGATTTAGCCTATAATCCCACCAATCTCAGGAAGAGGGAGGGTAGGTAGGTTGAAAAAGACGAATTAATTTGAAAAATTTATTTTACTCCACATCATTATTCTTATCAACTTCATACAATCGTTGCTAGTCCAGAAATTTCTGCATAAAATTTTAGTCCAGTCGGCAAAGCTGGATGTAAAAGGTTGGCTTTACGTTTGTAACTTGTAACACCTATGAGCAACGAATTTGATCCCATTCATCATGAACATCAAACGCGTCACATTCATTAAAATCTATTTACGAAAAAGGTGTAGAGATCGTGAGTAAATAACATGAAAAATTCGAATAACTTATTTAATAGCCACAATTTATTCTGAAGCCCAAGTTGAATATTCAATAGTATAATAATCACTATCATCCAAGCAAGCCCTACAAATCAAGTAAAGTAATGCTGTTACAGTATTAAATTTCCGACTATGACGTTTCCCTGTCATGCTCTCTGTAAATTACGGTTAAATAAATGTAGATATTGAACATACTCCAACTTTCAAATCGCAGAATGTTATTTAATATTTGCCCCTTCAGATTATTCTAGGTCATCGTTTTGCAGTTAAATCGTTTTGTCTGTGTAGACATTCATCGGGCTCTTATCTAGGAATTGAATGAAGCTGAGATACAAACAATTCTTATTCATCATTCGTAATCATGAAATTCTAAATAATCACTTTGAGCTTTGAACTAATCAACTTCCTCACTTCTTCAGACCATTCTCATTGTTTAGCTGTTTCTAGAGAAATCAAAATTTATGTGGCTTCAACTTTTAAATTTTCTTCAATAAATTCTATGGATATATTAATTTAGCCAAAGGATATTATGCCCTAGTTGAAAGTAAATACAATGCTGTTGAAGTAAAATTCATTGTTTGGTGGAAAAGAATTGATTTCAAAGTAACTGCAACAAGAAAATGTTGGGTGTTACTCAACTTTCTTGGAAGTACTACATCAACTTAACTAGAGAATAAAATCATTTATTTAAATTAGGAACATTAACGATTAAGCTCCTAAACTAGAAACTGAAAGTTTAGAAAGATTATGAGGAAAATATGCAATATGGTGGAAAAAAATACGACAAGAGTATGCTGTTATTTGGCTTTGAAGGAGAAATTTCTGGTTTCTCAAGTCAATGAATATTAAATAGAAACTGAGAGAGGAAAGAAAAGAGAGAACTCCAATGTTACGGAGATCAGCTATTCAGAATCAGCTGATCCCATTTGATTAGCATTGTACTCATCCTGGATCAGTATAATCCTGGACTAATCCTAAATCTCTTATGGATTGGTGCAACCCAACATAAGAGAAACAAACAATAAGAAAGAGTTCACTTGTAGGGAAACTGTATTCAATAATAGTGAAGAACCTTTAAATGAAGAATAGAAGGCAAATGTTGGAGAGAATGGCTCTAAGCTTGCGTAGATAAAACAGAATTTTAGTAAGAAATAAACCAAGCTACAAGGCTTATTTGTTCCTCATCTAGTTGAACTTGAGGATGAGGAGAAAAGAGTAAGCTAATGTTGGATTTTTCAATTCTTTGAAAATCATAAAGGACTACCTCATGATACATAGTTGATAGTCATTGGAAGAATATATTGATGTAGAATTTTCATGAATAATATTTTTAATAGTTTTTCTCCATTAATAAAAAGGTCCTCAGCGATTGGAATAGAATTTCCTATAGAGATTAACACCTTTGATATAAATATACTTTTAATATTAAATATTGTAATATGTGTATCATACAATGAAAAAACAAATATTTCAATTGCATGATTGAAGTGTCCAATTATCATTACCACGTTGATAGTTCAAAAGTGAATTTGAAATCATGCTTTGATTTTGAGCACTTGACTAGTTACCTGAATAGATTTTTTGAATGGAAAATGATAGACGTGTTGAGTATTTAGAAAAATATGATCTAGTGACTAAAGTTTCTAAGTACAATATTGAAGAAAAAATTGGAATAAATTAAAGGACTCGTGTCATTTCAGTCTAGTATGAAAATGATTGTCTTCCCAGCACTCCAAAATGAATTCAACATGTAAACAGGAAAAGTAAAAATGCTGTATTTTTATTTTTTATATGTTTTTATGGTCAATGATTCTCAATCATAAGTTGTAGCTCTCAATGCTCTCTTTGCATTCACTTATCAAACATTTGTGTTGCCTTTTTTCTGTAAGCAGTTCTTAGTGATCTTATGTAACTTGTGTCGCTTGGACCGCTTTATCTTCACATATGAATAGCGTATTCTTGCTTTGATGAGTTTGCTAGATTTTTACCACTTAGAAATGATTTATTGCTGTCTACTCTCATTTTTATTACAAGTATATATGATTTCTTCGCGTGAAAATTCGACAAAAATTAATTTTGAATTCTACGTCACTTGCTATCCTCAAAATTTCTTGAATTCTAAATAATTGCCTCATTCAACTCTTTATCTGTTATCCCGTACTGAATCGAATGCTTCATCTATCGATGTAACAAAGTATTATGCCTTCGATAGTGTAGGCTTATTGACAGTACCTATCACTCTATCTTGTTATTGATAATTTAAAAAATTGTGAATGTTTAAATAATAATTTTTTCATTCGGCTCTTCATGTTTTGTAAGGGATTTATACTCATTTTCTCTAGAAAATAAAATTTCTATCTAGAAACTAAGTATTTTTCACTCTTTCCATTTTTTAACGTTCTGCTGTAGAAGTGAAAGTCAGCAAAATAGGATGCTACAATCTAGTTCATTTGGAATACCTATAGGCAGTGCTGTTTTTGTAACAATATGGGATCCGGTACGCAATGTTCCGTGGGGTCTGGAGGTATTCAGAAGGGGGGTCCCCGGAAAAACTTTTTAAATTCAGCCTCTAAAATGGCGTTTTGAAGCTATTTGGGAGCAAGGAAAAATTCAGGAATTTGTCTATAATTTGTCCTGAACACTATTAAAAATTCCTAGACCATCCCTACATCATTGATAAGATGTTGCCAGTTCTACATCGCTTCAATCGCATAATGGCTCACCTAAAGTTAATTTTTTTTTGTCCCAAGAGGTACCGGTACGTAGGCCTACCGTCACAAAAACAGCTATATAGGAAATTCTAATCTTCATTAGTTGGTTTTTTAAGGATGTAACTTAGGTATTCAAATTCTATTCTGTTGATAAGTGTTTTAATTGCCTCTGTTAGAGTTGTGCTGTATCTAGGTTTATACATACTGTATTTCTATTTTAATACTGTACATATAATATTGAGCGAGAAATTTATATTCTTTAATGTGCATTATTTATGTAGCCTATGTCAAACTTATCTTGAAAACGACTCCAACGATTTTGATGGCATTTGGTATATAATAAATAATCTAAATTAAAATAATTAATCTAATAATAATGATGATAATACTTCTAATTTAATTTAAAATAAATAATTTTGTATATAATTAATAGAAAAAATCAATGGCACAGTGTTCCATTCCTGGGATAACTCGCTGAAAAAAAAACCATCATTTCATAAATAGCTAACATGACGTAAATTTTATAATTTCTTCAACTACTGATAAAAGTGATATTAGCTCATTATTTGTGGAAAATGCCTACACGCAACGGAATTTCTCCATTCCTTCACCCAATCTCCAAGCTTTTCAAGATTAGGGAAGTAATAAATTCTAAAAAAGTTATCTCAATTTTCCTCTTTACGACCAATTTGAAATACTGTACCTTAAAAGGATTGTTGAGTACTCTAAAACTTACTCATTGTTGAATATACACTAATGTAATGAATTTCGAACATGAATCGCTGCTACTGTTTCCAAGTACACTTTCTACATGAACTTGCTTAGTATAGGTGTCACCAAAAAATGGGAAATTCAAATTCTAGGACTTGCAGTCATTCCACAAATCGCCCTTTTCCATGAATGTAGCTCAAACCCAAATTAATATATATTTTGAGTGAACTTTAGTTGAAAATTAATGTTATTGGAATGAATTTTAGTCACACATGTAAATTAAAAAATCATGTGAATTGAGAAACTATTGAACGAATATAATGTTGAAAAAGTAAATATATTGAGTTCTTAGGTTCCCGCATTTGCCTTTTGTTAATTACATATGGTTGATTCTTCCATTTGATGCAGAATAATAATTCGTATTATTAATAGTAGATTATGCTGACTTTCAAACTATTCATATTCTATAAATCTTCGAATTCCTATTCAATTCTTATTCATTCAATTTTCATTTGAATTCACATGCATTTTTTCAAATTGTTTCTAGGAGAAGCATCATGGATCAAGAATCAATATCCAACATCAATATGATAGAAAGAAATTTGGAGGAATTCATCAACAAAATCGATACTGCTAAAGTATTGGAAAGAAAGGTACCTGTTATGTCATTCAATAGATAAGGTTCACTAAAATCACTTGGATGATGTCCACAATAGATTCGGAAGTTCAGTTTACTGAACTTGTTCCATTTTGTCTCAAATATAATCTAATTAAATTCATTGATGGAAATCAACTAATTTTTTATAAATTAAATTTATTTTCTTATGGGGTTGATTAAACTTATTTTTAAAATAAACTAATAAATTTACTAATTACTAATATAATATGAAACTGATATAATAATTATGTTCTTGTAAGCTTCCTGATAACTTCAACTTTTTTCATAATGCCATAGAGAAGAGATAGTAGATATCATAGATCGATAGATAACAGATTCTAATCTGTTATCTATGATAATGCTGATGAAGTAATACAGCCAACGAAATTCTTTCGAATAAAACTAAGATGACTGGTATGTGGGTCGAGCTTTATATGCTTTATAGCATTTTGATTTAAAAATTTCTTTGATAGTGCCAATAATTTCAAAGATGAGACAGAATGGATCAGTACCAATAAAATAACAACTGTATTACTATACTCAATAAAATTACTGTCACTATTCTCCCTTATTTAATCAAAATAGAGAAATTTAATGATACAAGCAATGATTTTGTAAATTCAGCAAAAACTTCAAAAATACTTCTTTATAACAAAAACCTTTTTCAATAATTCATCAAATTTGATTATATCTATCATTTTTTTCAGAAAAGAGTAACACAACTACGTGAGCAGCTTCAAGATGAAAACGTAATTCAAGTTCTAAATAACAACAGTTTGGAAAAAAGGAATGTAACCTGGAATACATTATTCCATGCTAGTCATCGAGCTCTGAAACTGGTAAGTTTAAGGGAGAATAACGCAAAACTGAATAGTAACTGATTACATTTTTATTAATTTATACAGCTTATGCCTACTATTAGTATTGCTATTCAAGAGTAAAGCAATAGGCTGTATGCCCAAACATCTTCTCTTTTTAATTTCAACAGTAAATAAAATTCTACTGAAATGCTCTAAAGGTCTCTGCCCACTACACCGTATCATACTAGGACCGTTACCGGCAGAATAATTCAACTTGTCGGAAAACAGCTGCGTAAAATCACTGTTTACTGATTGCCGAATAAACAGCTGTTTTCCGACAAGTTAAATTATTCTGTCGGTTTGGTGTAGTGGGCATTGCCAGACATTAATACACGTGAACAATACTTTCTTGCATGTGCCGTTCCTATAACGGTCCTAGTATGATACGGTGTAGTGGGCGGAGACCTTTATAGTTATAAAAGAAAAACTCGTTTATCTTGGTTTGCATTTTAACCCACATTCTTTCTTCAGCAATGGTAAATCCTTCAATCATTTAGTTCTGTTTGATTAGGAAACGGAAAGGATTGTGACAGATCAGCGTAAAAAAGGCAACAAAATAACAGGTGCAATTGGGCCGGACAATGCAACGTACTCGTCACTTGTTCTTGCTGTTGCTACAAAAGCCAATTCTGGTATGTTCATTATTCATCTACACAATTTCAGGTTTAGGTTATGATTTGTATTTGATGTTTAGTGCGAGACAGCAAATGTGCTAGTAGTCCAGTTCGGCTGAGTTGAGGATAGAGCGATAGATCATGGGAATAAAACCCAGTTTATAATGCATGTTCTCATCATGTTATACAGTACAGTATATATTATATACAATATTTAGAATAGATTTGATTCATGTAATTTATACGCTTAGTTATAACACTTGGGTTTTGACGCTTGCGGGTATTGGGAAAGATAATGTAGCTTATGGTTTTCACCATCTTATTTAAAATACTAAGGTGAATGAATGAGAAAAATATAATTGTTGATTTGACAATACCGGTATATGCCTCATTCATTCATTCCTTAGTATGGAGAAGTTCCACAACATCTCTGAGTCAAGTGTAAATTTCATAATTTAAAATAGGTTGGGAAACATGAAATATAATGTCTGAATATTATTAAGAAATAGATTTAGAAATAAAGAATAGATTGAAATTTTTATTATGGATAGAATTGTCTTTGGTCTTATCATCAGTTGCCTTCATACATCTTCAAAAGAGTTGAAGATGTACGACGAAGATGAACCACTTTCATGGGGAAAGTGGTTGGGTTAATTATCATCTCTGCAATTTGAATAATATTATTTTTGTTGTTTTCTAGTATTAAATTACTGTCATACTGCTAATGGTTAATAAAAATATACTCAATGTCATAGATCACTTCTACAGTGTTATCTCCAGAAAATATAAAATAATGTCTTTAAACTTTTTAAAGAAGAGATTACCGTACTCATTTCTGTTCAAGTAAATTTACTAGGGATTTCTTTCATTTTTAATTTCTATTACGGCAACAAATGTGCTGTTTTTTTTTTTGATATTCTGAGTGCTTCTTTCTCGTGTCTAGGAGACGTTTTTAATACGTCTAGGAGATATTTTTTGTCTAGGAGACGTTTTAGCCGACTTTCTCCATTGTCTTTGGCAGTTGAGGCAGTACAATAATAAATGTAGAAAAATTTCTCCACATTGAAGACGAATCAATAATATTATTAAAAACCAAAATATTTTGAATAGTCCAAAATTTGCCATTTTACATCTTACCTCGGATTATCATGTTCATTAAAATTTTTACAATTTCAGAAATGAATCTTTCCAAAGCATTTAAGGTTGAATAAAAAATGCTCCTAAGCCATAAAATGAAAATTTTCCAAGTCCGATCACTCTTCTCTCAGCTTAATCCGCTCAGATTTCAATTCTTCTCTCTAGCACTCTACTGCTACCATATATAACTAAGAAATAAATGAATGTGAATCTGAAATTTTCTCATTTATAAGAAATATTATTGTAATACTCAAACGAATATAGAAACCCCCAAACGAGCTATGACATACACTTAAATCTTCATGATTTTATAGACTTCTTATCCAATAAAGATATTAGTTTCTATTACTTCTGTATTAAAGTTTAATTAATTATGAAATATTCTGTTCCTTGTATCTCAACAAATGCTGGACATAAAAGCATGGAAGCTTTTTAAATACTCAATTATTTATCAACACCTGAACTACAATCATTAAAAGTTAATAAAGTCAATGGAGTAATGAGTAATGAAAGTGGGTGTAATCAATGGAGTAATCAGTGTGCTTCCATTTGTATTATCAATAAATAGATTAAATTAAAAAATTGAAAAATCTATCTGTTGCAGTTGTTAACGTGATTCTAAAATTTAACTAATATCTCATCATTTACTCTAACTTGAAATAATATTGAGAGATCACGCAATCATTCTCAATTTTCTTGAAATTTAATAAGTTTCTTCAATATTAGCAGAAGAATTCTTCTTTCATGAGAATCGCGCAGAACTCATGAAGTTCAATAAGAGATAGCTATTAACAAAAATTGTACCTCTTTTAAACAATTTTAAGACTCTTCAAGACTCAGTTTTTAGTGTTTATCAACACTTTTTTCAAGAGGGATGGCCTTTCTTTGGCTCTAGCACTGCTGATGAGTTCAAAAACAAATTCTTGATTTCAATTTAATTGACTTATCTCTAAAAAATATTACGGTGTTCCGCCTAAGGTACTAGGTACATGTAAGACGCTAATATGAAGCACGTCATTTACATTTGGTATAAAACCAATGGTGAGTACAGTTCTTCTAGTCACAGTAATGACGATTGGTTTTGTACAGAGCTAGTCTTGGAAAAACACACATTCATTTTTTCAAACTCATCCTGATCAGTTTTCAAATACCAATATAATCAAATCACTATCTTACCGAAGATATTTTCCAGGTATCAAAAAAATTAATGTTAAATATGTATCCGTCAACTGTTTCTAAGTTATCCATTCAAACTGAACATATTTCCTTAATGAGTGATTTGCATACTTATTTCTGTAATACGTTTTCAGCTCTAGTGTTAAATAAAGTTTTCTGTAATTATTCTTTCTAATTTCATATTAATTCATTTGCTTGAGAACTTTGTAACAAAACTTTGAAGTCACTGTAGTTATGGATCTTGTTTAACAGTTATATAATTATTGTTTAACAGTTTAGGTTGAAATGTGTTGTAACATTTTTTGCTGACTATATAGAACTTAATTATGGCAACTATTGTATTTTTAATTAGACAGTCTACTTTGCAAAGAGCCATGAAAAGTGGCGCTGTGCTGGGAACAAATTGTCAGCTGTGATCTCAAATAGTTGTCAATTTGTGCACTGTTACTGAGCCATGATCTCTTACTCTTTACAAAATAAGCTGTCTTGTTTACAACACTAAGGTTCCAGCCAAACATTAATTTCGGCTAAACTAAATGCATGAATAAATTCAAGGTTTCAAAGATGCGGTGTTGCAGAGTGGCTTGGAGATACAGGTTCTTACTAGAAGTACGTGGGAGTAAATTTTGTGGGGGTGGAAGTATAGGAGTTGAATTAATAAAGGACTGAAGGCTAACAACCTCTCAATATCCTATCTTGGACAGACCAAGAGTGCTCTTCTGCGAAAAATGTTAAAGATAAAGGAATATCTTCCTTTGCATTACTTTATCTGTCATTAAGTTATGAACTATTGAAGATATTATAGATCTATCCTTTATCATAACTGTAATCTATTTATTTTTCCCTCAGTAAAGACACTATGCTTGTGGCTACAAAATAAGGCGGCTGACATTTTGAGCTATAGTCAAGTCTTGCCAGCTGACTACTCATATTTTGCAGGGCAATCGAAGCCGACGCTCAGAAAGGCACCACTGGAAGCTTAGCGTTTCCAATTCGTGATGAAGAGCAAGAAGTTTTCATTTCCTCGGCTCTACCATGTCTGACAACAGCGCAATATCTCTCAGTAGCCAAATTTTGTGGCCGCTAGTATAGGCTATACTATTCCACTTGTCAATGTTGATTACTCGCCAATACCTTTTTATTAGGCAATGTAGGCCAGTAAAGTTGTAGCTGATTACTCAGCGTGCAATACTCAATTAAAAGTAAAAATAAAATTCTCTGCATTTGAAACTAAAAAGATAAGAAGATATCTTGTTAAATTTTACTGGATATCCATTGGAATCAAGTCTCCACTGTTTTAAAGGTCAATCTAGATTAAGCTACTTTATTAAAAAAGTACGAGGCATTGAACGGTTAAATGACTTTCCAAATAATGTAATTCATTTAATTAACTTGATGTTTCATTTCATAACAAAGAAAATTGACGAATACGGTACTCACAATTATTATTTCATAAACACGATGTCATTCTTGTCCATCACAATTCAATGTTCTTCATCAATTAGGAACATAGAAATTCTTTTCAAATAATCCTTCTGGAGAACATCCAGTTCGTTGCGAGTTGACCATCGATAGTCCATTTTCTTTGAGTACGGATTGACATTTCCTTTAAGCAGTTGAGCTTTGAAAAAGAAAATCTTGGCACCTATTGGATCGTTCTCAGTTTTTCGAAGATTTCTCGGATAAGAGTACTTATAAAATCCAACGGGAGCATTTCCAAAGAATAAAGCTTCTATATCACTTCCACATTTCTCCTTCAACACTCGTTCAGCCGTTTCTCGCAGTGTTTCCCCTTCTTTCCTGATACCTTGTGGTAATACCCACATACGATCATTGCCTACATTTTCTTGAACAAGGAGAAGTAAATTCCGGTCCAGTTGTCTGTTTGTGGATTTCGCATTGTTAGCCCTATCGTCGGCGGTTGTTCTCTCTTGAAGAGTGAATTCTTCGAATTCTTTTTGGCACTCGTCTTCAAAATCTTGTCCCATTTGTTGAGATATTTGGTCTACTCCAATATTCTTATCACCTTTCTTGAGTTGTTCTATTTTAATTTTATCTGTAATCAATCGAATCTCGTGATCTGATTTGCTACTCAGTTCAAATTCTGTCTTCTTTAGAAATTCTATCATACTTTTTTCTAATTCTGTGTATTCTCGTTCAATAATAGGTTTCCTTTCCAAACTCACCGCACTCATCAAGTCCCATTTTTCTGGTCTAGTCGGCTCACTTGGAGTTGAGTATTTGGCGACAACCGATGCAGAACGTCCATAAACAAACACACTTTTTTGTATGCTGCTTCCTAATCGGTGAACATTTGATAACAAAGTTGGAATCATATTTAATGAAGTAGAAAAATGCAAGCAAACTGGTAAAGTTTTGAGGATATAAAGGTTAGGTTTGTTTATGTTTTACAATTTTTCTTTCTAACCTTACTCAAACAGCTGTGTTCTTGTTCAATCCAAGACGTGATACCAACATGACGATGACCAAATCATCTATTTAGTTCAAAATTGAAAATCTCTCAAGAGTATTGTTTTCTAAATTCTCTCAGAAATTATTTTAATTTTACTA
The DNA here is from genome assembly GCA_017141395.1 of Laodelphax striatellus. Lineage (NCBI taxonomy): Eukaryota > Metazoa > Arthropoda > Insecta > Hemiptera > Delphacidae > Laodelphax > Laodelphax striatellus. Next base: position 29,172,677 of record CM029532.1, on the reverse strand, counting down.
GAAATTTATTTTTATGAAATTGAAGCTTACCGACCTGATACTTGGTTGGGTTGATACCATCTGATCGACTTTTCTCTTGTCCGTACATCCCACTTGCTCGACATTATTTATTGACGATAAGACTAGATAGTGGCGCGCTCAAGTGAGAGGAGAGTGACCAATTGGGAGTGATTGAAGCTAGGTTACAATAATTGAATCCAATACAAAAAAATACCTGTGTATAAAAAATATTCATCCAAAACATCACAATAAGATCTAAAATCAAGGCTGTGATGACTTTACTAGATAACTTCAGTATACATTTCAATAGAATAGAAACAATGATATTTTTACTATGATCCATGATCCTCCTGCTAAAAGACTTCTATATGATGAGAGAGTGAGAGAATGATTTATAAAATGTAATATTGAGCATAAAAAGTTGAATTATAGAAAATACTGTAATTGAATTGAATACCGTATTATTTGTGTGGGACAGTTGATGTCTTTTAAATAATCATGTTTTTATGTATGCAATATCGATTGTTGCAAAAAGTGGCAAGTTTTATATTAAAACATCGTAACAGAGACCAGCAAGAAAATGACAAAAATGCTTTTAAAAATACTTGAATTTGATCAATATTCTACATTCATGAAAAAACATTAAAACCACCAAATAATGGATTTCAACATAATTTTAATGATAAATCAAGGATGTAATTGAATTCCATTTTGCCTTATTAGCTTACAATCATAAACTGGCTGCCAATCACCCATTATTTGCAGCGGAACTTTGATTTGGACTTATTTGGGCAGTTGCATGAAAATCCTATTAAATTTAACTACCGTAAAATGACATTATTGCACTGACATAAGATTCGTTCATTTGTTCTCTTTGCATTGGATCCGTTAGATGACATTATTTCACGGCGGTTAAATTCAATTGGATATTTGTGCGACTAGCTGATAAATCATTCAACAGTTAATTTATCACCTTTATTTTAATGAATTATTAAGTTTTTGTTATCTAGGTTTTTACTGCGTTTAACTAGGGCAAAATTTTATAAAAATCTAGAAGCCTTGTAATACAGAAAAAATACGGACGTACTTTAGATTATTCATGTTCAGTGTGTGTCCGCCTTTCACTGGATTCCAGGACTTCTAAATTTCGATGAAACAGGCCCCAAATAATATTTTTAAGCATGAGACTTATTTTGTGTTTGAGTAAATTTGCCAACACCCAGAAACATTTTAAATTTCAGGTTCATCTTTCTATTGGAACTTTCTCATTGTTCTTCAAGCATGATCCTGTATAATTGAAAATTTTTATTCAATTTGTTATTTATAAAATTGTTTCAATGATGCAATTGTCTCATATATCGTAATCTTAATAAAAGTAGTTTCATGCAAAACTCTTTGAAGCTCAGGCTCAAATACTGTATTTCATTAATTAATTAATATTATACGATTTGTCTTTTTCAGGACAAATTCCAATGCTTTCAAGTCATGATGTTTTGTCTTCAGTATTGAGTGTTTTAGAAATAAAAAACTCAAGAATCCTATTTGGAAATGTGTACATCCAAATTCTTCGGAGGTATATCCTTCCAATACCGCTTTACTGGGGAGAAATATCACCAAAGGGCTGGATTGGTAAGTTCAAAAAATATGGTGCAATGTTTTCAACCTGATTCTGATTGATTCCAGTTTGAATAAGTTTTCAGTTGAATATGTTCTTAATTATACTCCAAGTAATAAGAAAATCCAAACTAATCACTCTCATTTAGTTCGAATTATTGGAGTCCCAGTATATGCTAAATAGCCTACTGTTGCCTTTTGGAATGATCGCACAAGATCGGAGTTGGTTTGTTGAGAGCACATTATTTGTCAGAATAAATACCACACACTGTAATCTTATTACTTAATCTTATCACTAAATATTTGTTAAATAATGTGGTTAAGTCACGAACCCTCAAGACTGCTCTTGGATGGGTGACCGATAAAAAAAAGGCGAGTTGGAACCTACCCGTAAGGGTTTCCCCATCGATAAAAAGCCACATGAACATGTATGTATCACTTAATATTGTAATTAATTTGCACAAAATTTTCTATTCTTATTCAAAATAGATTTTAATATTTTATTTTCAATTTTAGAGCTATTCGACCTGCTATTTGATCTGATAAGTTCGAACAAGCAACCTCCTGGCTGTACAAAGGATGTAATTATTGGTCTACTAGCTTCAATTATCCAGACTGGATCCAGACACTCGCACCTATCTCTCGCTGTTAAAAATAAGTAAGCATTGAATCTATTAACTATTAAATCAAACTGCATGTGTTTCCTTGAAATAAATCCATCCGTGTGTACAGGCATGAATATTAAGTTTGTTAGAGATTTATTAAAATTATGTTTATAAGATTCTTAAATTTTTGGATTGTGGATACTTTTTATTCTGGGCCAAGTAAAAGTTTACTTGAGTAAGGAACGTTCATAAATACAACCCAAAATACCAACTATTGCTTCCTATTAATAAAAGATTTACTGGTAAATGTCTGTGAGGAGACTCCAAATTATGGTAAGACTCCTTTTTTCCCCAACAACAATTCGGTAACTACATGTTAACTCATACGTTACTTTAGAAAAATAGAAAGTTGTCAAAAGTATGTTTTATATTGCCTGACATGAAACATAAAATCTCAATTCCGACTTTATATCAAATAGTGGGTATTTTTATGAGAATTTGAAACGTTTTTGAAGTCAATTCGATACATTGGGTAAAGTATTATGTTATTAGAATAACATTAAAGTGATATTTGAACTAGCGTAATATTTGTTACAAATAATAGCATTCCATATTCACAACTATTTCAGTCTTACGACTGTCTATAGTCTTGGACAGCCTATAACGTTTCACTTTCTACTTCACTTCTCCGTGAATCTCTCAGTTAAGTTAGTTGAGTTTATTAATTATAAATAGTTTAGACTATTATGAGTTGAGTATTTATCAATAGTTATTTTATATAGATTTCCTTCATGTGTTTTGTTTCAAGGTTTTCCAGAGTAGTCTCTTTAGTGAGGAGTGATGATGATGACACTTTTAAATCTCATGAAACTTCACTGCGTCTTGCACTTGCTGTTTGCAAAACGGTGAGTAGACGGGAAAAAAGTTCATAATCCAACTTTCAACAGCTTTCAACTGTGCTTAACAATATGAGGAACAGTTTTTGATTTCTAGAAATTGAGTTGCCGTTACTGAAAATTGTAAATTTATGATCTTTAACTTTGAATCTATGATCTTTGAAACTTTAGAGGTATGATCTTTTAACTTTAGAGATCCTGGAATCCATTTTGCGACATTTCATCTCTAATCGATGCCAGTTTACTCAAATTCAAAAGAGCCTTTTTTGGTTATTATGTTAATGCTCAAAAGAGCATTCATTACTAAATCACATATTCTTGTTTTGAAATATTAAATTGTGTTGTATTGAACCGATGTAGACCTAATTTCAAATTTCATTCACATTGATGAATTCCATTAAAACAATATCTTAATTTATATGTCTTAAGCAAATAAGCATGTTTTAATCGGTTCGAATTTTCGATTTTTTCACTTTACAGCTCAGTAATGATAGCAGAAAAGCAATATGCAGATTTGGAGAAAATAATCTAGACTACTTTCTCAATATGTATGAGAATAGGCCCAATGATCTATCTGACAAGAAGGTAAGTACAACCCAACAAATGTACTTCATTTTCTGCTTTATGATTCCAATACCTTCATTAAAAAGCATTAGAAAAATGATTCTTCGAAGCCTTTAAAATTATTTTTACAATCCTTAAAAATATTAAAATCCTTTTGTCAAGTGTGTTCATCATAAATGTTTATAAAAATGTCAATCTGTATTTTATCAAATTTATCTGTAGACCTATAAGCTCTAAGCCTCCTGATATTGATGTATGTGGTTGGGGATCAAATTATTAGTGGAAGTAAAAGAGTAAATGAGAAACAATTACTATATTACCGAAATATGTTTACATATACAATGTATTTGTTTATTCCTAGTCCTGTTATACCTAGTTAAAATCACACGTTAAAAAATTAATTCTCAATAAAGCTTCTTAACGAGTGTATAAACCTAATAAAAAAGTTGTCAGATATGTTATTTATGTTGAATTGCAGTTTAAATATATTAAATCACTACTGTATTCTATTCAGTAAGATATTGCATTGCACTTCTATCACAGATTTCTATACTTCATAGTATATTATTAAACATTATTTAGTTTAACGATTCATTTTTGGCCCAATTCCAGAGTTTGCTGTTTGAACTTCTTGATTTGCAAGTGAAAGCACATCACCCAAAAGGAGCTCAACAAACCGATATTTCATCGTTCGCCTGTGACTGGGTTGTCTGGAAACAACGGCTCAGCGCTATACATTGTCTAGTTGAGAAAGAACTCCAAAATATGAAATGGAGTCGTCAGCACAACAATGGTTATCATGTCGAGAAAAACTTTATTTCTCTAGCCGTTGATGTTTTCAAGCAGGTGAATATTCATTTTATGCATTTCGGCTTTAATATGTGTATAACATTGTGTCTCTTCAAGAAGTTTGATCTGATCCAGTGCAGACAAATCTTTGATGTCTGGATCCAAACCAATACTTAATGACATGAAGATCATTGGACTAACACTCGTATTTCAGTTGACTTAATTGGATTTCATGTAACACAGGTGTATAGCAGGAGAAAAATGAAGTAATATATTTAATGTAAAATTATTAATAACCAGCTAAGAAGTTCCAAATGAAGTTCAAACATTGAATTTGATCAAAATTGTTTTTAATGCGTGGTGAATGCAAAGCTTGCTAATTTATACATTCCAGTTATAGAGAAAATGTTTATAAAATTTATATTCCAGATAATGTTTTAATATTCCAGTTGACTGATGGAGAATTTTATTTGATAATAATAATTTTATTAGTGATAACGATTGCAACCAATCTTCATTTTATTGCAGCAGGTGTTCAAGCCTTGGTATATAGGGGATATTTGTCGGTTGTTAAAAAGATGAATGATATAAAAATACCAAAAATGCTGAAAATCTGTCCTGTCGGGTAGCAGGTAGATGAAGAAATCGCTGCTTCACGGTTGACGCAAGTTATTTGATAATACATGTTATTTGTACCATCCATGATCCATGATTAAGAATAATTTCAATTGAACTAGTCTACTCTATACAAACAAGTGAACTAATGCAAATAGACCCGCGTGCATTGGTATATCTGTTTGTAAAGAGCGTACGATGCCCGCCACACGTCCTCGCCCGACGTCCGTTCTGTGGGAATTGGGCCTTAATGGCCGATTTATGATTGAATTTTCTCGTGGAGATTGCTGAAAAATCATCTTATGATTCTAGGTGTATGGAGAAGGAGGTCTACTAGGTGATCAAGACATTTTGAACATAACGCTTGCCTCCACGTCTGTCAATGATACTTTCGAACGAAATCCAAAACGGCGCCGTATCCAAACCGATATTTCGGCTCTGCTATCAGAATTGGCTTCATATAAGAAGCCTATTGAAATGTGGCCATGGTATGATATTCTACCTATCACTTCCTATGATTTTCACTTTTCCTCATAATGATTCTTACATGCATGTTGTTATACATAAACATGATTCTAAAGATTGATCTTTTAATTTTGTACTTCAATCTCCATTTTATTCCCTGATTCATATTTTTAAATTAAATTTTCAATTTTTTTGTGGTGATTGATGTTTTCAACTGTCAATTTACTGGGTGCATTGCTTGGCTTCTGCCTGGTCTCTTTAGTCCTGGGCTTGATTCTGTTATATGCCTTGACCTTAAAATAAAAGAATTTCTTAGTTGTCTTTGTTTATCTGTTCATCAACTTGAAACTTTCCTATATTCGTGAAATAATACTGAAAATATAAATAGGAGATCATATTTATCAATCAAGGGTCTGATGAGGTAAAAGATTCAACTCGAAGAGTAATAAAGACACTTATACTCTTGTATTAATATTGTTCATTTTACTCACGATGAAATTATCTTGATAAATAATATGGGAGAGTGACAATTTTATTTGTTTCAGGTTAACCATTTTGACAGAGTTCACTTTGAAATATCCTGAAGTAGTTCTGAAAAAATTTGATACACTATCAGTGCTTGAATTTTTATCTAAGCAGATGAGTACACAGAAAGATACTTTTATCCTTGGTCTCTTATCCAGGTAAGCCAGCCGTTCGAGTATATATTTCTTGTTCTCTACTGGGTGAATTCGCATTACATAACGATTGATTTGGGAGAAAAACTCGGAACTATTGTTTTTCATGTGAGAAATGTGCTGAAAATGTGACACAGTGATTGTGTCACTGTATCATTCAATGATATTTCAGTTGAGGTGTTATCTTAAAGAATTCAGAATTATGGTTATTAGTCTGTGAAATCGCTTTATGTTGGTCTAGATCAGAATTTTAAAATCATATTGCAATTTTATATTACTAATCCCCTTGCCATGCTTGTTCGCGGTTTCTTCAACTGAATGTTATTTCACGAGTTTATAGGGGAAGTGAAGTTGAATATATATGCTCCTGAGATTTAATTACTCTGTGAAAATGATTGAAACTGAATAAAATGCACCTTAATATATTTTCACAAAAATATTTCAAAAATTGTTCGATTAACGATTTCTGAAGGGTTTGGAAGGGATTTCCTCGTTGATGTAAATGCACAGCTGGACTGAAGCACCACTACTCTCCGTAGAAATGTATTTAGTTAGGGAATGCGTTTGATTAATTTCTTGATGTCTGTTCAAATTCTGATTATCTATTTTTGTGATTTTTTCATTATATGGAGATACTGTACTGCAGTAGTTACAGGTTTAGATCAACTAACTGGTTGTGAATTATTTTCAGGTTATGTAGTGCCATGATAAAATTGGAAAACTTGGATGAATTACTTAAAAGTCAGACCAGCAAGAGGTCATTACTGTGGAGGGACATTATGGAAATGTCACTAAGGTATTTATAAACGTTTTATTACTTGGAATTCCCATCTCCGTGTCGCTTTGGTGCATTGTGTTTGCTATGTTTTTTCAAGGATTAACTTCTATCAAAATATTGGTTGCCTGCAAGCTGCAAGATCTTACATACCAGCTATCCGGATGACTTCAACATATGTGGCTATTTAAAGAGGAACAAATTACAGTACGCGCAATTAGTCAGGGCACTTGGCTCTCTGACGCTACTAGCAGTCGGCTAGCCACCGATACTTCGGCCGCCGCGATGGGAAGGCCGATGTATTTAGAAATGCTCGATAAACACACCGCTCTCCATCCCGCGCTTTGCCAAGTCCAAGTGCCCAGACTAATTGTGCGTACTGTAATTGCTCCAATAAACCCTGTTATTGGAATTGAATAAACGGTATTAAAGCATTTGCAGAAAATTCATATAAAAAATGCATTATTCATTTAATAAAAAATAGTTCGAATCGGTATCATTCTACATCATTCCAATGTATCATCGAATTGCAAGTTGAATTTATTGAAGATCGAATTCATTTTGTTAATTCGTAGTTATTTTAATTCCTTGAATTCCTTCCTATAAATAATGTAATAAATAGTGTTGTGTTTCAGTTGCAACCTTGATGAAACATCTTGCATGTAAGTGATTTTTATAATGGTTTGAGAAATATAATATTTTTCTATTATTCATTTTCAGATCATTCGAGTTGAATAGGAATGATGAAAGTATTAATAACCTAGTCAAAGAATTTGTAAAATTGGATATTGATGTAGCTGCACGATTAGTGAATCTGTACAATATGAGAACAATGCGACTGACTAAACTTACTGTAAATATGCTAGTTGACGTGTGCCGGTGCATTGGTATGCATGACATTCTAGGAGAAGAGGTAAGCTGTTGAATCATTGAATGATTTCCTTCTACCAGCATTCATATACTCTACATTTTTAAGTATTGAACAATCTCAACATCAGGTAATCTCTATCTAAATCTCAAATACTCACCTGTGAGGACATACTTCCACCAACAGTGAATTCCTCTGAAATTTTCATGAGGTATAATTATTTAATTTTTTAATAATAAAAAACATTATGTTAGCCTTATATTGTATTATTCAATAATAATTTTCAATCGTGAACTGATTAATCTTCAATTTCTGCTGAGAACCAGTAAAGGGTGAAAAGTACAGAAGTTTTTTTAAAAGGTTTTGTTATTTTTTAAAAGGCTGAAGATTGAAAAGTACAGAAGTTTTATTAATTTATGTTTGCACTGTTTGCAGCAAGATTTTCATTCAGGAAGGATTAATGAAATATAATAATAATATCCATGTAAATTCATGCTAAACAGCAATATTTTAGTGATAGCCTACTTATTATAAAAAACAGGGTTTTCTCTGTTGTCAATATTCGTAGTTGTTGAAGTCTTCAGTATGGTTAAAAGGATTATCGTTCCATCATTCATTGACTTTCTCGGCCGAGGCTTCATATTTTTATTTTTTCATAAATCGTATTTATATTTTTTAAATTATAAAGTATATTATATATTTGCTCTGTCAAGAAACCAAAGTATTGATCTTGTACACTACACTACTAAAAATTAGTTTTATTTATTTTCAATTTACGATCTTGAACAAATACTATTATTATCGATGAGAAACATTTCCTATATTCAACATGTTGAATTCGAATTTGAGACTTGAATGATTTAATATCTGTTGCAGAACTGTAGATTAGTCCTTAATTGGCTTATACCCGACAAAGAAGAAATCTTGGTCAGAGAATGGGAGCGAAAGATAAAGCAGCTTCCTGCCGATGATCTGGCTGCTGCGTCCATTGCTCTTGTGCTGAAGAGCAAGTTTCTTCCACATCACTGTGATAATAATACGAAAAATGAGACTGACTTTTCCATGGAGCACATATACATCACAAATTCATTCCAGTGTAACAGTTTATTAACGAACAAGATCAACAGCCTTGTTGATAGAAACGGTAAGTAGAGCATAACATTAGGTTAGGCGTACACCGGTTATTAAAGACAAGACAAGACAAGAAGAGATTAGTCATGTTTAGTCACAGTACTTCACATAGTTGCTTATGAAGCAAAACACACACCGATTAGTCATTGCATGGGTGTGTGCTGCTTCATAAGCAACTATGTTAATTACTGTGAACAAACGTAACTAATATCGTCTTGTCTGTCTTAACCGGTGTACGCCTAGCCTGTTTTATTGACCTGTACTTCTTTTGCTTGATCATCAATTTTAGTTATTTTTAATGGGTGAAGAATGATTTTTGAATTATCTTCTCCATTTTTGAAATTTATTCTAGTTTTAGGAATAAAATATTTGGTTTGAATGGTAATAGTTCCACTTTTCTTCTGTTTTGATCTATTATCTAGCATAATTCTATTCTTCCCAAAAATATTTGATTTGATTGGTTTTTCCTTTTCCAGATCATGTACCTACTTGGTCGAAATCGAGTACTTGTCATTTATTGGAACGTATCTCTCAGGACAACGTCCTCCTATTGGAGATGAAAACTGATGAGACTGAACCACTTTGCTTTATCCTAGTGCACCAATGTTTATATCTGATGGAGCTAGCCAATCTAATGCATATTTATCAATGTCCTGCTGGATATGAGTGAGTATTGAACCTTTACACAAATCTATACCGTAATGTTTGTACATTTTCGTTTTGCCATTGTTTCTAAGAAACGTAGCTTGCTATGAACTGTTTAACGTAGTGATCAGGTTTTAAGTACATTGAAAGTGAAAGGTGTTTCTGGTTTGTGTTTGCGGCTAATTTAGTGCTTGGCTTGTCCTTAAAACGGTTCCTTTAGTACCAGTATCTTATGTATGAAAAATTGAAAATTTAAACAAATCCTATTTGTCAATGTTTGAAGTACGTATACTTGTAATTTATTTTGCTCATAATTTTATGTTGTTTCCTTCTGATATTGTAATAAATAAATACATAGTAGTTGCTACTGTGCTTTTCATCCTTGAAGCCGCCTGAGCCCAGAATCACTTCCTCACACATTCCCGAGCTAGCCAGTCACACGCCTGCAGCGTTGCCAATACTATTGCACACTATCACATGATAGTGATGACCAGCTGTGCACAACAATTATCATGCTGTGATCATGATTGTCATCATCATCATAATTATTTCTTCATCATCATCTTCATCATTCCATCATTCTCTCAAGTCATCTCTTGTAAAGTGCAATTTATTTAAATTATCTTTCTGTGTCAAGGAAACATATTTGGGGTTAACCTGTTTTTTCCGTCTTGTCTGTAATAATAAATAAATATATAAATTAATAAACAAATTTCTGATCATCTATTCTACTTGTAAATCATCCAATAAATTGACACCGAGACTGATTTTTCAGTCTAATACGCATGCGTGCCCATATGATTAAACAGGACACAATATGACAACATTGCCGGGCATTCTGATTGGATCACGCATCAAACTGGCAAGGGGTCTTCAAGGATGAAAAGTCCTATAATAAGCTTTAAGCATTATTCATGTTAATTTGGCAATACGATAAAAAAATAATTTGGCATACAGATCGCAAGTTTTTCCTGAGAATAGTGAATGCAGTAATACAACAACAAGCTTGTGTCGTTACCCATTGGACAGATTTGTTTCTGTCTAAGAGAAGCCCCTTAATTTCCAGTGGCCTGTTTGATTAAAATTTAACATTTAATTTGACACTTATTAGTCAATTTGTACATAGTACTCTCTCTATTCATGTCCGCCTTTTCTTGTAATACAGGACTAAATTTTTATGAAAAATGCCCCAGTTTGTGTTGAAAAACACTTGTTTTGAACGGAATGACTGAGAAAAAATAATTCAAAGTAACATTTATTTTTGATCATTTGAAAATTATTTTTATACTCACCTTTTCCTCACCAAAACATCGTACTTACCACGATCACCTTTTATTTAAATAATTATGCAATATAAGATTTCAAAAGCTGTTCCATTTTCAGTGTTAGAAGCGATATTGCAAGAATATTGGATAGACTGGACGTTGAAATAAGAGGAATATTTCTAGAATCTGAGAAGGAAGAAACATTTTACATCGAATTCTTAGATTGGATGGAACAGTTTTCCAGAATTTTCAACAGATCAGTAGAAAATGTTGTCAAGGAAGTGCATCATCATAAAACTTTCGAATGCATCATTAAATCCCTTTGGTCGGTAGTGAAGTCGCTGGAAGGATCTGTGCGAAATCCAGGTGAATAATATACAGTAGTTATTTTTATCATTGGAAAGTTATCATACTGTAATATATCATACATAATTTTATCGTTCGAACAATCATTTTTAATAATATTATAATCATCAGCAGAAAATCATAAATATTTTTGCTAAAACCCAAACTTATCATTCGTTGAATAAAACTATATTAATTTTTTTATTATTGTTATACAACCATCTATTTTATTTTCGAAGAAGAACTATTATTATGCAAATAAATTCACATTAAATATAAATAATTTTAAATGAATATATATAAATATTTTAAAAATGGATATCGTATTAATAGAAAAATGCCATTTTATTCAAATAAATATCTGTTAATTTGAATGTTCACTTCAATCAACCACACTATTCAATTCTTTCCTCAAGTATGTTTCTATTAATTGAAGCTCAGTAAAAATGGTAGGCTACTGCCAACCATTTTTTTTTAATAACAATTTTAATTTAATAGCTTTAAGTTTGGTTCGTAAAAAGATTTTTACCAAATTATTATTCGATGATGATGATGATGATGATTTAAAGTAGGGATGGGTCGGTTCCATGTTTTTTCGGTTCCGGTTCCGATTCCGGTTCCGTGATTTCGGTTCTCGGTTCCGGTTCTTCCCCCCTCCTCAAAAAAATTAAAATGATAGAACATTTACGTGTTTGAATATAATCAAAGAACAAAATAAGTACAAGTAGAACAATCTTATTACTAAATACAACAAGAAAAGAGATCTTATAAAATAAGCAAAACTCTTTAAATTACAATATTCTCTAGTCTTTGTCAACATTTGACATAGACAAAACATTCAACATGTGACAAAAATGTATTAATACAATGTTTAGGTTATCTTTGGTTTAATTTGGGGACTATTTCTTCTGCGCTTGTCATCTTACACTGTTGAGTTTTTCACTGTCTGAGTCAAACAGTTTTGTTTTGGCAATATTAACTGGAGTAACAAGCACCAAGTAAACGTAAACTGATTTAAAATAATTTAATACAGCGCTGAAACAAATAATAAATGCATGACAAACAGAATATCCTTTTTAAGCTAATATCCGTCGTCGTCGGTTCTGAAAACCGACTTTTGACCTCTTTTGATCTTGGCAGAACCGAGAACCGGAACCGACCCATCCCTAATTTAAAGATATAATTGATTACTATTAATTTTCAACATTCTAAAATGAAATAGTCTAATACGGTTCATAACTACAAATTCACTATTATTTTTGTTTCCATATCGTCTTTCCAAGTGAGCATTGAGGATCCATGGAATATCGAATCTTTACCTAAAGAAAATCAAATCCAAGTGAAAGCTTTCCAGATATTGATTGAATTGCTGTGCCCTCTACCGAAAACATCTATTGAACCAAACGGTGATCATATTAACGGCTTGATTAATGAACTCGCAGAACTCAATTTGAAAGTGCCTCATGTTTTGCAAATGGTACGTACTCACATGGGAATCTTGTATACTATAGCTTCTTATTAATGTTATCCTCATTTATTTTGTATTGGTGGTTTTCACATGTAGAAATTAATGAATTATACACTTATACATCATCACAATTACTGTATACATTAATATTATGATACATCATGATATCTCATATCAATTGTTCAATTGTATTACTATACAGACTGTTTCAGGAGGAATCTGCCAAACTTCTCAGGCTGATTCCTTTCACCAGTATAATTGAAAAGTTGATATAAACTTGAGTCCAAAAATACTTTGTTACAGAGTTGAAGATTTCTCATAATATTCAGTTTCCTAAGTGAAATAACTCACACTGAACAAGCTTTTAGAGCCAAGTCGGCCTGACACATTTTCAACAGAAACAAGCCCATTGCGCTCATTTTACCGTATAGAATAGCATTGCCATAGGTTCTCTTACTTCATTATAAGGTTTGCACAGACTACAGATCTGCTCATTTTAATAGCTAACGAAAACCTTATCTTTTCATTTCTATTGTATTGTGGTCTATTCTATTCTAGTACCGTATCTATGTAGATTCTCTATCTTATTTATTTTCCAAGAATAAATTTGAACTGTGTTTTAGAGTAATTTGAGAAGGTCAAATTCTATGAGATTATACTTAAATTTGATACAAAGCGGTTCACGCTAGATGAGCATCCCAGAAATAGGTTTGCATCCTGTGATCAGAATACATGTATTATGTATACAATCTATTATACAGGGTGTTTCAGAACTCCCTACCAATACTCTAGGGCATTGTTCCTGGGTGAAAACCATATCTAAATATCATATTTAAATTGTCCAGAAGTCCTTGGTTACTCACACAGCTGCCATTTTATTTTTTTCACTTATTATTTTTTCTCTCAATAATGGTGAAAGAATGGAATTGAAAATTTGCACCAACATTTATGACAACTAGACAAAGCTACAAATTATGACAATTTTTCAAATCCATAAAACAAAATGGCCGCCATTTTGTTTTATGGATTTGAAAAATTGTCATAATATTTTGTTGCTTAGTCATAAAAGTTGGTGCAAAGTTTCAATTCCATATCTTTCACGTTTATTGAGAGAAAAAAAATAATAAGTGAAAAAACAAAACTGTGTGAGTAACTAAGGACTTCTGGACAATTTAAATATGATATTTAGATATGGTTTTCACCCAGGAACAATGCCCTAGTCGAGTATTGGTAGGCAGTTCTGAAACACTCTGTATGTATATGCTCTAGGTCGAATGTATTAAGTACATTTATCAATTCATTTTCTTATTTTTTCAAGAACTTGTTGGTCCTGGAGAGAATGAACGAAATTTGCAAAAATGGATGCAATGTGGGAATCATTGTAACGATGCTGTACAGAATACAAGCTGTTTGTAAAGCTTGGTGCAAAGTTTCGCAAATCACCGTTATACTTTTGCAGTACATAAAAGGTAATAATCAAATTTTAATTTTTTATTGCATCTTAAATTTCTTGCTTGGTGTACTCACCAAGATTAAATTAAATCAAAATAGATTGCATAAACATTACAATTACTCATTATAAATACTTTAATATGACAAATGTGTTCATTGTTTCACATTTGAATCATTTTATAAATAATTGCTTCAAGGTATTTACAAAATTGAAAAATAGCTGTTCTATATATTGTTTGCATCCTTGAAAAATAAAGCCCGACAAAAGACTAAACTGAAGTTTTATAAAGTCATGGAAGACCCTATTGTTCCATTCCTATTGTATGGGTCTGAAGCTCGGGTCCCAAAGAAGAGGGATGTGAGCAGGATGCAAGCCGCGAAAATGCAAGCTTATTTTTTATTGAAACTTCAATCTATATAAGGAATCTATTATAATCTGCAGTGTTACAAATTTTAATGAATGAATAGTTTTGACTGCACTTAACTCTATCAAAATGAAATGAATTGACATGCAGCTAAAGGCATGATACTCAATAATTTTTCCTCTTGCATTGTCTCATTGATCATTTATCTTTTCCAGATTTAGCATTGGTAGTTAATCCACAAGAGGAGATGAAAAAGCTGATTGTTCTTATTAAAGGCATATACAAACAGATCAGTTCGAAAAAGTTTGGAAGTGATGTTACCTGTTGCTTTGTGAGAATGCTGGAAAATATTGTCAAGGTAAATCCGTATTCTAAATTCCTAAAACCCGTTTTGTCCTTGAATTTTGACATGTTGTCTGTGTTTTCATTATGTATGTATTATTGTACTATCTGCACTGAAGTCTGCAGTCTATAAAAGCAGTCTGCACTGAGTTAGTTTTCATGAAGACATGAAAAATCAACAAATTTTCTCAAATTGAGCACTGCCTGCTATTTACACGGTTTTATTAATCTCCCGTGCTCCACAAAGAATAAAGAAGCATTGGCTGTGTTCCCATTTGCACCTTTTTGATTCATTGTTGGTTAAATACTAGTTCCAGAAAAAATTAATTTCAACGTGCCATTTCAATTTGTGCCTTCCCAAAACTTTTGAGCATCATCTAACGTTAGAGCTCTCAGTTGAAGAAAAAGAGATTGAATTACTTCTCATCAATTGAATAGTTCAGAAATTGGCTAGTAATATCACTTCCTTTTTGCAGATCGATTGTGCTGGGAATCTTACTACCACGAACGTCGATGTGAAAGATTTGGGAGATATTCCTGTTGCATCTCTTACACTTCCTACCTCGAAAGACGATAAGAATAATTTGAAAACTATTCCAGTTGCATTTCTGACCTACACATTTTTGGAAAGTCCGTTCCATGTGGTACGTTGACTTTTCTTATACTTTTTAATTTTTTATGAATTTATATTGTAAGAACTATTTTTGGTTTCAATTTCTTATTACTCTAATCCATCTTTGTCGTACATGATAATTATTTCAAAGTTGATCAAAGCTCAAGTTTTGCCTCATCCGTAATGTTCATAGTTCACATTCTTCAATAAACTCAAATCTCTCAAACCGTTGCATGAAGCTGAACAGTTTCAATATTGATTTTTCTGTTATCAGATATTGTATATATAATCAAGAGTCGGTTGCTTTTCTCGTGAATGAAATTTCAGAATGTGTCCAGTATCATCAAATAATGCTAATGTATTTATACAGGGAAAATAAAGAATTTTGAATTTGAATCCCATCTTATAGTGAAATACATTACCTCAACAAATGGGTGCTCTCATGAATGTCATCTCAATTGATACTCTAGACGTCTATAACAGATTTATTTATTTATTGTCTTTCAAAATACAAGGCGAAGTTAGGACTCGCAGGTCCTCTCTTACACTTAACCTTAATCAGATATCTAATCTAAGATCAGATATCTATTATCAGATTCTATTATTCTAGACTCAATCGACCCAACAACAGACCCTAGAGGTCCATTTAGGCGTTCTTTCCTTTGTTTTTCTTCTGTCATCTTATTTTTCTCATACAATTATTATGTTTTGTTTAAGCGATTTCTTGTTGATGTTATGTATGATGTTACTTTTTACAATGGATTTTGTAAAGTGTTCTTTTTCTGAATAAATTCAATTCAATTAATAATTAGCTAGCTTAATCAACTAACTCCGTAGAATTAAAATGACTTATTTTTTCAGGTTAGGATGGCAGCCGCAAATATAATGTCCAGATTTTTCAGTATTCAACCTGTAACAAGCAGAGAAAAGGAATACTTTGACAAGTCTTTTGCAATATTGGTTTCCAACATAGAACAATGCTTCAAAATCGACGTAAGTTTTCAAAATAATGAATAAATTATATCTAATTCAAAAATATTCCTTTAAAAATAAATATAATCTTCAATTTGATCAATCTAGTTAAACCAATCAATCAATCAATTTAGGCTTTATTTTTTTTTCTCGACAGCCCTATGTGGGCTTAGGCCTACCAGCTGGTTGCCAGTTTCACATCCACTTGACTGAATCAGCAGAGGTGAATGATCATTAACCAGAAAAGATGTAACGTGTGGTTAGCACATTGACATCTCAACCATAAGCTAGTCTTCGCAACCCAGTGATGGGAACAAAGCACTGCTGGATAACATTGTGTTAAGCAGCTATATAGTGCAATGCAACAATTGAATATGCCTCCAAAATGTAGGGAGTGACTGACTAGCCTTACTAACGATTAGCCAGGCTCCCAATGGAGGGTATTTAGGCTTCATTAATGAACAGTAATGCAAAACTCTTCCACAATCTTAATTGGGTTTGATGATTTCATAGGAAAACATATCGCAAGATGAGATTGTTGATGAAGGAGTGAACCGAACTGTTAGCTCTCTTTTCGTCCTGGCCAATGTGATGATAGCTAAAGATGGCTGCTATCAATTCAAAGCGTTGAAAGCTCTTGTCTTCCTTATGCACGAAAAAAACCTGGACGTGGGTGAGTTATTTTAATACTTTTTGTGTGCTTGTTCCAACTTCCAATGTCATTGAACTCATTCAACAATTCTTTTCAATGATCAATATAAATCTACAATTAATCATACAATTATGGCTAGATCACTTCCCGGTGATCTTCAGAGTGTTTACTTTTACTCTCTGAACTCAAAATTGAATAGACTCATCGTAATGTATAAATTAATATTATAACTGTAATATCAATAATTTAACCTAAAGATAAAATGAAAAATATTTATCCCTATTCATACATACAGCAACTATTCGTCTAACATCTCCAAAATTTTTATATTTTCTGATGTCTTGTTTACACGTTGCCATTGTAATTGACAGTCAAAAGTTGTATGTGATTAATTTATAAATTTTACGTGTGGGTTCCCTAGTTTATTCTCATAAATGGTTTTATAAGTTACATTAGGGATTAGAGTATTATCATACTATAAATGCCATTCGTATAAATTGCTCATAAAAGCTCTTTATTCGTATAATTGCTCAAAATTTGTTTTCAATTTTCGTCTGCCAGTCGACCCATTCATAAGAATTCATGGATAATGTATGAAAATAAATGTAATTTATAATTCCATAATATTCTAAAGCACTGTAACTTGTAATAGGCTACCAATATTATAAGAATAAATTAACCATACCTAAAATTTAAGAAATAACAATGAAAACTATTCGACTAGCTGTAGTCAATTACCAACTTGTAAACCAGCAAAAGACAAGAAACTAACAATTTTAGTTTTAGCATTTCATTTAATTTTATATTTTTTACAAGAAAAAAATATAATTTTACAGAAGTGAAATAACTTCCTCAATTGAAAAATTGTGTTATTGGGTTGTACTTCTTTTCAGATCTAGTAAAAAGCGTCGTAGCACTAGTTGGAAAAGCTCTCGGAATCAAAAATTCCTTACAACTGATTGACTATTATCTAATACCTTTGCTTTGGGAGTTCTTGGATGCACGCAGCGTGAAGGTAATCGGTTTCACTTTATAACAAATGTTGCACAATTTAACTAATATTTATTAATTCATTCATTGAAAAGTTTCAATATGTGGACTGTATTATACAGGGTGATTCTAAAATAGACTGACAAACTCCGTGAGCGGTTTCCTGACACCTGACATTGAAATTAAGAAAAAAGTTACAGTTCACAAGGGTCCTAAAATGCTTAGTTTCCCCTCTAGACGCAATTTTGTTTTTTCACTTTTTATTTTATTTCTCCAGAATGGTTTGACTAATTTTGTTGAAATTTGGCATGGTAAAGTCCAAGATGAAGGTCTGCTGTAAAAATATGAAGGAACCTTATCTGACGAAATATTTCAAAATGGCGGGCATTTGAAATTTTTTAATTGAAATAACTCGAAAACTGCGCTTTTTATTAAAAATTTGTAAGAGTCAAAAAAGTTTTATTTTCTAATTTTAAACAAAATAGCATGGTTAGTTTTTTTATTAACAACTGCAGTTTTCGAGTTATTTCGATTTGAAAATTTCAAATGCCCGCCATTTTGAAATATTTTGTCAGATAAGGTTGCTTTATTTTCTTACAGCCTTCATTTTTTAGGCCAATATGAGGGTCTGCTATATCAGCTACTGAATTTTGTATATATTTTTCATCGTCTCCAATGATTGAAAATGCATCTGTAATATCTACAGTTCGAATAAAACTAGTTGTCCCTTAGCCTGGTGCTCAAGAGCCACTCACTAGAAACGTTTTTGATTGACCATTTGATTCAATGACATCAGCTGTTCGAACATCGGACTTTCTGACAAAAACGTTACTAGTGAGAGGTTCTTGAGCACCAGGCCAAGTCACAACTACTGTAGTATTATTCAAACTATAATAGAAACTAGTTTTGATTGTCAAACTTTGCACACAATAAAATAGCTCTTTAGATCATTCCATTCTGTGGATTCCTGAATACTTAACCTCGTTGCAATCGTCTAAAGAGACTATCATGCACATAGACCTTTATCTCAAATTGATCATTAAAATATCAATCATTCTCTTGTCATTAAATAATAAAAGATGTAAAATAAAGAAAAGCAGTATGGAGAGCTCAATTTACCTGTAAATTATTAATGTTGTTGTTTTCAAGATTTTGTTATAGGATTTTTCGGCACTTGCCAGTTACGATATTAAGAGTACCATGTTCGATTTCCTTGAAATTTTTCATCTTTTTTCAGGACTTTCCATGGAAAATGTTGGATTGTGAAAGCGAAAAAAAATTCTTTGATACTTACTTTGAGGTGATAACACCCGTGTTACTGGTGAAAAACAACACGGAAGACCTTGATTTGGTATCAGCTAAATTGGGCGAAACAAGATCAAATCTGTTGCAGGTATAACTTGAAGTAGCCTTGATTCTTTTCAAAGTAGTAGTTTTAGTTTATCAAATGAAGTAGAAAAAGAATGGAAAACTTGAAAGTTTTTACTATTTTTCCAATGAGATTTAGAATTTTCATTCAATCTTTCCGATCTAGAAATGTATCATTTACAATTACAAGAGTTACAGAACAGAGTCGAGACTCCAATTACACTGTAACTATTACACTTTAACTATCTGTATACACTACTTCATGTTGCATTTCTAATACTAGGACAGTCAAAAAATAATCTTTGGTTAGATATCAGTGAATAGTAAAGTCTATTCGAATGTCTCAGAAAAATGAGATTATCTGAGCCTAATACATTATAAGCCTTTTTTAAAAATAGAAATGACAATTAGATATTTAGATTCACCACGATGATCTAAATATGTGTAGTACTGTTTTTCTCCACTTGATTAATTTCCTACTTGTTTAAGGCCTTTTGTCTGATAATTTTCATATTTTTCTCAGGCAAGCTTTTGCGGCATAATGTCATTCATTTTACCCCTCCTTGTAAGGGGGACAACTGGAAGCAAACAACTCTACGGCTACTTCCAGCGAGAACTAGGTAATTGAAACGTTTCAATTGACTAGAACGCATTTCATGCTCTTTTTGGAAATTACACAGCTCTTTATACACATTGTCTTTTACAAGTTACTAAAAAGTAGAAAATATAAGCTTCTGTCTGTCTATTGTTACTGACATTACAATACTCACAATATGCCTACATGTTATTATAATTAAAAAATTAGGTACTAGAATGTTGAATCTTTTATTCAAAATTCAATTTGAATTTTCATTCAAGTTATCTTTAGTCAAACGTATCTAATTTTAGAAATACTCACGAATCTACTCATCTCATTCCAAATAACACATAGTTAACCAAGTGAAATATGGAAATTGTCTTGGTATGAACTCTATCTGTTAAATGGAACCACAATTTATTGCTACTCATATGAATGTCAATATTTTTGATTTCTATAATATGCTAGTTTTTAAGGTGCTATCTAGAACGTTCAGTTAGTAATAGAACGTGTTGAATCTATTCATCAACCAGAAAAGGAATATGAAGTCTGATATGTATTCATAAGAAAACTAGCACCCAAATCAGATCATGCCATTGTCATATTTTTACAAAATTCTATATAATATTTCTACAGACTTCAACTTTTGGAATTCCAAATTTTTGTTCTCAATGGGAAGTAATTCGTTAGGCCTTCTAAACATGTAAAATATGCTATAATTCTCAAGCATTCATAAATGCATGGTTGGACAGCTCAAATAATGTAATGTTGTAATGGTATTTTACAGGCGAAGAATCTTTCAACAAATTGCTGGCAACAGAGCTTGTAGACATACTTATTCATGTTTCGAAAATGTTTTATGACCCTGAGCATTTGTCTTCCTTGTTTTCAATTTCTGTTTTGAGCTTACCCGAGCCCCACAGTGCTTCTAGTGCATCACAAATCACGATAGAAAAAACATTCCAGTTTATCCAGGTAAGTGCCAATCATGGTAGACATACCGAAAATATATATATAGCTATGAAATTAATCATAATAATAAAATATATTCTTACTGTTATTCGTAAACTAAAATCAAAGGTATTTGTTATCATCCATTAATACAAGGTTATTTAAAATACAATCATTATTTCAATATTATGTTGATATTATTCTTGATAATATATTGTCATAAACTGCCATAATAATGCTAAGCGTAAAGTTGGGTGTAAGTCTATTCTCATCCTAATATACAAGTGAAATCCTAGTAAGTTCTTGTATTATTAATATTTGAATCAGTTTAGTGGTCTTGTTTTTAGCATCTTATTTAAATTCTCATAGTTTTGTACTCAGATCATAATCCAGTAGATATACACTTTTTACCTGGAAAATATTCCGAAGTCTATGAAATTTTCACATGATGTCTGGGGGTACTGTGGGATGTATATCCTGAGTTTTCCCCTCCAGTACCCCTGTGCTAACTTCTCGAGGGGCCAAAAACTTCAACATTTTCGGTATTTTATATGTTTTTCGTGTATATCTTGTAAATTAAGCATATTTTGTGTACCATTGTGCATTACAAAGTTGTAGAGCATAAAATTTGCTAAATTTTGGTTGGTGAAACAATTTTGTAGACTCAATATTAACTGGAATACAGCCCACCAAAGTTTGAATTTTTTATTAAAAATGTAAACAAATTATTGAAAACTGAAGTTTTTGGCACTGTAACTATTTTATTACTATCATATTTGTTATGTAGTTATTTTAATAATTCATCAATAACAATATCTTGGAATATCTATTAACCAAACTCCCATCAATAATAATACTACTTTACTGTGACTTTTCAATTTTAGTCCGCCATCTTGGATTTTCCATTAATTTTCAAATGATAAGGTGGTGATGCGATACATGATTTCGATACGGAATTTTAAGACAAATTGAATGGCGAAAACCGCACATCGATATGTTCACCCGTTTTTTAGATAGTAAGTGATTTCGATTTAATACGTCTGATTAATAATTGAAATATCTTAAAAACGGCTCCACATATCGATGTGCGGTTTTCGCCATTAATTTTCTCTTGAAATTCTGTATCGAAATCATGTATAACATGACCACCTTCCCATTTAATAAAATGAAGTTAGAATCAATATGGCGGATTCAAGATGGCGGACCAGACTTTTGAAGTCACAGTAAAGTAGTATTTTCAATTTTAGTACGATCTCCAATGTCACCTACCGTCAAATTACCTTTGTTTAATAAATATTAAGCCGTTTCCATAATTTTCACCAACCCTGTATGCTCAATATCTTTGAACATCCGAATCTTATTCTCAAAAGATGAAGAATTACTAACCAAGAATTAGAAAGGGGGGGAGGTTCGTTAATAGATATTCCAAGATATTGTTATTGATGAATTATTAAAATAACTACATAACAAATATGATAGTAATAAAAATAGTTACGGTGCCAAAAACTTCAGTTTTCAATAATTTGTTTACATTTTTAATAAAAAATTCAAACTTTGGTGGGCTGTATTCCAGTTAACCAGTTTCACCAACCAAAATTTAGCAAATTATATGCTCTACAACTTTGTAATGCACAATAGTACACAAAATATGCTTAATTTACAAGATATACACGAAAAACATAGAAAATACCAAAAATTTTGAAGTTTTTGGCCCCTCCCGAAGTTAGCACAGGGTACTGGAGGGGGAAAACTCAGGATATACATCCCAGAGTACCCCCAGACACCATGTGAAAATTTCATAGACTTCGGAATATTTTCCAGCAAACCCACTTTTTTTCATTATATCGACTGGACTATCATGTGCTCTAGAATATTTAATTTAAATTTGAAATTGAAGCAGGTTTTGGAGATTTATTTTTGCTTCTTCCCGCACTTTGAAAAATGAATCAACTATTGGCTCCCTAACAACGAGACGAATAAATCAATATTCACTGCTGGTTAAATTTATAGGATAGCTAGGATTAGGATAATCAGGTATAATAGATTTCTACTTACCAAATACCAAAATGCAGTCATCATATCACAGTGAATGCAATCCTATTTCCTACATTCAGACTTTTGAAAATGAGTCACACATGACTCGAAAGCGTCCCACTCTGAAAGTGGAAACTTTCATTTAATTTGAAATAATGACAGAATTTTGGTGTTCTAAGTGGAAATCGATATAGAAGAAGTGTTGAAATCGCAGTTCGTAATGGATTAAGAATGTGATGTCTTGACTTTCTGATAATGTTGAGTAATGACAATGCTTCTGTTTCGCCTTTTTCCCTTGTTCAATGTATGATTTGAGAGTTATGGTGATAATTAGTATTATATTAATATTTCTACTTGAAAGCTAGCCTGTATCAAGTCTAAACATATTTACTTTTACCTTGCCTATCTTATATGAATAAGAGCCTTTCTTCTTTATTTCTAGTGTCATGTTTCTGTGTTGTCATTATGATTTGACCATAAATAAGCCTATTGCATTATATTGATATCCATTATAATATTGAAATTACTTTTCTATTTCAGAAACTAATTTGCTCTGAAGAAATGTCGTTCTTGGCTTTTTTGACACGATTAGACCCTAGTTTTATCCAGAAACTTCTTCTTGAGCTATTTAGTGGCATCAGCAATAGCTTCAGTCTACACAGTCGGTAATATTAATTTTTGCATTTTCATACTTTTTTTAAGCTTATATTCATTTATACTGTTTAAATTCTGTATTATAAATAACCTTCATTTTCTAACTGTAATCATCCAATTGTGCCATGAAATGTGTTTATGACTATGTTCCAATTAAATCAATGTTTATTTGTCCAATTAAATCAACCATTATCACTAGTCAATTGGTTTGAAATGAAATAATTCTTTTTGTGCAGGCTTGTTGCGCTACATCGTTATGTGGTTGTTTGTGATTTTATTTGTGCGGATATGGATTCAGTGGAAGAAATGCGGCCTTTCCTAGCTTACACGGTGATACATAATCTGTTACATTTGATAACAAATTATGAGCTGGAAGACAAAGTGATACTATCAGCACTAATTTACTTGGATCAGTTCATCTCACGTTGCCTGATTCTGGCTCCTGATGTGGTCAATTCGTTTCTCGGTTACATTGTGACCAGTTTAGTCCTGTTGGCTAAAAATAAAAATGGGGAAGTCCGTGAGTATTTTGTAGTTTTGTCTCTCATTATACTCTATTCATTCCATAATGGAAATTGAATCAGAGAAATGTGAATTTCAACAATTTTTCCAATGCCCATTATCTATCCTATACTTTCTACCATAATATGTACTTTCTCCAATGATTTTGGACTTTACATTATTATGATGGAAATCATATTTATGAGAATAATTAATTGGATAAATTATTATGATTTTGGACTTTACATTATTATGATCGAAATAATATTTATGAGAATAATTAATTGGAGAAATGATAGGTCCAGCATTCACGCTAGTATCTCATCACTAAGATTAGATAAGTGAAGATGTATAAATCTAGATGTAAATATTATTGTAATTAGATTTAGCAATTGGCAAGTCAATTGTAATCAATGGGTGTAACTCAGATTATGATGTATTGTAACAATTGATAAATAAATGTGTCATTTGTAGCTAGATATGAGTGTTTAAACTTTCACATTTACAACATACTCACGATTATGAATGTGAAAGAATGTGAACCAACAGTTCAAGTAGGATGAAGATTGAAAATTATTAATTGTTATTGCTATGCAAAATTGTGTATTGATGATTATACACTGGATTATATTCTTAGTCATTCATTAAGTTGTGGAAATAAATGGCTTTAATGAGCGCCTTACACTCCCATCACTACCAACTCTCAGTTGACACTTCAAAATCGCTTCCTGGTGGTTCGAAACACCTAAAACATTAATATTACACTGTTATCTTACATCTATCATCATCATCATTATCCCTCTACAAGTCTAGGTCTCTTGTGGCACTGTCATCATCAAAACGTTCAACTTGAAATCCCATTTGAAAGATGTACAAATAATTTAATGTTGCCTTCATTTTCAGGTTCAAAAGCTGTATCGATCCTGGAAGTTTTGATCATAGAAAATGCTAGTATCACTGGGGAGGCTGTGAAAAATCTAGATCCATTGCCGAATGATGAAATATTTGCTCCGATATTGGAAAACTACAAAAATATTCACTTTGTTCGCTTGGATCTACCCCTTATTGAAGATATAAAGCATTTCTTACGAGCAGGCCAATTGCAAACTGATGAAAGCTGCCGTGTTGAGGGATTGAAATACTTGAAAAAACAGGTATCTTACGTTTTATTATATAAACTCTTGATACCTCGCCTGTCGATTGTCGAATGTCAGTGGGTAATTGAAGTTCGTGTTGATTCGTGTCTTTTGTTTGTGATTCAATATTCATTAACGATGTACGATAGGTGGAATCGTAAGTGATTTAATTGGTTGTCGTTGGCAAATCTTGTGTTAGGTCGTACAGCACTGAAAGGTTTCTTGATAGAGCATTGAATTACATAGCTAAGCATTGAATCACGTGGCGCAATCGACAATATGAAACAAATTCGTTGCTTACGCCCCACTCTTTCGACTGAAAATTGATCTGAAAGGAAGGAAATGTGTGCTTGAAAGGTTATTCTGTCTAGAGCCACAGATAATACAAGAATGGGGTAGTCTATCTGGTTGGTCTATGCTGGAAAACTAATACTATTTGACAAATTTGAATTATCTATTAAGCAGCGTCCAAACACTGCGATAAATTGTATCAACTTATCGCAAAGTAGCCATCCATTGGAACCGTTTTTGTCAGAAAGCGACCGATCATCCGAAATGCTAACATTGCATCAAATGCCATCTGTTCGAACATTGGACTCTTTCTGACAATAATAGTTCCAATGGATGGCTAGTCTGCGATAAGTTGATACAATTTATCGCAGCGTTTGGACGCTGCTTAAGGCACATGAAAACACTTCATGTAACACTCTTTTTTTGTTAATACAATCTAGTATAGCAGGATCCATTTAACTTGTCATAAAACATATGATCGACAAGCAATATCACAATACTTAACCTACAAATGCTGAATCTCGCAGATTATTAGAAAGCTCTTTTAAAAAGTTATTCTTTGAATGGTCTTCTTTAAAAAAGGTCTTTTAAAGACTTTAAAGGTCTTTAAGACTTTTAAGCCTTTTGATTATTGTCTCGAAATCACTGTTTGATTATCACCCGATCAGCTGATTTCTGACAAGTTAAATGGATCCTGCTATAACTAAGTAGCTTTTAGATCAGCGTGGAAACTCTACCAGCGAACAGGTTACAGATCTAAATATTAGAAAAGAGTTTTTACATTCTTAGTTACCATGCTCATGCCAAGAACATTCTTGTAGAAAATTTCAAATCTTTTCTCGCTGATTATCCTAATTACTCGATGTTCGGAACTCACCTAAAACTGTCGGTTTATTTATTTCTCATCATCATTCATCCCATTTCCCACACACAAATCTTGGAGTATTGAAGGCATCATCATTAGAAAAATAACAGATATGAATAAATATAAGTTAATAAATGAGATCAGTAATGATAGTAAATGTTTCCAGCTATCGAAAAAGAAGACTGAATTGAAGGATTTGTATGGTGAACTGCACAGAGCTACTACTTCTGGAGAAAAAGTTGTACATTCATTGATCTGTATGCTAATAAAATTGACATCGAGCTCCGAAACTCAGGTCAGTCATTCTGTATTGATTCTTAAATAAAATCACTATTCATGTAGGAAATGCGATGATTGAAAAATTGTGGATCACAATAAAGCTGAAGGGAATTTCCCAAATAACATGCCTTGTTCGTTTTTGCATGAATAAGGTTTGAATATTGAGTTTAGCTACTGACATGCATCTGAGACGTTTCGTATGAATATTTTTCAGTTTTCACCTAAACTTCACCTTGGTCAAAGCACAGATAAGATAGTAATATTACTACCTTATTACTACCTGATTACTACCTTATCTGTGGTTAAAGTAACCGTAATCAAAGATCCCACGTCTATGCAAAATGGGAGGGAGCAAAATTCGACTCATTATAATACTGTATCATGTTATTATTGATACCTCCACACATCTTCTGCAGTAAAGCAAATCTCTTTAATTCCGATAATTCGGGTTTTTATAGAACTCCAGTAAGTTAATAATATTACATGTAAAAGAATCAAGGAAGGACAGTCATTTCTCTATGGTAATAGCTTAGACTTCTTCCTTTTTTAGTTGAATATTCACTGTGTTCAGAATCACAATTCGAATTTAGGAATAATTAAATTATTCCATTAGCAGAGAATGTTTTCTTCATTGTAAATCAACTTTTACTGTGAATAGGTGGCAACTGAAGCATCGCGATGTCTTGGTGAACTTGGTCCCGGCGACCTAACCACATTTGTCCTTCAGGCCGAAAGCAATGAATCCAGCAGCACCATTGACATTCTCTATCAGAAAATGATGAGGAATTTGTTGGAGCTGATGGTCGATTCCAAAGTCTCCATCATTCAAGCAGCAAATCAATCAATGCATGCATTTGTAAGATCTGAGACTGGTTTCAAAATTGTTGGTGAGTTTTGCACTGATTTCAAATCTAAAAAAATGCAAATTTCCTTTTTCGTCATTGAGTTAGTTATGTGAGCTATATGATATATAAATATCATACATGTTTGATATATAATATCATAATAATTATTGAAAATATTTATGGCAATAACTTATTTTAACCTTTGTACGATTTTTTTGGTTCGATCTCAGTTGATAACAGATTTTTTCTCAGAGGATTTTGTCTTTCGGAGGAGCCGTTAAGCCGTCGGACCCCAATGCCTAAAAAGTATATCTCATCATCACCCACGCACAAGCCTAGAGCTTATGTGGGCATCATCCTCACAATAAAACATCCATCACTTTAGTTTGATAATTTTATAATTACGTTTTTATTGTGTAGAAGAGTCCTCATGAGAGATGAGGTTATAATTATATTTATTGGAATGTTTCCAACGGGCTTTCCTACTCATTTGAGAATGAGCAGGCTTCGGTTAGGGAAGAAGTTTTTGAACGAAGTTTTTGGCTGTCTCAACTAAATTTTGATAAGATTGTCTCAAGAAAAATCATAAGGTAAAAATTAAATTCCGCTTTATATTTCTTATTGAAATTTATTTCTGAGTGAAACTATCATACAGAAGCAAAGACAATGAAGGATTGGTGAGGAGGCTCAAAAGGAAGAAGCCATTTGAACTAGTGTAGTGCTTGATTCAAGTGTCTTGTGTCCAGTGAAAAAGCAGAGCAGTAGTGTGAATTAGTGAAGCCTAGCTATGTTGTACAGTCATCAGTAGTGTACTTGAGTGTGATTGAATTAATAAGAGAGCCTAAGGAGAGCCTTACTCTTGTAAAAAGTGTGTAGTAATTTAGGCCAGAAAGAAGTTGCTCATTAGTCTCAAGACTAGCTAACAATCTATCGTTGAATAAAAAAAAATTCTTATTTCAATAGGATATTCATCTCAATAGACATTTGAGAAAATTTGTTGTGAATCCTTTCCAAATTTAATTTAGTATTTTTCATATTGTGTTTCAGAAGTGTTTTGAGAAAATAATACACTTACCTTATTTTTTATATTTGTAGTGAGTCAAGAGGATGATCAAAAGAACATTCTACTTCCTTTTTGGAAGTCAGTGAAGGAAGTTACTCCAGATGATTTGATCTCTGACGAATTCGTGAATCGAAGATTGTTGGTCAAAGCTGTGAAAGGGATCTGTCCCCTTAATGCACAAATTTCGCATGAGGAATGGATTGTAAAAATTTCTAGCAATTTGCTGCTGTCTTTCAAACCACAATCATATCTCCATCATTTATCTTCAGTGTGTGAATCCAAGGTTAATATCATATTTGTTTAGTTCCTACAGATATATACAGTAGCTCATATTCGCTTCAGTTTGTCGATGTATGAATTGGTGCGTAGTTGAATGTTCAAAAAGTGACTTCATTACTTTATTCCAGGTGTTATTGCTGCATTGAGATGTTTAAGGTTCTGAAGAATTGGTGAATTCCAACAGGAACTTTTTTTCACTTGTTTGTATGATTTATATGTGCAATAACTTTCAATCATAAATACACGTTCATCCTTTGAAAAACCTCATAGCCGAACATGTACGGATACCGCAGTCGCAAATGAACAATGGGAAAGCATTGGTACAAATTAATTATAAAAAGCGTTTATAATGAGTGCAGTAGTGTTGATAACACATTTTTTGGCGGAATGCAGAAAATATTTTCCTTCAAATTTTGAGATGTGTCCTTTTTGGAACACCCGTTATAATAATTTTTACATGATAAGAACTTGAGTCTATTGAAGACATTATTCATCGTTGTATTTCTTTGAATAGCAGAGATTAAGTATTCATATTTTTGAATAACATCGGTGCTTTTCTCTTTGAATAGAAAGATCGTTGCACTGCTGAGCATTCAAAACGTTCAGATTCAGATCTATATTATTATGAAAATAAATTGAAGGTTCACCACCAATCAGAAGTTGAAGACCCAATGATTTCTTCATATTTCCCTTTGAACATCACAATAATTCTTCATGCTCATTGAATTTGTTATTTCATTCTATTAGAGTTCTGAGCATACGGTGTCATATAACTCTTTTTGAACGAATTTTACCCTAAATCCCAATGAATCATCAATAATATTTTCTTCCAAATTATCGCTCTACGTTCAATTGTAGTTACTTTAGCACATTAGCAGCACAATTTTTTCCTAATGACATGGTAAAATTATTTAAAACCAAATACACCAACCATCTGAAAGAAAAAATTGATTAATATTTCAATTATTTATTTTATAAATTCATTCATTCATATTTTCAATAATTTCCTATCTTATTCCAGACTGCGTTTGCTGAATTTATACTGCAGTATATCACTTGTTTGGCATTTCTATCAGAAGATGAAGATGATCCAGCAGTTATTATTGCCATCGCGAAAAATGTAAAAGCATTTTTGGAACATCATTCTAGCTCTAATGATGATAAAACCAGCCAGGATAAAGGTATTCACTCATTTATTTAAATTAATTTATTTATTCTCTATTTCTCATTTACAAGGCACTTCGGAGATTGAAATTATTTATTCAATATAAACATAATTCAAATTAGAATAATTCATTAAGATGTGAAAGTAATTGTATCCTTATTTAGTATCTTAGCTCAAATTTTTCGTAATAAAATTATGAGCCTGCACATGGAACTGATTTTGTGAATGTTATTTCAGATCAACAGAACAGTTTATTTTGCAATCGAGCTTCAGTTCGTTGTGTGGTTGTCCTTGCGTCTATCATACACCATTATGTGTCTAATAAGGAAGGATTATCTGAAAAGTAAGTCAGTTTTCAAATAAAGTTTTTGATTAAAATCATTTCACCGTAAGTTTTTCGAGACATTAAATTAATTTAATCGGCATTACAAATTTTGAGTGATATTATATCCAAACTAGGACATCCCAGGTCGCATAAAACTGCGACTATTGAAATACATGAAATACAGAGTTATTACAAATGATGAACCCATTTTAAAAACGTTGTATTTAATAAAGTAAAAATGCAAAATGAACAATCTTTATAACAATGGAAAGAGGAAGTTTCAAAGTTTTATTTAATACCTTACAAGTATTCAATGTGGCCTCCGGCTACTGCACGGCAAACATCTACGCGGTAGCCAAACTCGTCCCACCGCGAGAAAGCGTATCTGGTGTTATTGAATGCACGGCAGCAGTGATAAGGTTCCGCAGATCATCCAGCAGCCGAAGGCCACATTGCACACATGTAAAGGTGGGATTTCGTTACTGCGGCTCCGCAGCCGAACCCGACACGACCAGCCAAGATGGCGGACAAATTCGCAGTCTGGGCACCCCACTGCCTTTGAAGGCCATGTATACACCCCAGCGGGTGTATACATGGTGCAACAGATCTCGTTCAAAACTTATTCAGATATTGTAATTCGCCGGTTTAAAGCCCTTTAATATCTCATTATTGTTCAATTCGATGTTATCAATTTGATTTGATAACGGCCTTCGAAGGCAAGGGGTGCCCAGACTGCGAATTTGTCCGCCATCTTGGCTGGTCGTGTCGGGATCGGCTGCGGAGCCGCAGTAACGAAATCCCACCTTAAGGTTTTAAATAAAACTTTGAAACTTCCTCTTTCCATTGGTATAAAGATTGTCCATTTTGCATTTTCACTTCAATAAATAGAACGTTTTGTAAATGAGTCCATCATTTGTAATAACCCTGTAGTTTCCAATCCTCCTCCTCCTCCTTCATCTACTTTTTTCAATCTTCTTCTCCATCTTATTCTTGTTCTTCTTCTCCTTCTTGTTTTTGTAATTCCTCTTTTTCTTCTTCACCTCCTTCACCTTCTTCTCCTTTTCTTTCTTCTCCCTTGCATATTCATCTTCTCGTTCTTCTTCTTCTTCTCCTTCTTCTTCTCCTTCTCCTTCTCTTCTCCATCTTCTCCTCCTCAGTCTTCCCCTTTTTCTTCTTCACCTTTTTCTTCTTCTCCTTTTCCTTCTTCTCCTTTTTCTCGTTCTTCTTCTTCTCGTTCTCGATCTTCTTCCACTTCTTCTCGTCCTTCTTCTTCTCCATCCTTCTTGCAGTCCAAATGACTTATGCCACTTCCCAGACTAAGATAAATTATATCCAATTATTTAAATTCTCATTATGCTCATCTTACCTGTTGCTATAATTACCACTTTAGTAGAATTAACCACTTTCTAATGAAGAACCGGTGTCCCAAAATTAATAAATTTTTATGGAACATAAACTACACTACGGAGCAGAGACCTGGGCAGTTAAAAAAGCCCATGAACACAGACTGGAGGTTACGGAAATGAAGATGCTGAGGTGGAGTTGCGGTGTAACTAGAAGGGATAGAATCCGAAATGAAGTGATAAGAAACAGAATGAAGGTTACAGAAATATCAAAGAAGATACAAGAAAAAAGACTGCAGTGGTACGGACATGTGGAGAAAAGGATCGAACACTTAGATTTCGAAGGAACTAGGAAGAGGGGAAGACCTAGAAAGAAATGGGAAAATTGTATTGCCAAAGATCTTGTAGAGAAGGGACTAACACCAAACGAAGCACATGACCGGGACTCCTGGAAGCGACTGACCCGAAACGCCGACCCCACCTGGGTGGGAAAAGGCGAAGAAAAAGAAGAAGAACATAAACTACACTACAGTTGATAATGATGACATTGTAATTTATAAGTTGTTTAAAGATATTAGAATAAGTGAATTACTTGAATTCATCAAATAGGACCTTTTTTACATTCCTTGCTTAATAATTCTTCTTCTTCTAATTTGCAGGTACGACATTGAATTGGATTATTTGCTGCTGGCCAAAGCAGCGCAATTCTGTTCAGCTTATTTCACCTCGCTTTTCTTTGCTGAACTCTGGTTTTATAAAAAATATGGGTAAAGTATCTACCATCTTGAAAAACTATATTCTAATTATTAATGTTGACAACGATAACATAGGATTTTATAACATCGTTTATGAATGAAAGATCATTATTTTTCTTTTATTGGTGGAAATTTAGTGTGTAGAAAAATATTAGCCAAGTGCTATTGTTTAATGAATTTAAACTATTACTGTAGTCTCTAATGAAATAGGCTTTAAATCTTCTTAGAATTGATAACAAGTCAACAAGTGGAGATATGATAAATAAATATTGATCGTATGAATATTTACATTTGTGCAGTGGCATTCATCGTATTTACATTTGCTATTCGTTCTGTTGCAGAGATCTCCAGAACTCTCTATATATAGGCTATGTATTTCTTCCGATTTTCGTTTCACTAATTAATTAATATTTATCTTGTATAAATAGATGTTTATGTGGAATATAATCTGCTGGTATTTGGGTTTTATTTGCTTTCCTTGTATTTTTTATTGAAATTATTGTGACTGTATTTCAGCTGTGAAGAAAATGATACATTTTTGAGACAAAGCAGTTCAGGCCTTGCCTTTCTATCACAAGAAAATCTCAACGAGAGAGGTGTTTTGCAAAAAGTCATGTTTGAAGTAAGTAAATAATAAAACATTAGAAATACAATTCCATTAAAAAAAAACATCAATAATTATAAATAATAAGTTTGCTATAGTCTGTTCACCGAAACCAGGCAGTGAATGTAATAGCTGAGTGAGCTTGTATGTGTGTGTGTGTGTGTGTGTGTGTGTGTGTGTGTGTATGTGTGTATTTTGTGAGTGTATTGCATGACGGCATGTTCACAATTCAGCGTATGTAACTAATCGCGTATTCAGCTGATATGGATAAAGTTACTTGAATCTAATACAATGAAATAATGCGCAAAACCATACTTATTTTTCAACAGTTTACTGTTGAAAAGGTTACTTGAAAGAGGTTACTTGCCTCTGATGATCATCAATACAATGGGTTTCAATACAATATATTGGGGTTCAATCTCTTCACTTTACCTTTCTTGTACTGTATCAATTATGAAAAAATTATTTTGCCTTTATGACGATTCAGATCCACCTGGATGGCCAAGTATGTTGAACAATGAGTCAATATTATTACAGTATTCCAAGTATTTCTCAATTCTTTAACTCAAGTTTTTAGCTATTCCACTTGGCTAATTATTAAGATATGCCAAGGTTCTCTAGTACTAAGCTGTTATTGGCTTGTTTATCTATAATATTTCATTTTCAATTTGAAGGCATACAAAAGAATAGGAGAACCTGATGCAGTGTACGGCTGCGGCCCTGAAGAGCTCATGGAGACTGGTGCCTTGATAGAGAATTATCAACTGGAAAACAAATGGGACAGAATAGTGGAGACACTAGACATGGAACTTTCTCAACATAATTCAGCTGATTCTTCAGGTAACTCACACCCCTTTAACCGGATTTCAATCTTCTTTTCTGAATAATTGATGTGAATTTCTTTTTTAAGCCTACACGATCAATTCTTCCATCAAATTCCATCCAATAAAATAATTTTGAACTAACATCTGATTATGTAAGGCTAGGCGTACACCGGTTAGTCAAGACAAGACAAGACGAGATTAGTCCTCCGTCGGTCAACACACCGATTAGTCATTGCATCTGTGTGTGCTGCTTCATACAACTATGTGACTAAACGTGACTAATCTCGTCTTGTCTTGTCTTGACTAACCGGTGTACGCCTAGCCTAAGGTCTCATACATGGACTGTTATAAGGCAGCAAACAATTTATTGTACAATGTATGATGTATCGTACCTTATCAGCTATGAGTTGATTTTATTAGAACGAATTTGATGAAAAGTTTGATCGTATACCTTCGGCATCAGGCTGCACACATCGAGCCATTCATGTCCAGTATTACATAGCCTCTCTCCTCTATTACAGAATTTCTAAATTTCCATGCAACTCGCCTTAATTTATATAATTTTGCACAAATAGAGGCTTTCTCTATTCTGTGTAAGTACTATTAATACCGGGTGATTCAAAAAGAATACCACAACTTTAAAAATTTGTATGTTATGAAAGAATATAGAATCCTTCTGTTATATCTTCACAAAGAGTATTTAAAGAAGTTTTTTTCACCACTAACAACCCTCCAGATACCGAGCAATATCAATTCAAAACCTCCCACAAACTTGTACCACACTATTCACCTGACGTTTTTTCAAATCATCAATGGTGGATGAATATAGATGGTTTGAAACAAGAAATAATAACAGACTATCAAACTGTTACGCCTTATATGCTACAGTAGGAAAGAGTTTGATGATATTGCTCAGTTTCTTCGGGCATACTATTATCTCTGAATCTTTTGAGTAAAAAACTTTAATTCCTCTTTGAAATGATGTATAACAGAAGGTTCTATTATATTCCTTTCATTAAATACAAAGTTTTAAAGTTGGTATTCTTTTTGAATCACTCTGTACTATGTGTAATTTACTTTTATATTTTGTTGATGTGTTGAATCTTTTCAAATTATTATGTTTCTTGTTTATTAATTAATTGTTATTGTTATAGTTATTGTTTATCAAATTAATAATTATGAATCTTTTCACTTATTATTACTGTATAGAATAATTTACTGTATTCATTAATCTTTACTATACTTTTTCATCGTTATTTATTTATCTATCTACTATTTATGTATTTAACAGTTCAAACCAAGGTAAATAGAATACAAGGTAATTTTCATGAGGATGATGCGCAGTAACAAACTGCATTCAACTGCTCGTATACATTCGGCATTGTTTCATATCACTGGAGATAAAAAGTTGGATTTTCCCTATCTTCCACATGTTAAATTTATCAATTTTACGTGTTTTTTTTTTCAAAAACTGCAACTTTATAAACACTGCATCCTCTCCTCTGCTTCATAGTATATTCATCAACAAGTCTTTCTAGGTTCAATACTCTCAGACAGTTAATATTATTTTAGAGCATTGGTTTATTCAGGGGTATGCACATCAGATTGGAAGTAGGATAATTCGATAATTTTATTTTCAAATCCGGTATGAATGCCATCAAGTAACTGAGTGAAATAATTAGCGGTTTGAAAACATAGAGAATTAAAGATACAATGAAGCCCTGACGACGATGGTTCTAAAAACATGCAGTTCTCGAGAAAAATGCATATAAAATATTACTGAATTTAACAGTCACGTAAAAGATAGGGAAAGTCGAATTCCACCATTCCACCAAAAAGCGGCCCAAAACTAAGATTAGCGAAAAATAAGTTTTCGCTTTTTGGTGGTCACGTCACACAATCAGCTCGCTCAAAGCTTCGAATAGACTGAGATGCGCGTGCACACTACCTTGTATTGTAACTACCTTGGTTTCAACTATTAATATATCTGTTAGATTGACTCATACACTTAAGAGCATTGCACGTCGTGCCATTTTCTATATTGGCTTTCATATATTGAATGGTACGATGTGCTATTTAGATATAAAAGCAAATATAAAAAATGGCACGACGTGAAATGCTCGTAAGTGTATGAAACTCTTAAAATGTGATTCAGATATGGCAGTAGCGCTGTACGAGTGTGGCCTGCACCACGTGAGTAGTGTGTACAGCAAGTCGGTGAGCGGGGGCGATCGGCGCCTGAGCGAAGTGCAGTACGAGAGCGCGTGGCGCCTGGCCGAATGGAACCTGCCCGAGTGCAGTGGCGCCTCCGCATCCTACCAAGGCCTGCTGCACCGGGCGCTGAAGGCGGCGCACTACAGCGACTGGCCCACTGCCACCCTCACCCTCCACTCCGCCCGCCATCTCGTCATAGGGCATCTCAAGCACGACAGCCTCGAAGCAGCGCACAACGTCTACAAGCCGCTCGCTCAACTGCAAGCCCTGCTGGTCAGTACCACGCAACCTAGAGGAAGTCTGCTGCAATTATGACGTAGCTACAAACCGGTTACCATGGAAAATTTGAATATAACTTGTCTATTTCGGTTTAGAGTACTAGAATACAATAAAAAAGGCATCACAAGTAGAGTACCCAGGTCTAAAACGAAATTGAGAATCTGACAAATTATTAAACCTTCTAAGATACCTCATCAATGTATCTGTCCTGAACTATCTATTCAAAAATACACGTAATTGAGAAACAGACCCGTTTGCAATAGGAAAAATGTTACTGGGCAATGATCT
Source organism: Laodelphax striatellus (assembly GCA_017141395.1). Lineage (NCBI taxonomy): Eukaryota > Metazoa > Arthropoda > Insecta > Hemiptera > Delphacidae > Laodelphax > Laodelphax striatellus. The sequence goes on along the minus strand of CM029532.1, from coordinate 29,135,929 downwards.
GGAACCATTCTTAAAAATAGGGATAACTTTAGAACATTTGAACTGAGCAGGGAATGCTTCAGTGAGCACAAATTTATTGAAAACAAAGTCAATTCTTTGTTGTCTTTTTTACTAGGAGATTTTTAATATTAAGAGGGTCACATGATTTGTTATTTTAATTGGGAATTCAAAGGATAAAACGTTTGCATTTTCCTACTATCCAGGTTATGATTAACCATTTCCATTTGATTGATCAACATGTGAATTAGGTATTGAAAACATATTTAAGAACATAAGAATAACGTTAGAAGTATGCAATCAAGATGGTGGACTTCAGCATACACGAATCTGAATCTCCCCTTTCTTTCCTTCATAACTCCATTATTTTCTCTCCTAATGCTTCAATTCTATTATTGCAGGAAATTGAGGAGTTTGAAAAGAAAGAAAGACTTGTGGATAATGTGAGCTGTTGGCAGAATCAAGATGCAATTGGCTGGAATAATTTCAAGTATGTTGAACCGCTTTTCGCTCAACGAAGATTGTTGGCACGGAAGATTAGTGAAATTGACTGCGCTGAGGTAATGTACAATGAATCATCAACTGCAGGTAATGAATAAGCAATGAGTTAATGAATAAGCAATCATTCAAATTTGAGATTTAATTATTATATTCTTGTAACTGCTCTTCCAGACTCAGGGGGGAAACCTGACAATTGTCCTCTAGGGCTAAAATCTATTAACAATGGGCCTTCATAGGGGGATACCTGTTACTTTTTCATTTCTTTAATGATTAATATTAAGGAGTGGTCCGTAGCCGAGGGCAATAAGTGCCAGTCTGATAATCCGTAGAACCTGGTTCGAATACAGTTTGGGGGAACGGATTTTGACAATAAAATAGGCCACTCCCGTCTTTCGGAGGAGACTCGTACCTTATCAGCTATGAGTTGATTTTAGTTAGAACGAATTTGATGAAAAGTTTGATCGTATACATTGGCATCAGGCTGCATCGAGCTATTCATGTAATTTCTAAATTTCCATAACTATAAGTGCCAGTCTGATAATCCGTAGAACCTGGTTCGAATACAGTTTGGGGGAAAGGATTTTGACAATAAAATAGGCCACTCCCGTCTTTCGGAGGAGACGAAAAGCCGTCGGTCCCGACTGCCTTAAGACAGTCGTCATCTCTCACAATCACCCCTCTCATTACCCACCATGTGGGCATCACCCTCAAAAAAATATATTTCTTGAGGAAAAATAAAATACAGTGACACAGAAGAGCGGGAATTTAAAAAAAGAAAAAAAAGTTTGAAAAAAATATAATTTTATTTATAATTATAATAATAAATTTATTTTTGAACTTTTCACAAGGTTCGGGCCTTTCTTTTGGTTCTTCTGCAAATTCATCTTGAGGTAGAAAATAAGAGATGTAAAAAGAAGATATTGTGAGGCTTTAGAGGTGAAGAAGGTAAGACTTCTGATTTTTAAAAATCATTTCAATGTTTGTGCAGGTATGCATAAGAGGAGCTCGTGTAGCATTGTCGGAAAGCTATTGGTCGGCAGCCGCTCGCAGCCTGAAATTCGCATCGAACATGAGCCAACAACTGACCGCCAGCACCCGATTCACACTGCAGTTGGATTCGGCTAAATTGTCGTGGGCTAGGGGTGATCACAAAGTAGGAGGGTGAGTCTGCAATTCAAAAAGTCCCATTTCTCTTATTCATATAAACACGAGTAGTCGACCTTTACATCACCTCCTATAGCCAACTCTTTCCACCATGTGGGATCCTTTATTGTATCGTTTTTACGTGCAAGAGAACGGCTCAACTTATTTTGAATTCTATAGTTTTCAATCTTTCTTATGTGTCAGCTAAAGCTCTTTCATTTACTAACAAATTGTACTGAACTTGAGAACCTTTCTATAGAAAGAAAGTGGTGAAAATGGATTGTTTTCAAGTAATGGGTAACTATTACTATAACACTATATCAATAATTGTCTTTTGAGTAGATGTATTTACAGAGTATGTGTTTTACAGAAACCTACTGAAAGCTTTGTTGACTCACTTGAAGGATGAATCCAACAGCGAGCATTCTAGTTTGTTGTCTGAAGCTCTTCGAACTTACGGTACATGGATGGCAGATACAAAATCTGAGAAGGGAAGAGATATCATACAGAATTATTTCAAACCAGTATGTATATTAAAAATTGTTCTTTATTCTCGAGTAAAATTTAAATTTATTTTGAGATTTTATTATTGGGTTTCTTTGAATAATTTTATGGCTTCAAATAGCTTCAATTAAAAAATTGTGATCTATTAAAAATTAACCACATTTTTAAACTTCATTTCACAGTCTTCTTCTAATCAATAATTAATTCAAAGAAACACAAAATCCATTATATTATTAAATTTTCTGAGATTTTCGTAGCTTCAAAGAAGTAGAAGAATGCTAACATTTTTTAAAAATAAAGCTTTTGTTCATTGTTCTTGTTCTTCCATTTATTTACATAATAAAATTACAATTATACCACATTTCTCATGAAATATCAGTAACATTATAAAATAAAAGAATAAAAATACAATACATGTTCTTACTTTGAGACTAGAGAATTAATTTCAGTAATCATTCAATGTAATTTGTATTGTATTTTTGAATATCACATTGTAGAATATTTTATTTAAGTATTTCTTAAATTTCCAGGCTTTAGAAGCTGCATCGAATTCGGACAGAGAAGATAGATTAGCAGCTATGAGCTGTCTTGCAAGGTACTCTGATCTGGAATATCAAGCTGTTTCCAAGTACACAAAATCCATAGAGTTTCAAAAGAGGATAGATAAAGCTCGGAAAGCTGAGAAAGATGCTGATCAATTAAGTTCATTGCCAACAGCCAAGAGAGCCTCAGTCCTTCTCAGAAATCAAAGTATATTCGATGAAACTGAAATAGCTACCATAAAAAAGAATCAAGAGGAAAATCTCTTCTACTCCATTGAGTAAGTGTTTATGTATCTAGTAATTTAATATCTAAAATTGAATTAGTTTAATTAAAGTAATATTGAATTCACAATATGTTTCGGTACATCTAACAACAATAAGACCATTATTATTGTAACTTTCTATGTCAATTACAGTATTTTGTAACTTGTATGTACAATAAAAGTTTTGCTGGTTGAATGTATCCTCTATTATACTATCAATAATACAATCAAATATGTATATTTGATTTCAATTTACTAGAACTCAATATTGGAAACTTATTTACAATGCTTTTCTCGTCAATGTGCTTCAAAACACAAACGCACCACAGTTATTAAAAATATAACAAATCGTCTTTAAAACTCCCAACCAAATAGCCTACTCTTCAGTAAGATTGAATGGTGGAATGAATTATTTAGTTGATAATTGCTCTCATTTCCAGATTTTATTGCAAATGTTTGCTTGTGGGAGAAGCTGAAGACCATAGAATGTTCAGAGTAATTTCATTATGGCTGGAAAATAAGAATAATGAAAGGTTGACAAAAATAATAGACGAGTTTATTTCGAAAATTCCACTCTACAAGCTTCTTTCCGTTCTTCCTCAACTGGCCGCGCATATCTCCGTTCAAAACAATAAGTTTTCTCAAATACTTCTCAATCTATTTGGTGAGTAGAACTCTTGTCTCAATTTATTTCTAGTTATAGTTATACTTAACTTATGCTGGTAACTTTTTAACTGTGTAACATTTTAATTACACTTGAATATTTTTAAATAATTGCAAATTTTAGCTCGATGATATAGGCCAAATACTTCATGCACCTCGTAAAATGGCAAGCTGTAGAAATGAGAAAGTATTGGTAGTAGTGAGAAGTACGGATAGTGCCATATTGCTTGTGAGGAGAAATTATGAAAGAATCGTGTTATTCTTTTTAAATTTTATACAGATACTTGAATCAATTGAACGCACAGGAAAATGTATTACTTTTGAAGATTTGAAAAGTTTGAATCAATGAAATTTCAGAAAGGTGAAACAATGCATTTTTTCTCATTATACCGCCATTTATTACTAATTTTTATTTCACTTTATAAAAATGAGTGCTTAAATTCGGACTTATCCAAAAATTTAAAGGAAAAGAAAGATTGCAATCTAATAAAAATAATATTGATCCTTGAAAAATCGATCAAGGTTTTGGATAAGACTTGAATATTTTTAACCTTTGACGCCTAATAGAAAACTAAATGATAGTTCTACATTGTGAAATTTGTTCTCTTTCCAACCATATACTCGAATTGAAATTCGATTCTTGGTGCCTGAGGTTTTGAGTATTCAATGCCAGCATAAATATTAAAAAATAATTATAAAAATGAAAAACATTTTGAACAGAGGTCGATAGCACCCACATTTGGTCATTGTTTGTCAGACATGTACTAAAGAATATCTAGTTAACGCCTGTTGAACCCTTCTTGATAGACTCTGTATTTATTTCTATTTGTTCATTATTTTCAACAACTCTTGATGTTCTTTTTTCAGAGAGATGTGCCATTGAACATCCTCACCATGTCATTCCTCTGATATTGTCCTTAGAAAACTCGTATTCTGGTACAAAGGAAGCTGAAGATCCTACGAGGAAAAATGAGGTAGATATCCACCATGACACTTGGAATTTTTTCACTTGCTATCATCTCATTTATAAATCACCATCGTTAAATAATACATCAACCACCGCAAACTGCATTATTTATTTAAAACTACAGAATAAAAAACAGCTATGCAATTTTTCTTATTCAAGTGGTTCAATTTCATTGTAAATGTTTTTATTCAATAAATTTTATTCAAGTTTTGTGTTGAATAAACAAATTTCAGAATTTAGATTTCCAAGTCAACAAGTTCAGAAGTGAAAGCATAATATTATAAGAAAAAAAGTCAAAATTAGATGTTCATTATATGCTTAAGGCTTTATGGTTTCTCAGCGCAGAAACCATCTCGATAGTATCGCCTCGCCGAATTACCCAATGATATGGGAAACTTGATGAACCAACTTATGGTTTAAAGTATCCCCAAATCTTGAAAATATCTCTTATTTCTGCGGAATAAATATTTTTGATAATAAATTACATAAATGTGAATCACTACATTAATTTTACGAGGTCACCATTGTAGTATTAAATTTTAACCCAAAGGCTCATTTAATTGAACCCAAAGTACATACTGAACTATACATCTTTATATGGCAGTATGGGTAAGAGTAAGGTATCAGGATATCTTAAAATATAATTCATTAACATTTCGATTCAATTGTATTGATCTATTGTTTTTTAGCCTATTGGATATTAATGTCCGTAGTCCGCCATGTCAATAAATAGAATAGATTTTCTTCTTTATATATTGGAAAAGGTATTTCTGTAGAGCAAAGTTATCAGTTTAATTGTTTTATTAGACTGTATTGTATTGTCATTTTCTTCCTCCAGCCAAGAGTTGCAGCAGCTAGAATAATTTTGAAGAGAATTTCTGATAATCCATCCATTGTTGAAATAGTGACTGGCATGAAGAAACTATCAGATGCTTACATCCAGCTTGCATATATTAAACACGAGAAGAAGAAATTGGGAAGTAAGTTATCCTTTCATTGCAGTGGCTATTACCACTGTTCGTTACAAATACATTTATTCATGTTGATCATGAATATTTTTTAAACGTTAATCCTCTTTGAATTTACACATCAATTACATATAATTAGTGGGAATTCTCCATAATTTGACGTTATTCCTCTTTATCATCAGATTTTTTGTTAATGATGGTCATGTACTCGTAAGTTTGCGATTTGTGCGTGGAAGTGTAATTTAAATGCAGAATTAATTTACAGCTAATATTGAATTTGCAAACACCAAATTGAATATTATTATGAAACTTATTTAGGAGTATGAGCTTGGTAGATGAAAGCATAAGAGACCTTGTTGATTTGAAACCATCAGGGATAAAGCTATTATTCGTTAAGTGTAATTTTCAATCAATCAAATCATATTTATTTTCAAAATCACACAATATACAACAAAAATTTTTTGTGAATAACATATTCGATCTTACTTTTACAATCTTATATACTTCAATATAATAGTTCAATCTATCAGTGCTTTAATACAACTTTTGATACCTTGGAAAATAATACCGCAAAGGTTACAAAACCTTTTGAAAGATTAAAAATAAAAAAGATAGTTTACATAACCTAATATTGCAACTTCCAGTAACATTACATTGAATGATAATACTGTACTACGATTCCCCATATAGTACTGTGCATAACATGGAATATGTTTGTATCAGTATATGTTATTGTTATGGGCACATCTTCTTTATGTATCATGTGACTCTGCAATAGTCATAAATGTTTTCTTTCTAAATTTATTTATGACATCAGGAAGTCTATGAGAAAAGGTTGCAGCTAAATATGTAAAGAATTTTCTGTATATATGGAAAGGTTGGGCTTAGGGAGTCGCACATTTTGTTGATTCCTCCTAACCATGTGGGCATCAATTAGCTGCATTTCGCCACATCTGTCAAAGAAAAGCTTCAGACTTTTATTGATTTATAAATTCTTAATTGATAGTATTTTCAGCTCCTTGAAAATTGGTGTAGAATGTTCATATATGTAGCTTTGAAAGACATTATTCTTAGAAATGATTTCTGAAGATTAGTAATAGGATCCAAAACCGAATTGTATGCTCCTCCCCAAACCTCCAAGCCACATTCGATGTAGGAATTAATGAGTGCAAAGTAAATATTTCTTAACAAATCCGAGCTGCACACAGTCCTGAGTAGATAGAAAATTCTTATTTTATTTTTCTTCACATACACTGTGATCTTTCCAACTGATTCTACTATCCACCCAAACACCAAGGTACTTTATGCACTTGACCTGTTCTACACCTTTTCCAGTTGTATTTGAGAAAGTATCAATTGTAATTGAAAATGGTCATTTGTAATTGAGAAAACATCATTTGTAAATGAGAACGGTCAATTGTATTTGAAAAGATATCACATGTAATTGAGAATGGTGAATTGTAAATGAGAAAGTATCATTTGAAATTGAGAAGATGTCAGTTGTAATTGAGAAATCAAATTAAAGAACCAGCTGACCTTTTTCACGTTTTCAACTTCTCATTTATAGGTGACGATTTCTCATTTACAATTCACCATTCTCAATTACATGTGATATCTTCTCAAATACAATTGACCGTTCTCATTTACAACTGATGTTTTCTCAATTACAAATCACTATTCTTAATTACAACTGATACTTTCTCAAATTGAATTGACACTTTCTCAAATACAATTGGAAAAGGTGTAGATCTAGAAAAACCATAGTCAATAGGCAAGGAAAGTTCAACACCATGGAACCTGACTGAAGATGGTAATTGTACATCTTTTCTGAGCTTGAATATGATATATTTTGTTTTTGGGCTCATCACCATCATATATTGCGATATAACCACCATCTAAGTGCATTTATGTAGTTCTGCATGTTTTCATGTAATACAGCAATTGATTTGGATTGATATAGAAGTGCAGTATCATCGGCAAAGGCACCTTGAATGCACCGTTACACAGGTTGTTAACATAAATTAAGAAAAGTGACCCCAATAACACGGACCCCTGTGGTATACCTATTTTCAGTTTGTCAAAGCACTAACAATACCATTAACTATAGTTTGTTGCAGTCTTCCGGTTAGATAGGACTTGAACCATTCGTGTGCAATATCTCTAATTCCTGCCAGATATGTGTTATCTTCTTCTTCTTTTTCTTTTCCCCTTCTGCCACTACAGCGTAGGGGTCCCAGCCTCGGCCCATCTCTTCCACGCCTCCCGGTCCTCAGCCCTTCTTCTCATTTCATGGAACTTCCTCTCTCTGACCCAGACTTTCAAGGTAACTCTCCCAATTCATCTGGGTCTACCTTCTTTTTCCTTCTGGTCTCCACCACTTGCTTTACCCTCCATTCCTCCATCCTGGTGACATGTCCAAACCATTTGAGCTGCTTTTCTTTACGTCCTCAGCGCCTTCCTCCCTACCTCCTGTCTTACCCTCTCATTTCTCCATCTATCTCTTCTCGTTTTGCCCACCAATTTTCTCAGAAATCTCATTTCGCTGGCAGTTATCTTACTCCAATGGCTTTTGAGGGTAACCCAGCTCTCACTTCCATACATGAGAGTAGGAGCAAAAACACAATTGAAGACTCTTTTCTTTGTCTCCATAGACAACTCTCTTTTTCCTACCACTATGTGGTTTAATTTATGTGTTATCTAATGAACTTTTATTCAATTTTATTTTCAGAATTCCAGATTCCTCAAAGCGCACCCATAATGCAGTGCAAAAATCTCTCAAACGTATTGTTGACTACAATCACTATACCTTATAATAAAAGTGGAAAATATGACACCATAGTCGGTAAGCAATGGCCTATTCATCGATGTACTCAGCATGTTTCATCGATTCACATAATTTATCGTATTATTTACTAGTTTATTTTTGCTCAATTCCGGTTTTTACAATGTATTTTCCTTATTGAAGTTCATGTTCTGTAATGCATTCTAACACATTTTTCTCAGCTGAGATTTATTCCTGAATTAGGAAAGGTAAAAAAATATTATCTTTGCAAATTTGAAATTATCTCTTAAATTATTTGTCTCTAACAATTTAACTTTGCAAAACCCAGGGCCTCTTTCATAAGTTTTAGAAGTCCTGTAAAACAAGAAAAAGGTGATACACTAGAAACTTATAAGTATACTGCATATTACGCCATGCTATTGAAATCTAGTGTTTTTCCTGTTCTACAGTCTTCAAATTGTTCATGAATTCACCCCAATGAGAAGACAGCCTAATGTTAGTAATTTTCTTGAGTACCGGAAGTTAATGTACTTGAAGAGTTTGTTGCTTGTTTTTGCCAATCTTCACTTTTCTTCTATCGTGCCCGACCAAGTAGTGTGCAGCTAGCCTTACTAGACCATCGACATCTATCATTATAAAATATTTGGACAGCAATTCGTTCAAAGACTATTTGAAGCTTCCAAAATTGACCCTTCCGGTTTATTGTAATCAGTAAGATTATTTTTGCCTTCATTATCACTGACTTGAAAGAATCCCGCTTCTTTTTCAGGAATTCACAAATTCAAAAATTATTATGAATTTGTCGGTGGGGTTAATGCGCCCAAAAAGTTGGAATGTACAGGAACGGATGGCATTGTTCGGAAACAGCTTGTCAAGGTACAATTACGTTATCAGATTCACTCGACTACATGAAATTATTTTATTTACATAAAGTTTAATGATCCATCATTGCATTGACGATTGTTCAAGAAAATTTTTATCCAATTGAATCACAGATTCTCTCCTGAAATTACTCGCTCCAATCAACATGTTACCTTCACAATCGATAATTAAGTTGATTTCTCTTGTCATGTTTCAAGTGGGATTATTATTTTATGAAAGTGAAAATGATAGTTATGATGTTTTCAAGTACAGAATACCACCAAGTGTACACAAATGAAGCAAACTTGATAATAATCACCCTCTATAATGAATAGTTCGATTGAAGAACTTGTCATACGATCAAACCTTAGCCAATGCAGGACTAGATATTCAGGAGTCTTCAGAGTTTTGTTACTGTAGCAGTAAATAAGATCTGTATCGCTGTTATTTTTCGTTTCAAATAATATTGACTACAATATCTCAGAATAGAAAATTAAAAATCATAGAAAAGGAATTGAAAAAAGGATTTTTTCTGTACTCTGCGGAATATACTAAAAAGCAATAACTTAGAGAGTTAATTTTGAATCACGAACACTATCTTTTCAGCTCGATGATGAAATACGACAAGATGCAGTGATGCAGCAAGTTTTTTCGATTGTTAATTCTTTGCTTCAAAAGAAAAAGCAAACCAAACAGCGAAAGCTCTACATAAAAACTTACAAGGTAATTCATGTTTTTCTAATGAACCTCTAGTAGAATGTTGAGAATTGGAATGTATTCAGGAGTCATCCAAAAGTTTCCGAAAATTAATTTTGTACTCTCAATCATTCATGGGAATCGGAAACTTATTCACACTGGGAAAGCATCTACCGACACCAAGCAGACATTTAACGGGGCAGACTACTTATGTAATTTGTATGGCTTTTGATGGTCCGTTTCTGTGCGATGAGTTGCATATGAATGTGAATATGCTCATTCAAATTAAAATTAATATAATTAATAGACACGTCGCGTGTCGTTAGATGTGAATGAGGCTTGAGACCCCATCGACTTGAAACAGTTTTCGTGAAAACAATAGCAGTCTGCAGTAGTAACTAACTACAGTAGTAAAAACTATTAATAGTACAAACTACTAATAGTAGTAGAAACAAACAGTAGTAGACATTTGGAAAATATAGTTTGTGGAATTCTAGGTAACTCATAGAGCTCAAATTAATTGAATAATCAACAGCTAGTAAACCTGATATGAATTTACTTGAAATGTTTGAAGTTTTTATTTCCTACAAAAAATGAAAGTTTGTGTTGATATTGTACAATTAAATTGTGTTAATATCATTCCACATTTTTTGTCTGAAACACCCTTCTCCTTTGAACAATCCTCTCATTTAATAAAAAAAAATTTTAACGAACAGTTCCTTGTTCACACTTTACCGGTTGTCTAGTTTTCAGTGTTCGTTCTGAAATTTTAGGTATAGGAACGCTAATTTATTCTTATAAATGGTATTACAAGTGACATGGGTGTGTTCGGTATTAAAAATGACATTTATTCGTATATATTTTTTTAAATTCTTGAAAACTATTCGACTGGCAACTAGTCGTTTTCTAGTCTAATAAGATTTTGATTTCTAGTAAACAGGACATAAAAGTGCAAATTTCTTTCTTGAGGATTTGGAAAACTGCGTGATATGTAGTCGAATGATTTAAACGATGACACATTGATTTGATGTTGATGATTCGATGTTGGCAGGTTGTTCCGATGACACAGAGGAGTGGAGTAATAGAATGGTGTGAGAACACGACACCTGTGGCTCAGTACCTGATTGGACGTGGAGATAATACGGGAGCTCACCAGCGGCTCAGGCCTCAAGATTTGCGTCCTGAGATATGCAAGCAGATGCTCGTAAGTTCTATGTACAATTTTCAAATTCAAAATTAATTTCATTTCAAAAACAAAATTAAAAAAAAAAAAATTAAAACTGTTATGTTAAGTATTATTACATTGGAATATATCACTTAATGTCTGAAAAGGCTTTGAGAACTGGGAAATAAATCAAACAGTTGCATGATTGCCGTAAAATGGTGCAACTTTGACCACTAGGGGCAACTTTAGCCCATTCGAGAAAAACGATTACACAATTTGTATCAAAGGTGGGAATCAATGTACCAGTCTAGTAACTGGTATTATTAATGTTCTTATAGGTCTACTCTTACTATGTTCAAAGATATAGGTATGTGTTTGATCATGCAGGCAGTGGCTGTTTGAATATTTGTTGTTTTAAAAATTGAAAAATTGCATACCAAAACTTTATCGACTCAAAAATAACTGTTTCATGCAGAAAATAAAATAAGAAACTCTCTTTATTGCTCTATATTTTGTCAAAATCGTACTAAAGTTTTAAGTTCTGAATTTTTGGATCCATAACGAACTGCGAAGTTAACATTATTGTTTCAACACTAGAATTGACGAAATGCAGTCAAATTTTACTGTAAATAACATAAATGCTACTCACTGGACTGAAGCGCTTTCAAGTTCCTTTGAACTCTTTTTCAACAGTGAAGGTCTTGTCGATCGGTAGGCCGGAAGTGTGGTAGGTTGTGAAAGTTTTGATGTGTTGTTATTAGGTGGTCAAAAAGTTGAATGAACAGTTAAACTTCAAATCTAACAAACTTTTGACCACCTAATAACAACACATCAAAACTTTCACAACCTAGTTACTGTTTTTTTGATGAGGTATTAAATGCATTTGATAATATATTTATTACTCGATAAATCTGTATCATACTAAAGTCTCCATTGAATTGGTTAATATTTTCTAACACTTGATTTATTTTTTTAACAGAATCAAGTCTCCAAGGAATCGAAAGATAGAAAATTGAGTGTATTCAATGAAATCTGTAATGGTATTCAACCAGTCTTTCACAACTACTTTATCGAAAATTTCTCTACACCTGGAGATTGGTTTGAAAAACGGTTGGCCTACATACACAGGTAATTTCCAGTTTTCAAAATAAATTTATTTTCAAATGAATAAAATATAACTGAATCATTGCTGTTAATCACAAAATTGAATTATTTAACATATCAGTTTAACAATGATGATTTATTTTCATAACATCCTTAATTTATTCCTTACACTACAACTTTCAATTCTTCATTAATCTCTCTTGAGTTATCAAATACAGTCCATTATACGGTCCAAATACGTATCCATTATCACACTATCAAGTGTGTAATGAGTATAAATATAACTTAATTTGAAGAATGGCTTAAAACTTCAAAACTTATCAAATCTGTGAGATGACAAGCTAAAAAGTCATACATGGCAAAATTTCAGGAAAGCAATTTTTGAGTTTGTTTGGTTATCTAATTAATTGTACATAATTTCTTATCAATGAAGCAGATTTATGACTAACTGGAAAATATATATACTGTATATGTAGGCTAAAATATGTGTATTAGTCAAACCACATTTTTAAATTCTAATCACTAGTTTGATTATTCTAAAATAATCCTTCATAAATTTAAGTTTTGTGGGAAGGCATGTGATTGAACTGTAGACTGGTAGTTAAGAGGTTTTAATTATTCTATGTGCAACAGTAGGGGAATTAAGAATATGTTTCATTTCACGGGTAGATATGAAATATTAGCTGGGATGAGAAAGTATTGGTTCAATTGTTCTCAGATGATGAGTAAGGATGTTATGATTGTTTTTTAATATGGTAGGAATTGGAATCGTCTTGTTGGATATTTGAGAGATGGTGTAGTTGATGGCTTCATGGAGTAGTTGGTTGATGAGCTTAACGCTCAAAAGATGTGCTATTGAGTACCAACTATAAAAAAATATATTTTTTATTTATCCTGGCTTTTATCATTCTATTATATAAAATGTAACAGGTGCTCATATGTGAAACGCTTATTTTGAAAGATATCTGTTTTATTTACGGAGAATTGATTAGTCTACTTTTTTAAACGATATTTGTACTGTTAATTTTGTGATTTGTTTCCAGTGTTGCTTGTTCATCAATGACTGGTTATATTTTGGGAATCGGAGACAGACATTTCACCAACATCCTGATTGATAATAAAACGGCTGAAATTATACACATTGATTTTGGTAAGACACTTCTCAGTTTTATTCTTCCAAGTATTGGACAAATTTTACAACACTCTTACGCTTTGAAATGCAATGACATCTTTTAATTATTTTATTTAGGTATTAAAAGTAAGTACCTAATTTTATTATCAGAAACGTATTAAAATCTATCTTTTCCTAGAAAATGAAGGATCACTTTGAACCAAATAATAATTGAGAAACAAACTTTGACGTGAAGTACTGATTAGTACTAATGATATTTTCATTTGTAAATGTAATTTTCACCACCTCTATTTCAATTGAAAAAGGTATTATTATTATTTCTGATTGTGATTGAGTATTCCCTCTTGATTGGACCAAAATTTATTGTTTGATTACCATTAGGTAATAGTCACCAACAGTCAGAATCTGTGGCATTCAGGGTATGCATATTGCTAATTTGAGTATTTTGGTGGGTGGCTATCAAATAAGATCATTGGAAAAATCGACCGAATCAAATCTCACAATGAATAGATTTAAGGATTTAAATGCGAATTGAATTTATTTCGATGTTTTATTCATTTCATTCAAATGGTTGAAGATTATTCTTTAGATAAGATAATCGAAATGGATGAGCTCGATTTGGCTATAAGAAAACTGCGCGATAATAAAGCACCTGGCTACGATAGAATACCGGGAGAATTCTATAAAAAATCGCCGGTAGAGTATAGAGAATTATTACTATCTTTTTTTAACAATATTCTACGTAGCGAATCGGTGCCGGCGGCTTTTGCCAGGTCAATTATATTCCCGCTTCACAAAAAAGGAGATAACATGGATGTTTCTAATTACAGAGCGATTTCCTTTGTTAACTCAGTAGCCAAGATATATTCAGGAATATTTTTAAGGAGAATGGAGAAATGGGTGGTGGGTGGGAATGTAATAGGGGAGAATCAGGCGGGATTCAGGAGGGGCTATTCGACTGTGGACAATGTGTTTGTCCTGCATAGTATAATCGAATATAAGATGAGCGTAGAGAAGAAAAAAACATACTGCTTCTTTATCGACTTCAAATCCGCGTTCGATCTTGTAGATAGAGAGGCTCTGTTCTATAAGCTCCACGGTCTGGGCCTTTCAAATAAATGCGTACGTTTGATGAGAAACCTTTATAAAGATACGAGTGCAATGATTTGGTGTAATGGAGGTACAACACGGAGCTTTAATATTGAAAGTGGCTTAAAACAAGGCTGCCTGTTATCCCCATTGCTATTTCTACTTTTTATTCAGGACATATGTGAATTTGTTGGGGGAGGGTTAACAATAGATGGATACAGAATTAATAGTTTACTATATGCAGACGATATGGTAATTTTTTCAGACAATGCAACAACGCTACAAATAATGATTAACAAGCTGAGGGACTACTGTACACGCTGGAATGTTGCACTGAATATGGCAAAGTCAAAAGTAATGGTGTTTCGGAAAGGTGGGAAATTAAGTAGAAATGAAAAGTGGTATTATGGGGGGGAGCAACTGGAAGTAGTTAAGGAATATAAGTACCTTGGAGTCATATTCACCCCGGCCTTGTCTATGCGCTCGCATTTCAAGAGTAAGGTGACTACTGCTAAATATGGAGTAAATAGCGTGTGGCGACAACTTATTTTGAATGACAGAGTACCTATCTCATCAAAATGGAATGTTTTCAATGCGGCAAGCAGAGCTGTTGTAACATATGCCGCGCAGATGTGGGGATATATTGAGTCAGAGGAACTTGAACGTTTTCAACGGTTCTTTATCAAAAGATTACTCTCCTTGCCAAGGAATACACCTAACTATGTGCTTTATCTTGAATCAGGGGTAGATAAAATGTGGCTAACTACTCTCTGCCAGCATTTTAATAATATAATGAGAGCCCTGGCTATGCCCACCGAAAGATTCCCGCGAGTTCTCTCTGAAACTTTTATCAGAAAGAAATGTGGCTGGTATAAGCATTGGCTAAAACTGTGTCGGGATTATGAAGTAGATTGGCCAGATTCATTGGAACAAAAAGATAGATGGGTTGAGATAGGTCAGCTTCTGATTGATAAGATTAGAGAGAAATGCAGGAGCGAATGGATAGACAGAGCTAACTCGGCCCACTTCCACTCTGTGTACGCAGTCATAAATAAAGATGAGGCTCTAATCAGAAAGTACATAAATGACAATAATAAACGGCATTTTATAAGCATAATTTTTAAGGCTAGAGGAGCTCTTTTACCGCTTAATTTCAGGCCAGAAAGACAAGAAGGAACATATACATGTTCAATGTGTAATAGTAAAGAGTACGAGGACATATTTCATTTTATAGGTAGATGCAAAATTTTGGGTGAAATAAGAAAGACATGGTTTAACAATTGGACTTTGGAAAGGGCAGAGGTCATAGAGTATTTAAATGGTAAAAGCTGGAGGAATTTAGTAGGATATGTAAAAGCTGCATTGAAGTATAGAGGGGAAATAATAAATGAATTTAATTACTGATTTAAATATTGAAAAAAAAAACTCCTACTGATAACAATTTTATTTTTTATTATTTTTTCTTTTAGTTTAGTTAGATCGGTAATTAATGGCAAGATGCAGATGCAGTCTTTAGAGTGATGGGAAATTATTTTTTTGGTTTTATGATGTCATGAATACTAGAGCGCTATCCTTGCCACATTGTATAACTGTTTTGTTTCTTTGTTATTGTTTTTACCATTTTTTCTATTTCCTTCAAAATAAGAAAAAGTTAATTCACACAATTATTGAATTATTAATTTCAACTTCGGCTGACGGCAGAAAATGCCAAGCTTAATGAACTGAGAAATCTATAATTCTTTTGATATCATGGATAACTTTATAACTTGCAAATATTGATTTGTTTTTCTACATTGATACTTTTGTTTCCTATATTATCATGTAAATAAAGTTCTTTTCTTTCTTTCTTTCTTTCTTTCTTTCTTCATTTCATTCAATAAATTACCTTCTGCCCACTATTGATCCAAGTTTAATAGAGCGAGCATTCTATAGAATCGTTTTGTACTACCTTTTAACCTCCTAGAACAAAGAAGTGGGTTTCAAGAAAATGTGTATTTTTGCAGTTGTGTGCGGTATCAATTTCTTTTGGAACCGTATCAATAAAATATAACCTCTTATTGTTTTAAAGGTATCGCTTTTGATATGGGAAAGAACCTTCCAATGCCCGAAACCAATTCCTTTCCGATTAACCAGAGACATTGTTGATGGAATGGGAATTCTTAGAGTTGAAGGAGTTTTTAGAAGGTGAGAGGATGTTCTAAATCTAACAAGAATGCTGATATTGAACAATCATCCTACTGACTAATACGCAATGAATCGTCCACTACAAAGTGCCCTACTATGGGGTGATACAAAAAATTGTCTCTCAACTTAGGGATGGTTATGTTTCTATTAGTTGATTCATTGCTTTAGAATCGGAGCAATTGATGGGTTCTTAAACTTGTTTATTCGTGGCCTTCAGAGCTGGCACTAAAAAGTAGCCTAATACAAGATGATGAAACTGACTTTTCGCAGTGAAATATACATGTAATCACTCAAGTGAACGGTAATAATGTATAGTGCGTTCCAGAGTTAAAGAGAAAGGGTTCAGGTAGCTCGGGACCACTATCAGGTAGCGGAAAAGTACAGATGTCGAAACATTCATTTATCATTGCCGACCGTCCAACAACACAATAACATATATACTTATATACTGCCCATTCATCATAGCATCAACACAATGGATTTTTCTGACATCCTTCCTCTTTCGACATCATTTTTCCTCTTCCAGATAGTGGTTCACTGATAGTTTGGGGACCACCATCAGGGTCCCAAACTACCTGAACCTTTTTTATTATCTAGAACGCTCTAAGAAGGGATATTGTTTTCTAACCTGAACGCAATATTTCACCACATTGCTACTACGAAGAGAGACTTTATGATCACTCTGTATAATACTCAAGATTGATATGGTGAACATAAAGATGTTTTTGTTTTTCTCTATTGAATTTCTCACAACTGTGATCACAATAACTTCACATTCAAATTGCTTCTCTTTTATTGCAATTACTGCAGTGTAACTATTTACTTTGAAAGTTTAATAAAACTTATGATCTGATTCATTACATTTAAGTTAACACATTTCCGTCATTCGAAGGCTGAATGAGAAGTTAGCACTAACCTTTGTAACGGTAGACTATCTTGAAAAACATAAGGTAAGGGAAACAGTACAAAGGCAAAAATTAACTTGAAATACAGCAGTTTTTTCTCTAATGATTGCAAATATACAGTGTACGTATGGAATTAATTTAATCTCATCATTCTTATTAATCTTACTATTTTTCAGATGTTGTGAAGAAAACTATGGCTGTACTCAGAGAATCTCAAGAGACTTTGATAACTGTTCTTGAAGTGCTGCTGTACGATCCCTTGTATACATGGACAATATTACCTAAAAGGCTGTTGCTCAGCAAATGAAATCCATGAGCTCAAAGGCATCTCATTCTCCAGAAGAATCCTTCATAGTACCATGGGTAATAAAACACATACCATAAAAATACAATTTCTCTCTTTTTCAACATTCACTCAACATTGAAACCTACCCATAAGACCTAAGGCTAATCGAGTCTAATTTAACCACGGCTAAATTAGTCAGTTTTTTTATTGGTTCTCGTTTTACTGGTTTCGTTTTAGTTGTAATCAAACTAGTTTTCACCAGCCTACGATATATCGGCGATGTCAGATTGTGAAATTGCAACTTCCTCAAATTTCCAATTAAACCACAGTGTTAGAAACGTTTCAGGGTTGAAGGATTGAAAGAAAATTAAAATTTTTGATAAATTAGAAAAATCGCCAAAATATGTTTTTATTTCGAATACCACTTCTCTCAGAATCATGAGATGAAGTAATAAGTAAGTATATCTAAATAACAGGGAAAATTTCTTATTTCTAACGGTTTTTAGATACATACTATCCCACCAATAGTTTTTTTAAATTAATGATAATTATGTTCGTCAATGTCAAGCCATTTCAACCCAAAAACGTAAATTTTTCTACATGCTAGAAACTTTTTTGTTTCAAAAGATAGGTGGGTGGTGAAAGTGTGAAAGATGTTAAGAATTAATTGAAGTTATTTTTCCAATCGTCAAGAGCAGTTGGAAGAACGTTGTTTGACCTCTCAGGAGTTTCAAAATAAGGGGAGCAAATGCGTGGTATTTTTTTTTTCAATTGGGTTGGGCTTTGTAACCCTTAGCCACCGCGACCGCTATTCGATCTTTTGTGGCATCCCCTCTTTGGCTTATGCCATGTTCCATAATCCAAGGCCAGAGCAGAATTTACTCAGGGCCTTGAAGTCCAGTTCTCTTGCCTCCTCTGGTAGGAGGGTTGCCTTTCCAAGAAGTCTCCTCCTCATTTGCAAGAGTGCTGGACATTCCAGCAGCAAATGTGCTGCTGATTTCAGCTATGGACCCACCCTTCCGAAGCTGTTCAACTTCTATCAGGGATGGGCCTGCACACTCCTCAGATTCCATTGCGGAATCTTCAGTTGTAGTGCCTTCCTCTGCATGTACTGTTTCCCGGCAGGTTTGAGTCAGCAATAACTCTGAAACCTGTTCCCACGAGTAGCTGGAGACTTATTCAGTCACCCTGGGCAGAGCTCCGCGTTCACCCAGGGAAGGCTTCTTGAAACTGGAGGTCGCCTGGTATCCAGAGTTCGCATACTCATGTCAGGCACTCCCCTGACCATGCAGCCGTCGGCGTATGCTGTTCCACCATATATTGGCTTGGCTTGCGCAGTTGATGCTTCAGGTGTTCCTACTTGAACACCCTACTTAAGCTGGGACGCAACGGTGTTAGTTGCCAACCAGCCTACATCTACCACTTGCATCAGTAACCCGGAGGATTGCCACACCCCGGACAGAATAAATTCTGCCCCCCTGCGGGAAAATGCGTGGTATGCATTGTGTTCTAAAATGTATGCTATATGCTGGAAATGTACAACTATTTGACTAAAATATTTGATTGCCATGGGAAAGGCTATTTTCCAACACTGCTTGGACTGTTTCCTTTGACTGCCTTGACTGCGTCAAGAGACATGCAATTTAAGCTAGGCTCTGAAAAGCCGGAAAGTTATTTTGAAAACAAATATGTGAAAGATCCAACTGCCACACACCACAAAAATGTGCTGGTCCAACAAGCGGCCAGGCGTCTATAACAATAGCAATCGTTATTTTTCTCATCTGAATGAACAAATAACATGCTGTGTTTATTTTTAAAATAATTTTTTTCACATGAGCTCCAGCCTTGTGCGTGGGTAATGAGAGGGGTGATGCTGAGAGTTGAGGACTACTTGTCAGACAGTCGGGAGGGGCCGTTTTTGATGTCCAAAATCCTTCCGTTAATTGGGATTGACATCGGAACCTTTGGCTTATCTCTCTCGGTTACAAATTACTCCATATTATTATTCAATAATTTAGTTCAAATCAATTTAAGTAATTTATTTAGTTATTAATGAAACTAGAGCCAAGACTTGAGGATCGCTGCTCGCTGATATTTCTTGTCAAATTTTAAGCTACTTATGTGAAATTAGTATGTTCATTGATTTAAATTCAAGCGTAATACGCAATGTATGGAGTGACTTACGAGAAACGG
Organism: Laodelphax striatellus; assembly: GCA_017141395.1. NCBI lineage: Eukaryota > Metazoa > Arthropoda > Insecta > Hemiptera > Delphacidae > Laodelphax > Laodelphax striatellus. Next base: position 29,115,984 of record CM029532.1, on the reverse strand, counting down.
ACGTTTTTGAAATGGCTAGTGGCATGACTTTGGTAGGCGGTGCGGCGGCGAAGGAGGGCAGGTCAGTCATTTGAGTGCAACGTACTATTTTAGTTACAATTGAGCGCATAATGTTCACACATCGATGGAAGTTGTGAGAAACATTTCCGGGCTGGAACGATGTGTGAACAGTATGCGCTCCATTGCAACTGAAATGGTAGGTCGCACCAAAGACAATTAGAATACTAACTAATAGTAATAATACTATTACTATGTATACGTATAGTATCCTTTCGTCTTTGGTCGCACTCAAATGAATGATCTTCTCACCGCCTACCAAAGACACTAGCCATTTCGAAAACATCTGTTTCCCGTAAGTCACTGTGTATTTTAATTCTGTTCGTTTGGCTAATTATGTATTTGAATTTTCAGGGCATACTCAAGAGATTAATGAATGGGCAGAGCGTGTTCTGTTTCGGCTCAAACAAAAATTGCAAGGAACTGAAGGAAATGGTGCAGAATCTGCTAGTATTGAAGGCCAAGTTCAGTGGTTGATTCAAGAAGCTCGTGATCCATTCAATCTCTGCCAAATATTTCATGGCTGGCAAGCTTATTTGTGATATCCGAAGAAAGGACTTCATCTTATGATTTGTAATTGTTTTTTGTTCTAGCTTTATGTTTTTAATAAACAATTTTGTATTAATCATCTTTGCTCGAGATTAATTAAAAAGATTTTTGAAATGATTAGATATTTTTCAAGAGAAATAAATCAATTATTTCATCTCTTCAGCCACATGAAATTTAATTTATCAAATACTAACTTGTCTATGCGAATGAGTTGACAATATTACGATACTTTAGAATTGGATATTTGCATCATGAAACTACAAACGATGAAGATCATTATATTCATTCTCTGGAGAAAGAGAAATATTTTGATTTCAGATTTGGATTCAGCGCCTTGAAACTTAAATTAATAAAATGCCTCCAAAATGACCGAAATCAAGGATTCTTTATTAGCTATAAAATAAACATATTTGTACAATAAAAATCAACTTATTTCTATCTGATTATTTTTGACAACTCACCAAGAACTTTATTAATTCCAGAGAGCTGAATTCGAATCTGAAATTAAAATTTACTTTTCTGTCTCATTCAAATAATTGAAAGTTATTTCTATTGTGCAGGGATACAATAAAGAAATACCTGCCGAATTTGACATGTAATGCATGCATTTCATAAGAAGGAAGAGCCATTACTCTATTTTGGATCCCTGAAGACGTTTTTTGACCTACTCCTTCCCCTGAGAATCTCATTGAATTTTTGGTCTGGCAAATGGAATTTGTAACACCCTGCAGCGGTCTCCGGAACCAATTTCCTGAAATGCACTCCAATCCTAATATTTTTCTGCAATATAATATGCTAGTATGCATGTTCTTGTGTTAAGGATAATTAAAATCCTTAAAGCTTAAAACAACTGGATATAAAAGGGCACGGTTGAATTTGTCTCAAATTTTAGAGGAATTAATTTCGCAGAGAGGGATTTTGCAATATGGATGGTACAATATGAGTTACAAGCTTTTTAAGAAACAAAAATTCAAATTGTCAATTCTGGGAAAAAATCGAAACTTTAGAAATATTAACCTACGGTACAGAGTTGCAGTTGATTCCATTCTCTACAAAGAAGATTGTCATGTTTTTCAAGGTCAATTATTCATACATGACCGGCGCGACGCCGATCCGACGGCAGCATTTTCGTTCTGCTCATGCGTCACGAGACCAATGCTCTGATTAGTCCATGTCCATCGTAAGGTTGTTGACGAATGCTCGGCTTTCTTCTGTAATCTCGGATTCTGTGACGCAAGCGTAGAATGAAAATGCTACCGTCGGATCGGCGTTGCGTCGGTGACGGTTGTCGGTCATGATATTTGAATTGAAATTTAGTCTGATCCAAAGACTCTAAAGGTACGAGCACACTGGCGCGGACGATCGCTACGCTACGGATGCAAGCAACGTCCAGCCACCCCAAATATGTATCTCTCCGTTTGATTTACATAGCTTCGTCCAAAGGATGGCCACACCAACACGAACGGCGACGTTTATCATTTTATCATCTGCTTAGCTGATTTTCATCCGTAGCGTAGCGCTAGTGTGCCCGTACCTTAAAAGACTTGAAAATTAAACGTTGTAAAGTCTTTGGTCTGATTTTTGGTTCGCCTTCAATTCTGGGAAAAAGGATTGTATATAAATTTTACAGTTTTTTCAAGATGGCGGTCGAAGCTCACACACAGGATTTTTGGGAGGATGATACTGTTACTCCGGGTTTCACCATCCTTGGTCAAATAGAGTGAAATGATCTTAAAAAAAAAGGCCATGGCACGCACGGTAAAAAAGTTGATGCAAAGCAACGGAAACTCCAGCAGATCTTTTATAATGAATTTCAAGAGATTGGAATTCTCATACATGAACAGCCGGATAAAATGCTAATATAGCAATGTACCAATGCACACAGGTCAATTTTCTGCTGCAACTGAAAACTTGACGGACAAATCCTCGTATAGTATGACCTTTTCACCTGTTGATGCGTTTAAACATCCTTAAATATTTGACCAGTCTTGGTGAAACCCGGCAATATAATTGAACAAAAATATTCATGATAAGGTTAGGCCGTGCGCCCACGGAGCAACTGCTATTTGACTGCAGTCGCCAACCCAGCGTTGCCAGATACCACATACCATTGGCTGATAGGTTAGATTACCCGAAAAACAGCCAAATGTTATCTGGCAAAGCTTGTTTGGCGACTGCAGTCAGATAGCTGTTGCTCCTTGAGCGCAGGGTCGTGAAGTGTTAACGCTGATTTTAGTGTAGGGTAAAAATTGATTCAGTTTGTCGTTGACCCATTTTGTCATCACTTCTAATCATTCACTACCTCTATTCATATTCATCAGTGAACCTTTACCTTACATACTATTCGAAGTGATTTGTGTAGTTTTACATAATTTATCATACAATTTGAATATTAATGATAAATGTAACAAATCAAAAATAATAATATTGCCATAACTGCAATGAGTCAAGTCATAAGTCATACGGTTGGTACTCCTCGGTCATGAGGTCCAACGGCTTTCTCAAATTCAGCCACCCCCCCCACCACCATACCAAACTCAAATCCAAGATAGAGATTTCTTTGTTCATCACGTCAAGTCGTCAACACATGCAGTATCATACATGAGGATGAGGGATTTTTAAATATTCAAGTTATTATTTATTACTCCGAATAACTGGAAGATCAGGTAAGAAAAAATGGTTAAATGTTAGTAACCTCGTAATAATTACTAACGAGGTAAGAATGGACAAACTTTGGTGAGATCTATGCATGCTTTCTACTTTGAATTTCTTCAAAATTGAAGAATATTAATTATTCTCAGTGAAGGATTGCAGGAAATTTTTATAAATCGACTCGTAGATCTTTTTTACTGGAAAAGGTACTATAATTTAATAAGTTCAACTTGGAATTTCGTGACATGGTATCGACAGGAAGAGTTTGGTTTTTTTCACATCAGTACATGAACACTGCATAGAAAGGGATTCTTTAAAACTTTTTTGAGTTTTTTAACGAGAATATACTTAATATTCGTAGTATTGATATTACTTTTTGTGTAGACTTACTGATATTGTGGAATGAATTGAAACGAATTATTAATCTAAGGATTTCTTGACAACCTGATTGAACCTGTGCTGTGATATCTCATATCTGACGAGTTCTAACCAAGTCTACGTTTAATTTACAAATCACTATTTGAACTAAAAAATTATGTCGATAAACTGTGATATTAGATAACTTTACTGTGATACATACGATACTACTGAATCAAATATTTGATAATATACTCAACAAATTCGTTGGATGACCCACAATATATAATTATATTTCTCACAATCAAGTACTGTGAATATGACTAATAAGTGCTGTGATATAGTCCTGTGATGCCATTTACGTCCAAATTAGTGTTCTATAAATGTTGAAACTTTAGTGTTAGAGTTATTTTAATAAATTGACCGTAAAACGCCTTCGAAATGAAAGGAACAAAGAGCCAAAAATAATGAAATACTTGAAGAAGTAGGGCGGAGCCAAAAATATATTTGTAAAATATGTAAAAATTCTGTAAAAGACGACGACAGGGCAGTGTCCTGTGATTGTGACTACAACAAGTGGTACCATATCAAATGTGTTGGAATAAATGACGATCAATATGAAAAATGGGAAAAATACTGACCAATGGCTTTGTGATGATTGCAATATGCAAATATTGCAATAGAGAAGCCACGAATATCTCTTCCTTACTTAATACAAATAATGATTCATTGACCAGGACTTACACCGGAATGAATAATCAGACAAATCAATCTTATGCTATTATCAGTTTATTGATGAAAGAATTCTGCATGTAACTTAGAATATTTTTTCATAACTCATTTTATTCGGTCATTAAATTCACCTCTTATCATCAAAAGGTTCAAAGCATCATCCTCAAATAACAATACATAGTTTATTTCTTAGGAATTCAAATCGTATATAATCAAAGTATTTGTTCTTTTAGATATTGACAAGTTTAGAGAAACGAAGGCCCTTCCCGAGTTATGAATCTACTTTTACAATTTTATCATCTCAGCTTTTAACTATATTATCAAAATGTATAGCCTTTTGATATTGTTTGTAAACTTGATTTTCATGTAAATTTCATATCTAAATAATCTTGAAAAACTTCAATATCTTTTAACATGTCCTATGAATAATAATCGAAGCTAGGCAAATTTTCCAGAGTAAACTATGACTCTATGACGCAAGTAAAAAGCTATTTATTAGCCAAGTGCAAATAAAAATTCATTCTGAGGCCTTTACAAAAGAGACTCAAGATGAGTTTTGATCTATTATTAATACAATAATAATTTGATCATATTATTAAACCAATTCAACTTAATATGAGAATTTCGAGGTGCTAAAATTGAATAAGTAGATAAATAAGTCAGGCTAGTTTCTAAATGCATTTCGTTTCTAAGGGTATAAATAATGCATAAATATTTTTCTATAAAGGAATCAGTTTATCTTATGGACAAATATTAGTAGGAGCTGAACTTCTTGTCTATTTATCTGCTCAAGAACCGACTCAAACCCGTATTCAACCAAAGTGATGAAATTTTCGGAGCAAGATCTTTAATTCAATGGTAGACCCCAAATTAGGTTCTGGGAGGGTAATTTTGCTTTTAGTTTGTATTATTGAATTGATTTTAAATTTGCATGATGAGAGATTTTACAAGATAACCTGTTGCTTGAAGGAAAACTGAAGTTGGTTGAGGATAGTTGACCGATAATTACAGTATTTTCTTGATCCATGGGCATTAATATACTTAGAAGAAGAAGAGAGTAGACCTATGCTATTACTAGTACCGTATGGTTTCTTGTTGATTACTTCATTCAACTTGACTTAATTTTTGTGTTTCCTGTCTTTGCAGTTTGTTTGCCTGTCAGTGCGATGAGTTTCAGCAAAAGGCGGGGCGCTGCATTCGAGGTAAGTTTCAATTTTGGAGAATCCATTTTATATACAAAACTTCTTTAATATTAAAATACCTTCCAGAAAAGAAAAGTCTCTATATTAGTAATTGACTGTAAGATTACACAGACTTTGCCAGTTCAATATTGGAATCAAGACAGTATTTTCATAAACTTATTGCTCACAACGCTACAGGTATAGTAGCATTCATTTAATTTGGCGAATGGCATTTCATAGATAAAGGGATATTATTTTTTGCCATCGGACTTTACGGTCATCAGCAACGTCAAGAAATAATATCTTTCTATCTAATGCCATCCTCCAAATTGAATGCTACTATATGTTACTAAAATTCTCTGGTAACCTAATTCTTGTCTTGAAAAACTAGGAATAGCTGAATAACTGGTATTCTCTATTGTATAGTATTCAATTGTGTTAACCTCGAATTCTCAACAAGAGAAATTTATTTCAATGTATTGTCTATTGAGACAAAGTTGGGACTCGCATGTCTCCACTTATTTACACTTAACCTTGATGATAGTTATGATATTCTTTAAAAAAATGTTTATTCCAAGTTATTATTTACTTGTCAAGAGATTAATTCTTATCCAAAGTTTTTGATTAAATGCTCTAGATACTTGTGTATTCTAAGCAGGCCTTGTTGAGGTGGCTTGATAATTATGTTAGTGATAAATTTATGTAATATATAATTTGTTTATGTTTACTTGGAATAATGAATAATCAGCAATGCGACTACCCATAATTCGCAATACAGTGGCCTCCGTATAATAATAAATAAGTAAAAAGGTTCATTTTTCTAACTAACTTGAGGCAGCTAGATTGACATTTATTACTGCTAAGTGTTCAAAGTGCAGAAGAATTCATACATTTCACATTTATACATTTTTATATTTATAAATGTAAAAATACATTTTATAGTATGCAGTAAAATTTAACTGCATACTATAACTACAGTGGTTCTCAAACCCATCAAGACACCGTACCCCTTTCTACCAATAATTTTTTTTTTTAGGTAACCCTTCTCAACTTGACACCACTCTGCCACTCAGCTATTGTTATAGGAGAAACAAACTTGTACGCAATCATAATCTCAATCTAATCTTTTTACAGTTTAGCACCGTACAATATGGAGATTTATTATTATAGTAGTAATTATTATTTTTCTCTTTAATTTAGTGAATTGATTCATTTTTTTGTTGACCGGCCGCGTAACCCCATAAAAATCTTGCATCCACCCAAAGAGTATGCGTACCACAGTTTGAGAACCACTGCTAAAGTTGATTAATATTCTCTGTTTTCATTGAGGTTATACTTCCTGATCAACTCATCCTCTTTTGTCAATCCAGGTAGGCCTACCACAGCAATATGATGCCTAATGAGTTTACCTAACCATTTTTTCACTGTGTTTTGTTTATACCTTGTATTGATTGTATTTTGTAAATACAGTAAAACATGTCTAAGACCTGTAAAACCTAAACTCGACCGGACTAAAAAACTTTTCCGTTTTAGCAGGTTTCCGGCTTTTAAAGGTACTTTCTCCTTTATAAAGTACAAAATTCCTTGGGACCAGAAAAAACATTCCGTTTCAACAGGTTTCCGTCTTACAAAGGGTCCGCCTTAGACAGGTTTTACTGTAGTGTGATAAATTTATTAATTGAAGAGTAAATGATTCGTTTTTAGGTGCATGTGACCCCTAAAAAGCTGCGCTCGAATGATTCAACGTCATCCGAGTCAGTTGTGGTTCTTGCTCCGTTCCAGCCGCTTCCAAAGCTGACACTGGAGAATGTTAGGGTTGGATCAACTGGAACGTTACAGTTGTCCTTAGTCAACCCTCATAAAAAGCCGATGGACGTAAGTTCTAGCATTTAAGTGTGCAAACACAATGAAGACAAAGACAAAGAAGCGGGCCACAAGCGCTTGTCTGTGTACGCATCTCATTTCTGAGCATCCAACTCATGACTTCTGTAAGTTATATCTAGTAACCGTGATTCAACTGATCTTTAGTTTGGTGACTTTCTATTCTTATAGATTATTTCTATTATATTCTTCTATACTTAACCAACGCAGTTCTTATTCTGCTAACATGTACATTGTACACTGTATACAGTATACAATCAATTTTAATATTGTTTATATTTTAGTTAGGCTACAGTACAATCCAACGTGAACAGCAAATAGTATTCTTATTACGTCAGTACAATCTGTGCATAGCTTATTCTATAAAAGTTTTTTTTTCAGAAAGCACTGACAATGTAACCAGCTGTCTTTGTGAATGCACCTTACATACTAATTAAATAATTAGATTTCAACGCTACTTTCAATTCTCAGCTCGATTCGTCATACATTTCTAGTTACGATTTTCCATTGAATTGCATCTTCGTATGCGCTACTTTAAATACCATCTATAAGAATAGAGAGTCGACAAACTAAAGATCAGTTGGATTAAGGTTACTAGAAATACGTTAGGCTGGCTCTGAGTTGGATGTGCAGAAATCAGATCATGACATGGCTACGCACTTTTCTCTGAATCTTACTAATAAAATATTTTGTATTGTCAGCTATTACATGTTGACTGTCATTATGAATATACTATGAAGTGATTAAAGTATTTGTACCATTGACGACACGACCAGTTGTTTTTCGGCTAGAATATGCGAGTAAACCCTACCGTGTTTCTAGTAACCGTGAGTTGATCATCTGATATAAGGGCCTAGCGCCCGCCACAATTATTCATAATACATTTCTTGGATGACATCAAGGCGTGAAGCTTTAAAGACAAAGAGGGTTTTGTTACACAGGAGCTAATCACGGTCAGTTTATTCATTTTGAAATGATCCGTCCATATTATTAATTGAAAGCTTTAGTAACTGGTCGATGTTTTGTTTTAATATATTACAGTATTTATTTGTTTACTGGTTATTTTACCAACTTGTTTCCTATTTCAGATTGAACTAGTTGATGTGCTGAGCGAGGCAGTTGGCTTCACATTCAGCCAGACCAGAATGACAACCCCAGCGACAGTTCATCGTTGTTAGTAATACAGTGGTCTCCGACCCACAGTTTCCGCCGACAAGATACGTGTTAGCTGAGGCCCGTCGGCCGCACCAGAAACCTATCCGAAATTATTCTAACTGTGTCCACGCTTCAATCACAGGTTGGTACCGTTTTAATTCAATTATGTTTTGATTCGAAGGATATAGTCCGGGGCAAGTGTCATAAAAATAACCCTCCGTGGGAGTAATCTACTTGAACCTGAACTCAATGCAGATGTCGTCGTTAGGACTAGTATAATCAAGACATCTACTTAAGAGTCCAGAGCGCAAGACCAGAGAGTTTTCCACGGAAGCCATCCGTACCGTGTGTATTGCAAAGTGTATTGTTATGACGCCAACGAACTCATTCGTCTTACAGCTGAGAGGAAAAACCAAGCCTTGCGAGTATAGATGGGCCAAAATTTCTTGGCACTTGGCAGTTGTCTACTATAGCGCGATCCATTTAACTTGTCAAAAATCAGCTGTTTTGGTAATAATAATACAGTGACTTCGACACAATAATCAAAACACTTAAAAGTCTTAAAGACCTTTAAAGTCTTTAAAAGACCTTTTTAAAGAAACCTTTCAAAGATTAACATTTTAAAAGACCTTTTCAATAATCTGCGAGATTCAGAATTTGTAGGTTAAGTATTGTGATCATATATGCTCGTCGATCATATGTTTTATGACAAGTTAAAAGGAACCTGCTATACTAACCGCATTAAAATCATTGCCTGCTGCTTTAAGTCTTCTAATCCCCCCTAACTGTGATTATGCTTTCAGCTGTTCGGTGCGTGAGTAGTAGCACTACCACCTAGAGTTACAGGTGGTAGTGGTAGTAGCCCAATATTTTCAGAAACGTCCCCGCGCCAACTATAGCAGGAAATATAACTAACTTTTGGCCTTCAGCTGGTGTTCTATGACTAATATTGATTCTATTTGTCAAATTCATGAAAAATAATAAATTTTAAATTTTCATTTAGTTGGATATTAAGATGAGACTTGCAGATAGCTGATGACCTTTGCGCTATGAGTGGCAGAACTATGCAACGTTTGCTGTAAGTATTTAACCATTGCAAGATAGGGCAAAACATGATTTTGCAGATATCAATAAAATGCACTACATTTATTATTAATATTATGTTGCTATCCATTATGTAGTGGTTTAATGTTTTTTTCATGAAATATTTTCAATTCAAAAATTTAAATATTTATTGAAGAATTATTGAAGTATTTTTATCACCATTTTTGCCATCTTGCTAGTCTCTCTTACAACTATCTCAAGTTTGAACTTCCCAAGCTTTTTATGCATCAATCGACATCACGATTTATAAAAGAGAGAAGAGTCACCAGTAAAGTTCTCAGTAACGGCTTCGGGAAGCTTCACAAAACAAAGCTTAAATTTAATTATTCTCAATGAGTGCATCAAAGATATTATTTATTTGTATCTCATTAGGACTTTACATTGTTGTATACCCTAATGTTATGCTAAACTGAATTTATGGAGGTAAGCAAAAATAGTTGTTTAAATTTATTGAAATTAATTTCACCATTACATTGCTTTTACTGCGGGGTCTCAGAAATCTAGCTGTTGTGCCCTCTTCTTTGAACCATGGGTTGAACTGAGAGGATTTCATAAATAAAACAAAAAAATTACCAATAATAAATCTATTTTGAAATATTCTAACATACGTTCATGAACAAAATATTATATTGTTTAACAAATTTTTCTCTGTCCCTTGAGCTACCATGTAAAACCGGAGTTCCTCTGTATATTTCAAAGACGTCAACTGTTTCAACACAAATAATATTTAATTCAATCACTTCATCTCTAATATGTTTTCTTTGGCATTTTACGCTCAATATTACACTTTCTATATCGTTATCTCTCTACTCTCTCATCCTGTGGAAGTCTTCATGGCTGGGTATAGAATTGAAAAGATAATTATTGTTTCTTTACTTTCAAAAATAACGGCCAAAGCATCTAAAATATCATAACCTTTGATTTTGAGAACCCACAGTGATAACACGGATGCATGTTCTTTAAATATGATTGGATACAATGTAACCTAGCTCTCAATCACTGCTTTCCTCGATTGGTCACACTTCTCCTCACTTGAGCGCGCCACTATCACCAAAGTCTCATCGTCAATAATTGGAAAATAACAGAATTGATGTGTGCCCAGATCTTTCTGCAAATTGGAGATTTGAATCCGCTGACTGGGCCTTTGTAGCCTCCATAAATTTTCAGGTGCTACTCTGCTGCGCAAGGCTTGCACGTTTCTTGCAACTAGTAAGGCACCAAGGCTTGGATATTTTAAAATTATTATCTAGCTTTCATAATATTTTGTGTTGTCAAAAGTACAGAAATAAGTAGAATTTCCCTTTTATAATTTATATTCCGATTTTCTTCTATTCATTCATTGTTTATGTGGTTCTTGCACGGTTTTTTATTAAAAAAAAAAACTTTGGATTTCTTGTGTCTCTCATCTGTAAACTATAGATGGTATTGAATAATTCATTTTATTGAGCCAGCTTTTTTATTTAATATTCAGTATATTATAATTACTGTTTCGCAAGTGGAACCCCTGGTTTTATGTAGCTCCAAAGGGACCGAGGTGGAAATTCGTTGTGTTGACGTGTTGCAATATTCGTTGTGAAAATGGAGTTGCAATATACGGAGTTGAATCATCGAAATTCGTAAAAGCCGATGGTTCCAATACTATGTGTCTGTTTCATATGAATGGATATGATTTCGAAAACAAAAAATGTAAAGATGTAAATTGTCACGCTCAAACTGTAAGGTCTTTGTGTTGATTCTCAGTCTTCTGCATAAAATTTATCTGTTTTCTATATTTTTGGTTATTGGTACTGTTATGATATGTTATTTATTTCCATTGATTGTATTTGGTGTGTAATTTTTGGTGGAATAAAATTGATTGATTCAATTCATCATAGGAAATAAAATAAGCAATCAAGACAATCATTTTAAGTCTGCTTCAAGTTCTATCGAATCTTGTCAAAGATGAGTCTTTGAAATCTTATAATTACTGTGTATTTAACAAGACTTGAAGATATTTGAGCTCTGTTTTTTATTGGGTTGAATGAGAAATCTGATCGTAATAATCAATCAAACGAAACTAGGAATATTACTATCATATTATTATATGGAGACTTCCCGCAACCGTGAATATTGACAGCTGAAAATAGGTAGGAGAAACCTACTACAGTATATAAATATATTTGAAGTATGGAAGAAAAGATACTTTGTGATTTTTTAAATACACCCAATTCATAAATTTTCTGAACTTTCTTTTAAATTTAAATTGTTTTATGACATCTATTGCTGCTCATCACAAATATGTAATGAAGAATATTTTACTATATCAGGCGGGAATAGCCTCCCTAATTGGAGGTCAGGCGAATCAAACATACATATATATTCTGGGTTGCAGCTTTCATCAATTGCCTTCATCCGATTATTCTGTTCTCAATATTTGCTGTTGCGAAAATACTCAAAATATTTATATCTCCTAAGTTCTTCAGAGTACAGTATATCAAGTCTTTGATATCATCATTAAGATTTACCGTCAATTAATATTAATTATCGGGTATTTTTATTGCAATTGGCTCCTTCCATTGAAACTTGTAGAATCGCATTTGGTTTACATGGTTTTGATATTGTTTTGCAGGGCGTGCATAGTAAATTGAGGGAGCAAGACAAGCTGGCTAATATGGAGCGAGTCTTGAAGAACAGTCGTTCTAACAGATCTCGGCCGCTAACTGAGAATGAGGAGCGTAGAATGTGAAAACATGCAGTAACGCAACAAAGAGGATCGGCGAGCCACATTCATAAAAAGAAAGTCAAGCTGCAGTGGACTGATAGGTCACAGAATGGCCGCAACTCACCGTTGGGTTTACTAAATCCGGTAGTTGGGACCCAATTAGGTCACTGCGGTTCTAAATAAAACATTCGAGGTTTCTGGTGTCAATGCTTTGATCGGCGCCGATCGTCGGATCGCTTTTCCACTGATCGTTTGGAAAGTGGAACGGAACGTGTCAGTTTGCAACGAACGGTCTGCTACTCTGCAGCCTTAGCGGTGAAGGTTCAGATGACCATCGAATCTTGTCAAAGATGAGTCTTTGAAATCTTATACTGACTGTGCACTTAACAAGACTCTGAAGATATTTGAAGCTTTATTTTTATTGGGTTGAATGGAGGAAATCTGACCTGTAATAACTAATCGAACGGAAACTAGGAATATTATCATCATATTATTATATAGAGACTTCTGCAAATCGTGAACATGGACAGTTGAAAAATAGGTAGGAGGAAACCTACTACAGTATATATAAATATATTTGAAGTTTATGGAAAAAGATACTTTGTAGATTTTTAAATACACCCAATTCATAAATTTTCATAACTTTCTTTTAAATTTAAAATTGTTTATGACATCTATTGCTGCTCGTCACAAATATGTATTATGAAGAATATTTTAACTATATCGAGGCAGGAATAGCCTCCCTAATTGGAGGTCAGGGCGAATCAAAACGCCCACACCTTATATTCTAGGTTGCAGCTTTCATCAATTGCCTTCATCCGATTATTCTGTTCTTCAATATTTGCTGTTGCGAAAAATACTCAAAATATTTATATCTCCTGATTCTTCAGGAATACAGGTATATCAAGCTCTTTGATATCATCATTAAATTTTACTCGTTAATTGTCAATAATTATCGGGTATTTTATTAGCAATTGACTCCTTCCATTGGAAACTTGTAGAATCCGCATTTACATGGTTTTGATATTGCTTTTGTAGGGCGTGCATAGGTAGGGTGAGGGAGCAAGACAAGCTGGCTAAGATGGAGCGGAGTCTTGAAGTTGAACAGTTTCCACCCAACAGATCTCGACCGCTAACTTTCGAGAATGAGGAGCGTGAATGTGAAAACAAGCAGTGGCACCAGAGGATCCCGGCGAGCCACATTCACGAAAGAAGTCCAAACTGCAGTGGACTGATAGCTCCCAGGGCCGCAACTCACCGTTGAGTTTACTAAATCCGGTAGTTGACCCAATTAGGTCTGCAGTTCTAAATAAAACATTCGAGGTTTCACCGGTGTCAATGCTGATCGGCGCCGATCGTCGGATCGCTTTTCCACTGATAGTTTGGATAGTGGAACGGAACGTGTCAGTTTGCAACGAACGGTCACAACTACTCTGCAGCCATGTGGTGAAGGTTCAGATGACAGATCCCATTGCAGGAGATCACGAAGATCGAATGAACGACTCGACCTCGATCTTTTCAACCTCGGTTTACCAGCCGACTTGGTGAAGAGTACACAGCCCAAAGCGACACGAGAAAGGAGCGCAGAATCTGCTGAGAGAATTGGCGTTGTCACTACTAAACAAGACGATGAATCAAAAAATGAAAACAGATCGCATCGCAGAAGACTTACTCGGTCAAATGAACGACCAGACCTTGATCTTTTCAACCTTGCATTACCAGCCGACTTGGTGAGAAAGTTACAGCCCAATCCGAAACATGAAAGATTTTCAAAGTCTCCAGAGAGAGATGGTGCTGTTGATGACACTCACATTGTTAGTTTTAGTAACGAAGACAGATCGCATCGCAGAACATTGAGAAGATCGAATGAAGAACTTGACCTCGATACTTTCAACCTCGATTCACCAACCGACTTTGTGAGAAATGCACAGTTCAATAAAGTTCGAGAAAGATGTACAAAATCATTAGAGAGGGTTGGCTTTGATACTGCTGAACACCCGCATGATTTGAATTGTGATGATAGATCGCATCGCAGAAGATGTACTCGGTCAAATGAACGACTAGACCTCGATCTTTTCAACCTTGCATCACCAGCCGACTTAATGAGAGATGCTCAGCCCGTTGGGATACGAGAACGACGTACAAAATCAGTAGAGAAAGATGGCATTTTATTTGACATCGCTGGACAGTCCGATGAATCAAAAACTGAAGAAAGATCGCATCGCACAAGACGTACTCGGTCAAATGAACGACTCGACCTTGATCTCTTCAACCTTGCTTTACCAGCCGACTTAGTGAGAGATGCTCAGCCCGTTGGGATACGAGAACGACGTACAAAATCAGTAGAGAAAGATGGCATTTCCTTTGACATTGCTGAACAGACTGATGAATCAAAAACTGAAGACAGATCGCATCGCAGAAGACTTACTCGGTCAAGTGAACAACTTGACCTTGATCTTTTCAATCTCGGTTTACCAGCTGACTTGTTGAGAAAGTCAAAACCTTCGGATAGAGTTGGTGTTGTTGATGACCTGGTCACCACTGCTGAACATTTGGATGAATCGAAAAATGAACACGGATTGTATAGAAGAAAAGTAACCAAATCTAATTTACGAAGAAACATAAATTTGCCAGTTGATGTTCAACCTGATTTGAACCTACCACCGTCATCTCAACGCTTGGATATGTTGGATGCAGATTGCGAATCATTGCTGGCACCGTCGCCTTCGAAACGATCTCGGCCAGAAAGCATTCTGGACGATAGCTTTGAGCAGAAAGTTCTTAAAATGGACCAGCTAACGTTTGACGATACGGACTTGGAATTGCAATCAGCTGAGTCCAGTAAAAATCAAAATCGACAAGATACCTTGACTGATGTTCCCGAATTGGTGGTAACAAGTCCTGAGAGAAGTGAGGTTTGTCAACCTGATAAAACAGAAGGTGCAGGATTCTGGCTAGTGTCGCCGCCCAAGCGACTCAAAGTCAAACCACCTTCAGACTCTCCTGTAGGTGCTTCCACCGCCGTCAAGAGTAGCTGAAGATCGACCATGACGCAAAGACTCATGAATCGATCCGGGAGTACAGGTGAGTCAAATTTGCATCTATTCACATCAAGTTCAAGAACAAATCAATGTTGCAGAAATATTTACTTCGTGAATCTGTTCTATATGAGAAACGTTATCAGCAATATTACTCTAATACTATAATACATTTGGGGAAAGGAGAGAAAAGTTTCTACCTGTGTAGTATAGTAACAGAAAATTATATCTGTAATAACATAGAACAATCACCTCGGGTTGAGTGTCATAATTTAGTTGACACCTTTTTGCCCATAGTGCATTTGACCTATCCATCCGGTTAAAACAGTATTTTTCATGCATGTGACCTACATGCACTATGGGCATGGGCATATTGTGAATCGGTCTTGTTGACGCGCAGTCCATTTACTATTTCAGACTGTCACTTGATTGTAAACATGATTTTCTCCATTTCTATTTGGCTTGTGTGTAGAAAGTGTTACGTTTTTTTGCAGTAGCAATGGGAGCAACTGCCCCTAGGAAGTCTGAGCTACAAGCGAGGGCTGGCAGTAGTTCACGGCTAGATGCAGGGTCGAGGTCTGCCTCAGTAAGTAGAAAAAAGCAGCCGCAGCCGCTGCCTTCTTCTCATAAAGCGCAGGCCAAAACGAAACAACAATCAGGTGAGTAATGATAGAATTTTTCTTGCTATTTTAATGCCATGTCTGAGAAGTCAATCTGATCCTATATGATTTACTTCTACATAAAACCTTATCGATTCCGTACCTGAATAAGTCAATTGAGAATTTTTAATCTGATGGCAAATTTGCTATGTTCCGTCACTGTAATTTCTGTTGTTTGTTGAACCAATTGTTTTCATTCGTTTTGTAACTTACATTGAACTTATTATTTTATAACAACCAATTATATCAGGCCAGTATTATGTTTTGCAGTTCCATGAGAATTAGCAAGAAATAGCTTATGATGTATTTTAACATAGATGAACATTGAAGAGCTATATCTCGCAAACTGTTGGGCCGCCTTCAACAGTAATCCTGGTATGAAATAGAGGCTTATTTAAATTGATTTTAAAATGATATTAGGTGCTGTTATGAAAAATTTATGCTTCAGGGTTAAAATTGTCTACATGTAAAAAAATTGAGCCATTTCATAGAGGTTTTTGGCGGGTATAATTATACGAATAATTGGATTCAATGTTACACGATTATACAACTAGAAAAGAACCGGGCTACCCCATTTCATGCGAAGTAAATCCTACTTTTGATGATAATTTCACTGGCTTATTTCAGATTTGAAGACGTAGAAGTAATGGCGGAATTCGGTCATTCTTGCTAATGAATATTTATATTAAGAGCTTAAAAACTAATTTATAAATAATTTATTATAATATTTATTATTTATAAATATTATATTATATAATATTTGTATGAATTTCACATTCTCATAAAAATTTTAGAAGCTTCAGCCCCAAAGCCCCCCCCCGTAGATCCGCCACTGATGTTTTGCTCGACTTCAAATCTGTATTCACTGTAGAAATAACTTGATTTTTTCAGAAAGACCCACATAAAATGAGAAGATAATACTTTTTTTATAAAATTTCAATTGATAAATGTGTAAACAGTCAAATATGTTTACACTTTTTTGTCAACAGGCAGCTGCCTTATGAATGCAGCAGGTTGTGAATAAAGAGACTATAATCACAGTGTGGACATTGGTGTGAAAGAGTCCATAACAGTGTGTTGAAAAATTTTTCCTTCCACCGCAATACTTTTGCCATTATTTTGAATTCTAATATAGGATTGCAGGCAAATTTCAACCTATTCCCTCATATAATATGTCAAACTTCTTAGAGATGGACATTAAAACTAACTTTTATAATATTAAAAATAGTCTCTCTACTCTTGGTATCGCTTTAGAAGCTTATTATGAAAACCAAAAAGAAGTGAAAAGGCAAATTGTAGGTAAGAAATGAATCAGTCAACATAACATATTTATGATTCGCGTATCATTTCAATGCAAATCTTATGAGATTTGGCAAAAGTATGGTGGAATTGATCGAGCTGACCAATCAAATTGTGACATTCAATGGCCACATTCTAATTATACAGTCTCTATATTGTATATATAACGCACAGTCTACCTATGCTGTGTTACTGTGGAACTGTTTGTACAGTCTAGACTTAATATATTGATGACTGCAAGTTTTATCAGAAAGTTACGGTATACTTTATTTGTGTAATAATAATTTATTGTTTATATATGATCTTGAACGATTGGATTGTCGTTTTCCTAGGGTCAGTTTCTCGACTAGTGCCTCGCCGCCTGCTCTTGACCAGCTCCTCTAGCCAAGACTCAATATCGTCAATAGGTTCGATGACGTCACTTGCTACCCCTAGTGCCTTTCTCTGTCCGCCGTCAGCCACTTTCCTTGGCCACACCATCGATCTCTCCAAGAACCCGTTCCGTGAGGAGTGAGTCATTCTTTATTTCCAAGAGTTTATGCTAGTTATTCCTACGTTTTGTAGTATAGCAGGATCAATTTAACTTGTCAGAAAACAGCTGTTTCGAAAATAAATATCATAATACTTAACCTACAAATGCTGAATCTCGCAGATTATTGAAAGGGTCTTTTAAAAAGGTATTCTTTGAAAGGTCTTCCTTAAAAAGGTCTTTTAAAGACTTGAAAGGTCTTTGAGACTTTTAAGCCTTTGGATTATTGTGTCAAAATCACTGTTTACTTATTGCCGAAACTGCTGTTTTCTGACAATTTAAATTAATCCTGCTATACTCGTAGCAGGCTCCCATTACTGGGCCAGTAAAATAACAACTCAGACGACACAATTCAGAAAAAAGCAGATGCAAACTGTGTTGTAGTTTATTGCATCGCACGACGTGCTTTTCATGTGTAGTGTGTGTCTGCCTTCTTCTGATTTACATCGTCTTCCAAGGTCTTCTACATTTTTATGAACAAGTCTAATTTTTATTTTTGTCTTTTTTTTTTAAACAAAATTGAAATCTGGCCAAATTGGAATGGCCATACCAGATTTTTTACATAAGCTATTACTTTTTAATTGAAAATCATGGTGATGCTGTTGTACCCAATCAGGATTGTACCATAGTGAAAGCATTAAGCAATGCTTGGGTAATGCTTTCTCAAAGATTCTTTTCTTTTCTAATTCTTTTCTCAAAGACCAACATCAGAAATATGGTTTTACTTATAGAGGTTCTGTCTTCCAAATTTAATATTAACTTGAATAATTTGAATCATATATCAATGGATGAGTATTATAATTCTTGTATTAGTTATTTCTTTATTTGAAAACAATATACATAAAATCTATCTTCAATGTGTAGGTAGTTATTATTAATTGCCGTACTGTGGGGCAGAACAGGTCCTCCAGTCTTATATGTTTCAAATCACTGTATATCCATTCAGAAAACATTGTTTGTGGTTGCAGTACAATCCAGTACCTGGAGAACAGCTGGATCGACGATAAGGAGAAGGAATTGCTGAAGTGGGTCAACCAAATCCTGTCGCCGCCGCTCGAATTTCAAACCACCTGCCTGATGCCTTCCAAGCAGGAGATGCAGTGTGTGCGTCCCCACGTTGACACTCAACAGCCACAGACCACAGTTCACAGGTAATCTCACGCAAGCCGCCTTTGCTAGTCTAGTGCTTTTCATCGATAAGAGTATTATAATTCTTGTATTACATATTTCTTCATGGACAAGGTTCGTCTACTCTACTGTGTACAAGCTAGTAGACTAATGCACAACAATCTATTTGCATTGATCTATTTTGCTTTTATATAACTTAGACGATCAGGTCCACAAAGTGAGTATGTTCCAGGTCCGCTGACATATTTTGGTAGGATATCATATATATATTTAGTCATATAGCTGTATTTCCTATTCAATAATGGTTTTTATAATGTTTGAGCTCTATCAATTATCGGATCAAAAGAATATTAATTTATCAAAGACAGTAGGTAGGTAGGTTATTAGGTTGATTCACATTACACTCTGTGAAAATGGATCAAATCATTTCTGTGGATGTTATCGTAACTTTTAGTGGTTTTTTCTTGTATCAATAAATGAATAATTGAATTAATTTATATTACTCACTTGATTTGCAGGTTGTTTTCGGTGCGACGAGCCGCTACGGCTCTACTGCTCTCCTACGACATTGCTCATGTACTACACAAGGTTCATACAGCCATCGAGAAAGGCTCCATACAGGTCCGAGCTGACAAGGATCTGCACATGGATTTGGGTGAGTCTCAGATTTTTAATTCTTCAACGGCACTGAAGAATGTAATTTACAAATTTGTATATTTGATTCCATTGACAATATTTTTTCCAAAAATGCCTATTTTTGCACCTACATTAGTAAGCGAAATGGATACTTTTATAATTTTTTATTGCAAAAAATGCTTTCAGTTTTCCTTTTCCCTTTATGACATTGAAATTGTGTTGTCTCGAAGCAGCGATCCTCGAATCTTGGCTCTAGTTTCATTAATGACTAAATAAATACAGTATCTTGAATTGATTTGAACTAAATTATTGAATAATAATTTGGAGTGGTCCGTAGCCTAGTGTGATGAGCGCCGTTCTGATAATCCAAAGGTTCCGGAATCAATTCCAGTTGACAGCGGATTTTGACAACAAAACGGCCACTCCCGACTGCCTGAAAAGTAGTCATCTCTTGTCATCACCCCTCTCATTACCCACGCACGAGCCTAGAGCTCATGTGGGCATCATCTTCAGCAAAAAAATCACATAATTTACTTGATAAATCATCAATTCATCATTATTAATCCATGAAAACTTAATAATGAGATGGATTAATGGGTGAGAACAAACACCTATATTCTTAATCTTTTACAATGTTTTCCTGAAGTGCCTGTAAGCTTTTCACTACCTCAGATTCATTCCTGTTTTTCTTTCTTTAATTTTAGTTGTTATTTTGAATTCTTGATCAACTGTAATAATTGTTGATCGACCTAATTCTAGACAACATTATTGTTATTAACAAACTTCGGGAGAGAAACAGTTTTGGACTAAGCCTGTTTTTTCCCCAAATCGTATTGTCATGTGATTTGTGAATTGATAAATGAATGAATAAATAAATAAACTGTCGAATAAAGTTTGAATTGTTCATTTCTAGCTATGTTCTGAGTTCGATTATTTCAAACTTCAATTTCCGTTTAATAGAATCATAGAGAACGCCAAATAGACCATAATCAACTCATCAAATAGGGGCGGCTGTTTACATTTTTACTGTACGGCGAAAAGAGTTCCTGTCAGGCTAGTTGAGAGGTCTCGCCGATCGCCCACTTCATTAACACAGCAAGTTCTTGAAGTGCCGAGAAGCACCCAGAGATATCGACACCATCACGTCGTTTGATTCCTCTTTGATAGAACTCATTACCTACCGGCGTTCAAGTCTTGCTTTTTCCGGCAGTGCCAATTCTATTTACTTGTAACTAGCACTAATTTATAATCTTACCATAGAGTTCTAGTGCTGTTTGTTTGTCCAATAAATTGATTGATTTGTGTGACAGGTCTACAAGGCATTGTGGTTAAGCTTCTGATGTGCTACCACCCGCTGTGGCTGCGAGTTGCCCTGGAGGCGGTGTACGGCCGAGGCATCCACCTGCGCTCCAACTCGGATGTGGTCGGCCTCATTGCATTCATTCGCCGCCATCTGCTCTCTGACCCACACATCGTGGCAACCAACTCACACCCCACCGTCCCACATTACATGCTGCCGCCATTCGAGGTCACTTACTACTTGTTCAAAGTCAATGCAAACAATCCGCTATTATATAGTCGTGTTAATATTGAATAATGGATGAATTTTTTTACACTTTTAAATTCGTTAAATTGATTTTTTTTGTCATTCAGTTGCAATTTTTTATATTGTCAATCCAGGCACCTTAGCAAAATCAATCAATCATTTACAAAGGAGAGTACAACAGTCTTATACCCATAATGAATTTGTTCATAAATGTTGTCATAGTCACAGTTTTGAGGAAATCCAAATCAATGAATCTAATGCACAAGGAAGTAATCCTGTTGAACTCCAGTTATCAGGATCAGATTGAGAAAACTGGAACAAGATTAGGGCAAGGTGACAATGAATCAGTGCGTTAAACTAAATAGTATAGTACGCGCTTTCAACGCATAAAAATATACTCGAAATGATGTATGCTCAACTGATGTTAGCAAATTATCTAAGCGTGTAAACATGTTCAAGGCGAATAAAAGCATTTAGGTGACGATTGAGATCTCTACTGCCGCTTTCCATTCAACGTGTATTCCTACGGGTAACCTTGTTGGTGCTACTAATCTAATGGAATACACATTGAATGGAAAGATGCAGTCGAGATCGGTACGACATTCTTAGAAATTCTTCAAGCAAAATTCCCATTCATCCGCTGAGATGACACTGAATAATCCGCGTTTTAAGCACCCGTGTAACTCTGGAATTGAAATAAAAAATTCAGCTGTCTGGTATATTGAAAAATAATGTTATAAAATAATAATTATTGACATATTTAACACAGATTGAAGTAAATTTAGCGAAATGCGAATCACCTACTAGAAGTTTATAAATCTGATAAAAGTTTAAAAGGTTAACCCTAAAATGTACCTAATGAATACTTGCACAACGCGGCTTGCTATTGCTATTTCACACTAGGCTTTGAGTGAGAAAAAACAGTAAAAATAGAATTATTCTTCCAACATGATTTTTTGTATTGATGATTTGTTCAATGATGTTTTCTGTTTTTAGGGAAAGATGAAGAAGTTCATACTTTGCAAATTCATCATGATTGTGTACTTCTTGGATCGTGCTAAAACTATGAAGCTCATTAGACACGATCCCTGTCTGTTTTGCACTGACTCTGATTTCAAAGTAAGTTCAAAATAGATTTTTTTTATATGGTTTATTTTCGAATATCTTGTTCTCTGTTTATTATGTACTAAATTCACTTTATTTATTCCTGCTGGATGAAATTTTCAGCAGACGGATGTAATCGTTCAGCAATGAAGTTCATCAATATTCAAGAAAGCGTTTTTCCGAACTCGACACATCAAGACTTGTTCGGAAAAAAATAACCCAAATTGCACAAATAGCTTGTTAGATAGATTAAGAGTATCATCCACTGCCCTCCTGTTCGAGGGATCTGGAGCTTGCTAAAAATATGTTCTCTCAGTCAAATAAGATATCTCAAGAATAATATAAAAGATGGGTTATTATGGTTTTATACACCGTTACTAGACTATACGGTAGATTTCATGAGTATGCGCTAAAATCAAAGGCTCTATAAAGACTGGGTACGCGCACCCATCCGCCATTTTGGGTCATTTTCATATTTAACCCAGCTTTAACCTCTGAACTGATCTTGAAAATTCTAGCAGTTCGCACTCACCTAGCTAGAGCTGTCCCATTAACGGCTGTCTGAGGTCTGGCGGACGATTCGTTTACCTGGTGTCCTACTAATAATCTGATGCTATTATGACATGGCTATGCGCTAATCTTTGTTTCTCACTAATAAAATATTTTTGTATCAGCTGTTGCATTTGACGGTTACTGCTGACGTCACGCCTAGCTGCTTTTCATGTCTACCGTGTAGTCTAGTAACCGTGGTTTTGGAAAATCTGAGATAGTGTTATATCATAGAGAAGCGTTACTCTCTAGTAGATCGTTCAAGGCATAGGGAACTGTGATCCGGTTTTGTGTGCTGTCAAATAGTGCTGGCCACGTAATTCATGTGCCGGACGGTAAGATCGCGCTGACGCTGGCGTTCCTCTCTCAATCAATTGCTCACTCACTTCCATTCACTGTCTCATCGCCAGTTGTGAGTTTACAGTTACGATTTCCAGTTACTCTGAGTTCTAAGAGATGTCGCTAGGATCGGCCCCTTGATTTCTGGTTACAAATTTAACGATGGGAAATCTATTCTAATCTGTTCTCAGTGGTGATATCAAATGACTAGCATATTTTATGAGTGTTTATCCATTATTGCATGTATTCTTGTAAATAAATGTTGTGACCAGTAATTAATTTGACCGATGGTTGATGAATAGGATAGCCGCTCCATCTTGCTGGAGTTCAATAAAGAGCTGATTAAGGGTGGTGATATGACCAAATACCTGAGCACGATGGGTCTGAAATTGGAGTACAAGCAAACGTATCTGGAGGAGTTCGACTTCCGAGTGAAGAATCGCAACGACCTGCGCGACGGGGTTAGGTTGGCCAAACTGGTTGACACCATGCTCAACGTGCGTTTGGTTGGCAAGCTGCGGGTGCCCGCTGTGTCGAGGACGCAAAAGGTGACTATTTGCATTACAATTTTATCCTGAGAATGATCTATTTACATTTGAAATTGATTTAATCAAAATCATCTATTTTCAAATTAACTGAAAGGCCTATGGTTTGTGAAATAGTATGGTTTTGCTCAGATCATGTGTGCACTCAAATGTTCAAAAATATATCATTTCAAGTCTATGGGACAAACGAGATTTTATTCAACTTAGAAACTCATTTTATTTACTGCTATCAACTTTTTGCATGTTAAATTTTCTCATAACACGGAAAAATTCACACGATTATCCAACAGATAACAATAATGTCGTGCCGGTGTCTAATAGCAAGATTAGATAAGAGACTAGCACCTCTTACTCCCATCGTATGGGTGACCACTTGAGTTTGAGGCCTTTTCATTCATGAGGCGTTTGAAAGTTATTCATTCATGAGAATCAAAATCGCTTCCTGGTGGTTTGAACCCCACCTAAAGCTAGGTCCAATCATCTCTCATTATCATCCTTCCCATTATCCACGCACAAGCTAAGAGCTTATGTGGGTATCAGCACAGAAAAATGTAGTTTTATATTTTATACGATTTTTAAATAGTTGTATCTAATTTAGCTGTATCCTGTATGAGGTTGTATCTTATGAATAACTCTATTTCTGTACTTCATATTCTATTATAGTGCTCAGATTCTTGTAGTGCTTTAAAAATTTAGTGTTGTTTGCTGATGTCAATATTGTAAATAACAAGGTAAATAAAATTGTTTTGATAGAAAGATAGATGTAGTTAGTTGTAGATGATCACAGCGGCTTCTTCAAACATGATTAGTTGGAAGACAGGTCGCTTTGAATTTGAATAGATGAATAAGTAGCTTTAAGAAATCTCAATGTTTTCCAAAGTGAGCAATAGTATCTCAATTCCAAGTTGCCAAGTTTCAATCAAAACAGGACATTTTATTCTAGTTTGAATTGATTTTTAGAATGATTTGTTGCAAATTAGCGTGTATTTGATTGGCGTTTCAATTGAATTGAAAAACCTCAACTTCAATAATATAATTGGCGTTTCTCTTAACTTGAACTGCAGATACACAATGTAGGCGTGGCTCTGAAAGGCTACACGGAGCATACGGGCAACGAATTGGAGAATGGCGTGACAGCGCAGGAGATTGTGAATGGGCACCGCGAGAAGATGCTGTCGCTGGTCTGGCAGCTACGCAACATACGCGAGCAGCAGGCAGTAAACGTCCTCATTGGCTTCTGGCGTCGCAACGCCGAAATGATCAAACTGCGCATGCGCTTCCATCGACAGCGACATGCGGCACAACTCATCCAGAAGGTACTCTTTTTCATTCTCACTGTAACGTCCACTCTACCCTTTTAACCACGGATGCCATTGTCGGATGCCTAACTGAGTACTCACTTGCACACTCCTTCTAATATTATGATGATAACCTTGAATTGTTCAGCTGATTTGTAAGGTACCCAAATATTCTATATCGATATCGTACTATCTTTCAGCATTCTAACATTGGATGTCTCATGTTACCTTGGGATTGAGTAAGAAGGAGTGCAGTAAAATGAAACATGTAATTAGAACAGAATTAGGGAGATTGACTGCAACGGGAGAACAGTAATTTGTTGTACTTTGTACGTTTTGGATCAAATCAAGATGAATTTATTGAGGTGAATTTTGATAAAAACTGTTCTCATGTTGCAGGATATCTCCCACCTTTGGCTCTATCGCTCTACAGAAATAGCTATTGCTGTATGAGTTTCATTTTACCTCACTCTGATATAGAAAGTGTTTTTTACTGGCAGAGTTGAAGTTGAAATAAAACACCTGTAAATGTTCTCAATATACATTAAATAGACTTTGACAGAAGATTCTGTGATATTTATGTTTGAGGTTGATATCAGGCATGTGGCCATCGCGGCTGACGCATAGATGGCGTTAACTGGAGGTCCAATTCTGCCACAATTCACACACATTTGCAGTGCATCAACCTTTATGTCGGCAATATTGCGTTGATTATTGCCTTTCAGTTGCTCAATTGTTTCTGGTTCATCAGCATACACAAGCAACTTTACAGAGAAAATAAAATGCATCAAATTACAACATAAAATTTGGCTAATTACGGGTTTATTTTGAGAAATTAATTGTTTGTCAAAAACTGAAATACACTTTGAAAATTTGCTAACGTTGCTGAGGCGTAAGTCTAATGATGTTTAACTAAAACCAACCTAGTTTAGTTTACATTACCAACAAAGAAAAATCAAACTTACAATGAATATTTGCCACTCCCGGAAACATTAGAATCAGCTGGCATATCAAACAGTGTTTGAACAACTTTGAGTTCTCCCTTTACAACCTTAATAACAACCAAACAAAATAGTAAACTCTTCATAGCACACTAACCAGCCTTGAAAGTTGGTTGACTACGCAGCTTTTTGGCGTGCTACAATCAGTGTAATGCATCCTCTATAATCAGTAATATTGATTATCAGTAATAACAATACTCTTTTCCGGGTTTCTATAAGAAAATGGTTCCGTTTGTGAAATATTTTGACTTGTATATACGACTTGTGGATTGAATTTAATGGATAATATGATTGAATTGCAGTGGTGGCGCAGGACGGTTATGAAGCGGATAGAAGCGTCGTCTGCTGTGGTGAGCGGTGATCGACTGCGGCAGGCGTTCATACGCATGCGGCGTGCGGCAATCGTCATCCAGCGCCACTGGCGCGCGAATCATGTTATGCGAGTGTACAGGTCAGAATCAATAATATTATTGTTTCATTGCCATTGAAATTACGGGAATGTGGAATTCGTTGTGTCAGGAACTCACTATATCAATGTTCATGTCCCTATGCTACGTTATGTGAAGGCTGAGAGATAGTGCGTTCCAGATTTAGCAAAGTCATTCAATCCCACTTTACAAATGTTCAAACAAATCCCCATTC
Source organism: Laodelphax striatellus (assembly GCA_017141395.1). Lineage (NCBI taxonomy): Eukaryota > Metazoa > Arthropoda > Insecta > Hemiptera > Delphacidae > Laodelphax > Laodelphax striatellus. The sequence continues at coordinate 29,089,302 of CM029532.1, read as the reverse complement.
AATTGCACAAATGCCAATTCAATTTTTGCGTTTTTAATCTTAATTTTTTATATAGGCTTCAATCAACGTATATAGGTCGTTTAATAGTTATTAAGGTCGTATTACGGCTCCTATAATGAATTGAATTTGATGCAGATAAAACCAATAGAAATACAGTAATTCAATTACCAGCTCTTATTCAATAAAACCTATGGAAATTGATGAATGGGTGGAAATAAACATACGTTGTAGTCTCAATATTTCTTCTAAAGTTTTTCTCAAATGCTTTAGTTTCTTCCCAGCTCACACTTTCAAGTTAGAAAGTTAGAAATGACCTTAAGGTTTTCTGCAGAGAAAATGTTTTCGAGGCATGTTTTGTGGAGATTCAGAGTAAGAAATTACTCTTAATTTCAATTTATAGAGTACCCAAATATGAATATGAAGGAGAGTTCCTGGAGTTATTGGACCTACTTCTACACAATATTGGAGTAAGGAGTAAGAGATACAATTATATTATTTTTGCTGCTGATTTTAACATGAATATTCTTTCTAATTCCGGTGTCTCTAAAACCCTAAGGCAGCTCGTACACCGGAGCAATAAGCAATAGGCAATAAGCAATATTTGTATCATATGATCCTCTACTCTATAGAAACAAATAGTCCAATGCACACCTAAAGCAGCTGTTTCGGCGTGCATTGAACTATTGGTTTGTATAGAGTAGACAATCATATGATCCATATGTTGCTAGTTGCCTATTGCTTATTGCTCCGGTGTACGACCGGGGTAATAGAAACGTTTAAGTCATATGGTATGCATCCAAATTTCCATACCCCAACCCGAATTACATCTGAGTCATCTACCTGTATAGATAATGTTTTCTCTTGAATGTCCAATAAGAATGAATCACAGGGTTTTGTCTTTAGTTTGGGAGTGTCTGATCATTTGGGATTGCTACTACCAATTAAAAATTGTGATGAGATGAAGGGTCCAAAACTAAAAGTTGTGAGAAAGAGGAACTTTTCAATGGGAAAAATGACAGAGTTTAGAGAGAGGATTGCCAATCTGTATTGGGGATTTGATCAATCACTTTCTGTTGATGAGAACTATGACACATTTCTTAGAACCTTTCTCCTCCATTTCTATGAGGTATTCAAACCCTCTTCACTTAGAGTAGGCAAGAAAAAAGGCTGGATCACTGCAGGGATAGTTGTTTCAAGCAAAAGGAAGAGAGAACTGCATAGAATGTACTTGACTAGTCAGGACCCAGTTTTCCGGAATTATTATAAAAACTATAACAGAATCTTTAAACAAGTAGTTGCTTTAGCCAAGAGAAGGTTTAACGATCAATTTGTTGGAAGAGCAAATAATAAAATAAAAGCTGTCTGGGACCTGGTTAAATTGGAACTCGGTAAAAATTCAAAGGAAACCAATGATCTCCCTTTTATTAGAGCCTCTAGCGGGGATCCTTCTGTCACACTTGAAAAAGTTGCAGAGGATTTCAACAATTTCTTTATCAGCATACCCTCAACTTTCAGTAAAACTAGCAACTCTACATTGGCTTCAAATAATGTTGAGTGTACCAACCGCTTGAAGTTCAGTTTCTCAATGACAAATCCTTATAGTGTAGTAAAATTGATTAAGTCATTGAAAAACAAAAATTCTGCTGGCTGGGATGATATTCCTGTTAAGGTGTTCAGATTTGTGGCTGATATTGTGGCGGATCCTCTAACAAGGATTTTAAATCAATCCTTCTCTCAAGGAGTGTTTCCTGAGAAGCTGAAGTTGGCACTTATAAAGCCAATTTAAAAAAAAAAAGGTAACATGGACAATTTCAGTAACTATAGACCAATATCAATTCTCTCAGCATTCTCTAAACTCTTGAAAAGGCAGCAAATGAGCAGATATTGCACTTCCTGGTGACTAATGAAATAATAAGCAAGACACAATTTGGCTTTATTAAGGGTCTAAGTATAGAGTCTGCGGTTACAAAGCTTGTGAATTGTATCTCTTCAGCACTTGACTCAACACAATCAGTGTGTGGCCTCATGCCTTTGACTGTGTAGCACATGAGGTCCTCATTAGAAAAATGGAAAAGTATGGTTTCTGGGATAAGTCTTTGACATGGTATAGATCTTACCTAAATAACAGGAGGCAATCCACACAGATTTCTTCAGGCCAAAACACTTTCAGGTCGAAATGGGCTTCTATAACGGCTGGTATTCCTCAGGGTTCAATATTGGGACCAACACTTTTCTTAATATACGTGAATGACTTATCAACTTGTTCAAATAGACCAGTTTTTCACTATGCAGATGATACTTCATTCATGATTTCCGACTCCAGTATTGAAATTATTTCCCAAAAAATCCCAGATGAGTTGTCAAGCATAGAAGCTTGGTTATCAGTAAATGGACTGTCAATGAATTTAAATAAAACAAAATTAATGTCTTTCAGATCCATGCGTTCCATGCAGAGTAACATAAACATAAATCACAAAGAAAATCAACTAGAAGATGTGGATAGTGTTGAGTTCTTGGGTGTGCTGCTTGATAGAAATTTAAGATGGGTGGAGCACACTGAGAGATTATGTAGAAAGCTGAACTCTGCTTGTTTTTCACTTCGAGTGCTTAGGGGAGTGATAAGTTTTAAATCACTGCTAAGTATCTACTATGGCTACTTTTTTCCATTTCTAAAATATTGTGTTATTGTCTGGGGAAACTCATCGACAGCTGAGAAGGTCTTCAAAGTCCAAAAGAGAGCTATTAGAATTATTTTCGATAAGCCCCCAAGATATAGCTGCCGCGACCTTTTTATTAGGGGAAAACTTCTTACTTTGCCAGCTCTTTATATACTTGAGATATGTGTTTATACTAAGAAAAATATCAACACCTTCAGCCGGTATGGAGACTCACATAACTATAATACTCGCCACTCTAATATGATTTCTTCTGTTTCACATAGAACTGTTTTATTTGAGAAGTCACCTCAGTTTAGCGGTCCAAAAATATATAATGCCTTGCCACCTGAATTAAAAGAAGAGGAAAACCACAAAATATTCAAAATTAAACTTAGAGATTGGCTAGTTACTAGACCATTTTATACGGTAAATGAGTTTTATAACTTGACTGCTTAGTTATCTGTAATATTGAGGTCGGTTAATTTGTCTGATTTGGTTTTAGTCATATGAAAATCCAAAATTATTTTATTAGTATTATTTTATAGTAATAATAATATTGACCCATCCTCTGTATACTTTTGTAGATGTTTGGGATGTAGTGAAAAAAAATGTGTTGATGGTTCAGAAAATTAAAGGCATTCAAAGTTGAAAGAATTTTAAGTTCGAGTTGAAAAATTGATTACACTATGGTTACATAAATATAGTATATTTGCTGTGAGCATTAGGTAGGGATTTAAAAAAATGGTAGTGTACGTGGTGTAATTTTCGCGCAATAATATGGAGGTATAAAAAATGACATTTTTATGGGATGAATGTGGCAAATGCCCATTGAAAATGCCGAAGAGTACCCAATTGTAAAAATACTTGCTATAATAGTCATGACATCTCCCATGCATTTAAGTCCAAACATAAACAGTAATTGTTTATTTATCAAAATGGATTTCAGCTTTGAATTTAATATGATGACAATTGCCATTGGTAAGAGCGTCGACATTTTATGCAATTACTGGTTATGCATACATTTCTCGCTATTTTCCTTACTCTATAGGTTATCAAATATTAATTTTCAAATCTTGCATATTATCTTGTATAGCTTACAACAGGAATATTACAAAATATCTAATAAAACATTACAAATATTTCAAAATATATCAGCACAGCTATCTGTAAGTACAACCAGGGATCATGAGTTGCCGAATTTATCAATGTAGAACACACCAATGACACGCATCCTCAATTGCTAACTCTGCTCAAGTCGCGGCCGCCTATAATTGAGTGGCGTCTCTCTCTCAGAGTAGCTAACTTATCACTAGATTTTATTATGTACAGTATATTTGTTTACATAAACTCACCCAAGGTGTATGGAATGAAAGGTGGGTCGGAGAGGAACGGCTTGCTCGGAAAGTCGGCAAAGTAGTAACGTAACTGCAGTTCCAAACTGTAATGCGAATTAAGCTAGTGGCTAGAGAACTGTATGTCAACATGCAAACTCAGTAAGTCGCTCTACTCCCTTTCATCCAATACACCTTGTAACACACCAATATATATATTGTTGGAAAACATTCTATCAAGAATAATTTATTTTCACAGGGAGAGGATGCTGAAGTTGAAGGAGGCAGCGCTTTTGGTGGCTAAACGAAGAGCGGCCATCTTGAAAATGCGCACAGACAAAGACAACTATTTGCGTATGAAATCAGCAGCCATTTTCATTCAGAGAACATGGAGGAGGAGGCTGGCAATACAAGACTACAACCTGCAAGAAATTGCACAAAAACAGAGGAGCTACTATCAGCAATTGAGAGCAGCAACTATTCTTCTACAACGCAGATGGCGATCGATCAGAGTTCAAAAGAAAAACGTGGCAAGGAGGAAGTACAGATCTCATTATTCAGCATTGAAGAGTGCAGTGATGGTAATTTCAGAAAGAAGGTTGGCACTCCTCAACATGAGGAAGCAAAAGGCCGAATTCATTCAACTGAAACGGTCGGTGATCTTATTGCAGCGTAAATGGAGAGCAACTCTGCTCATGCGAAAGCATAGATCTCATTATTCAACTTTGAAGAGTGCAGTGATGGTAATTTCAGAAAGAAGGTTGGCACTCATCAAGATGCAGAAGCAAGTCACCGAAGTCATTTAACTCAAACGGTCAGTGATCTTGTTGCAGCGAAAATGGCGGCAACTTTGCTCATGAGGAAGCACATCTTATTATTCAGCTTTGAAGAGGGCAGTGATGGTAATTTCAGAAAGAAGGTTGGCACTCCTCAAGATGAGGAAGCAAAAGGCCGAATTCATTCAATTAAAACGGTCAGTGATCTTGTTGCAGCGAGAATGGCGAGCAACTTTGCTCATGAGGGAGCACAGAACTTATTATTCAGCTTTGAAGAGTGCAGTGATGGTAATTTCAGAAAGAAGGGTGGCACTTCTAAACACGAGGAAGCAAAGGCCGAATTCATTCAACTCAAACGGTCGGTGATCTTATTGCAGCGAAAATGGAGAGCAACTCTGCTCATGCGAAAGCATAGATCCCATTATTCAGCTTTGAAGAGTGCAGTGTCACTAATTTCAAAAAGAAGGTTGGCACTCATCAAGATGAAGAAGCAAGTGGCCGAATTCATTCAATTAAAACGGTCAGTGATCTTGTTGCAGCGAGAATGGCGAGCAACTTTGCTCATGAGGAAGCACACATCTTATTATTCAGCTTTGAAGAGGGCAGTGATGGTAATTTCAGAAAGAAGGTTGGCACTCCTCAAGATGAGGAAGCAAAAGGCCGAATTCATTCAATTAAAACGGTCAGTGATCTTGTTGCAGCGAGAATGGCGAGCAACTTTGCTCATGAGGGAGCACAGATCTTATTATTCAGCTTTGAAGAGTGCAGTGATGGTAATTTCAGAAAGAAGGTTGGCACTCCTCAACATGAGGAAGCAAAAGGCCGAATTCATTCAACTCAAACGGTCAGTGATCTTGTTGCAGCGAAAATGGCGAGCAACTTTGCTCATGAGGGAGCACACATCTTATTATTCAGCTTTGAAGAGTGCAGTGACACTAATTTCAAAAAGAAGCTTGGCACTCATCAAGATGAAGAAGCAAGAGGCCGAATTCATTCAACTCATACGGTCGGTGATCTTATTTCAGCGTAAATGGAGAGCAACTCTGCTCATGCGAAAGCATAGATCTCATTATTCAACTTTGAAGAGTGCAGTGTAATTTCAGAAAGAAGGTTGGCACTCATCAAGATGAAGAAGCAAGTGGCCGAATTCATTCAACTCAAACGGTCAGTGATCTTGTTGCAGCGAAAATGGCGAGCAACTTTGCTCATGAGGAAGCACACATCTTATTATTCAGCTTTGAAGAGGGCAGTGATGGTAATTTCAGAAAGAAGGTTGGCACTCCTCAAGATGAGGAAGCAAAAGGCCGAATTCATTCAATTAAAACGGTCAGTGATCTTGTTGCAGCGAGAATGGCGAGCAACTTTGCTCATGAGGGAGCACACATCTTATTATTCAGCTTTGAAGAGTGCAGTGATGGTAATTTCAGAAAGAAGGTTGGCACTCCTCAACATGAGGAAGCAAAAGGCCGAATTTATTCAACTGAAACGGTCGGTGATCTTATTGCAGCGTAAATGGAGAGCAACTCTGCTCATGCGAAAGCATAGATCTCATTATTCAACTTTGAAGAGTGCAGTGATGGTAATTTCAGAAAGAAGGTTGGCACTCATCAAGATGAAGAAGCAAGTGGCCGAATTCATTCAACTCAAACGGTCAGTGATCTTGTTGCAGCGAAAATGGCGAGCAACTTTGCTCATGAGGAAGCACACATCTTATTATTCAGCTTTGAAGAGGGCAGTGATGGTAATTAGTGAAAGGAGACACGCATTGGTGAGCATGAAAAAGTGTAGAAATGAGTATTTGACTCAAAGATCAATTATTGTCAAGCTGCAACTGAGATGGAAATTGAAATTTTCTTTTATAATGGCAGAGAAGAAAATAGCTGAGTGGCTGGAAAATGCAAGGAAAGCTGTTGCAATGATTTCTGTTCGGAGAATTGCCATCTTAAAGATGAGGTATGAGAGAGCTCGGTATTTGAAATTCAGGGCTTCTATCATAGTCATTCAAAGAAGCTGGCGGAAGGTTTTGGCTGGACGTCAAGTAGCGAATGAGAAAGGTACACGGAGGCTCAATCGTCACGCCTGCGTTTTACAGGTTAGTTTGTTTTTATTTGTAACTATATTTTGTATTAAAAATAGTATATTTCGCACCTAGGGCGGAAAATGGGTGTTTGTCGGCTTGAGATCGCGGTTTTCAAGTTCGAGACGAATGTCGAGAACTTGAAGCGATCGAGAGCCGGCAAAAAATTTTTGCCCGCGTTGCGAACCCTATTTTCCGCCACAACACAAAAAAAAACAACAAAAAGAATGCAAAACAAACAATGAAAATATCAAATTAGTGACCAACAAAACTTTGTGGTTAGGATACCTGCAAGAACATAATTATACAATGCTGTTGATTGGATAGAAACAGCTGTCATTCATGGTCATTTTCTTTTTCCGTCCTAGGCTGTAAACGTTTACAGGCTCTCAGCTGACCTCGTCGGAAATCGAACATTTTCGGCCTCCAATAGAGGCATGAAAAACAGTTCATTACGTCCTAGTGTGGCGAAAAAAATATTTCTACAACTTGTTTCTTACAGTTTACACTTATTAATTCTGCAGGTATTGTAACAGTAGGGAGTTTGATTATTATCAAGCATAGTTTTTTTTTTTTATGTTGTTGATAAACCTTGCTAGAATATTCTTCCCATATTTTTGAACAAAATATATGTTCAATATCTGAAGAAGCACTACTGGCTAGAATATTCATTCAATAAAACTTGACTACTACTTCGATATATAACTACCAGTCAAAGTTAATTCAAATCCAACTTCATAATTTATCAATTTGTTCATAATTCATTTACTTCAATTTATCATATATTTATACAATTTATAGATTGGGCAGTAGTTTTTCTTCAGATCTTTCTGAACAATTTAATATCATTCCATTGTTATTGGATGGATAATATCGTCCGAAACTGTAATCTACAAAAGTTTGTTTCCTTCTTGATTTTCAAGGGGGTTTCAAAATTACACCAAAAGAGGCGTTTTCCAGTTTCTTTTTTCGTTTCCCCAGGTTTTTTTTTTTGAGAAAGACTTGAAAAAAATAATTCTTTAAAAAAAAGGTTCAAAATTCTTCATATTATATATATATGCTCTTGAAAGTATATTTCAAGAAGTCGAAATTCTCACGTTGATTTTTGTCAGTGGATCGAAAAATGTACAAATTAAATCCGCAGGCTCGCTTCGCTCGTCCGCTGGCCTCTTTATCCCTGAATATAGGCTGAATTCACCGGCGTTCCAGACGATTAAGGCGAATGAAGCGAGTTAATACTTGAAAAAATATAACTTTTAAAGTCGTTTGCACGTACTGTATATAAAATTTGAATTAGCTGACTTTTATTATATCCATTACTTGTATATTATCTAGTGTTGAATAAAATATGTTCTATTACATAATGCTATTTAGGCATGCGTAAATGTTTTGTTGCGTCTTAGCAATACTTGTCTAGTCCCAGTGTTCAGATACCTTCCAAGTTAGCTGTTCAATTCAATTTTATGTTATTGAATTAATTTTATCCGTATTAATTGTACAAACGCCTTTACTTTGGATTTTTATAATTTCTTGAGTCATTTTGAGTCAACTTCATTAACTCATTCGTGTAATAGACTATAAAGTTAGATTATTCTATATTCTAGTCGTATTGGCGATACGTTTTGTTTTAAAACGTTTCGTGATTGTTGCAGGGTGCCATGCGCAAATGGGTCTCCAAGAGAAGAGAGGAAAGACAACGGCAACACCTTGCTGCAGTAAGAATACAGGTACACTGGCACATGATAATTTCAAAGGCTGCTTATTTTGCTTTTTCTAATCGTATTAAAAAGTATGATTATTTAAAAAGTTTGGTGCCCATGTAGAATAGATTTTAGAATAATCGTGCGTGGAAAAGTTTGAGTGAACCGATTTTGATACGGTTTGCGCCAAAAGAAAAATAAAAATCGGATTTCCGCAAGCTCTATTTGTTTTTCTAAAATAATAATTTTAAATTGGAGAAAAATGATCAATACCAAAAATATGTACCTGTTGGCATTAAAATGTATTGAGCTAGTTTGTGAAATCCCCCATAGATAGAACTTAGAAGCTAAAAGTAGTACAGTGATTATGAATAGTGATAGTAATCTATAATCTATCTCTGTACAAGGTAGGATTTCATTGATATGACTAAGCTGCTGTCAGCTGCAGATAGTCAAAATAGCAACTATTTAATCTAAGAATTTTAGGTAATTCAAGTCAGCGGCGCTTTGCGCTGCATGGGGTGAACTCGTTATTTATTATTTGCAAATGGTTCCCGGCACATACAGCTTGATTGACATTCTTATCAAATCAAATCACCCGAGAGCTCATGTGTATTACATTCAATTCCTGTATGTATATATATTCATTTAATTTTTCGAATGGTGAATAGCTTTCATTTAGCCTAATATTTCTATGGTAACGGGTGATGTTCTGCTCATTTCTTTATTAAATATGTTTTTACATGTTATATACAGTATTTATGTCGAAAAAATTGAACAGAACATTCATTTATTTTTTAAATATGTTTTTTTACATGTTATATACAGTATTTATGTAAAAAAATGAACAGAACATCACCCGTTACCATATTAGGCTTGATGAAATCTTACTCGCCAAATTAAATGAATGTACCTTTTCTATTTTAGCATTGCATTATTAATTCCGAGCTTTTATTAGATTATTCTTATTCCTAATGACCATCTCCATCTTATTTATTTCATTCGATTTTCTCCATAGATGATAATTTTTAGTCTATATTTCAATTCGTACATCTAATTCTATCTCCTGATCGAGCATTTCCTGTACATAAACAGATTAAACAGGTCCCATCGCATATGCTAAATACGCGATTTTTGATTGTATTGGTGCTGCAGGCCACTCTATAATTGACATTCGTTGTTCACTTTCCTTCTTATTTCTTGAAATTTCATCTTTGTAGTCGGTGAAAGCTATAGAACTAAAACAATAGAAATATGGATACAAATTAAAAGAAAGTAAAAATGCACTTTATAAGATTAATAATAAAAACCAAAATAAGATCCTGCTCGCTAAATTGCTGGTACAATATTTGTCCGCTAGCAGGAAAATGCATTAACACCAATTATGAAAACCTTGTACCAAATCTATGAACCTCAAGTTTAAGACAACGTTTTGTATTCAAGTTGTTTAACAGCAACCCAGAAATATTGCGCGAAAAATTCGTTTGGTTGAATTTTGTTTGCGTCCATTTGTAAACGTTTGTATTTTTTGCAGAGTGTGTGGCGTGGCGTTGCGTGCAGAAAACGCCTGCGGCTGGAGGGAGGCAAAAAGAGTTTGCTCAACATGCGACGGCCGACGGGCGGCAAGACGCTGCGAGACAAGAAGCGCGGCATCCTGCAGACGCTCTGTCAGAGCTCCAGTCTGCACCAGCTCATCTGCAAGCTCAGGGAACTTGGTCAGTCACTGCTTGTAAAAATGCAGTATAGGCATACAGTTGCAAGAAAATGATAATCAAAAACAATGATCTGCTTATTGTATAATTATACAGAAAAATTAATATAATAAACATTAGAATCTTTGGATTTCAACAAATTTGAAATAATTGGATATTTTGTTTGTACAATCTATTCTATTTTTATATTTTGATCGCATGTTTCTTGTTGCTTTTTGTGAATTCAAAAAATAACTCGTATTATATTTAATCACGTTATTTATTATTATTTATCGTATGGCGTTTTATCGGTGGGGAGACCCTTACGGGTAGGTTCCACCTCGCCTAATTACTCACGTTTTTTTGTTGCAGATGTGATAACAACAATGTCAAGAGAATTGGCTGAAGAACTGGTTCATGATGGCATCATAACCGCTCTGCACAATCTGCTCAATAAGGTAGGCCTATTCGACTGATTACTATAATTTTAATATATTCATTTTATAAATTCTAGTTCAAGCGCCAATTAATTCATTGGTCAGTTTACTGTTTCGGAGAAGGTACTCTAGAAGTGTTCAAGCATAAGAACAAGCACAATACTACTCATACTCTAGAAGTGCAAGCGTTTTGTACTCGTTTCAACATTTCATCAAATTCCTTCCAATATTATCAGGTAGTGCAAGGGGATAAATCGACTGTGTTATAAATGTGATTGACACCAACAATGCAACAGATCCAACCCGTTCCGGGCAATATTTTCTTACAGATGCAATGTCTCGAACCGAAATCGAAAAATCATTTCCTTTTTTTAATAGATAGCTGTATTGTCTAAGAATTCAAGAAATATACTAATTATTGGTTACAAAATAAAAGTGTTCAAGAAAAAATATTGTTTTAAAATATTATAAATTGATATATTATTAAAATGTAGTGAATTGCAATAGATATTGATGATTAAACCGATCAAGTTTATTCACTCAATGTTGACAATAAATTATTTAAATGTGCTTAATGACCGTTTTGATGCAAATATACTTGAATATCGTGAGATATGTTGCTTTAGTCTGGTTGTATGAATGATAGTGTGTTATGTGTTATGATTGAAATTCGCTCATTAATAAGATTTTTAACTACAGTACTCGATGTTTTTTAAAGGTGACACAATCACGGTCTGACCAAGAGGCAGCCCACCTAATCGTCATCATACTGACCAATCTCTTTAAACATCCATCGATCGCCAACAGAGTGTGGACGGTAATAATAATTATCCTATTCTATTTTTTTCATCCATTTATGTTTTTTTTGTATTCGTTCATTATTGCATAAGTTGTACAGTACAGTTATTCCCTCAAAAGGATAATCATATACATTTTTATCTGGTTTCCTTGAAAGATATTGGGGGAGTTTTTGGAGAATGTGCATCTACATGTGTACAATACATTCGATTGCCGTATATATAATATAGTCTTGCTTGTTTCTAATTTGATGCGACAAAATCCTTAATTGACTTGTCTATCACATAGACCTTTTGTCAATAGAATTTTCGTCGCTATATCAAAACATAAAACACCCATCAAAATTGATCTTGGTATCCCGTCCTGTCCTTAAACCTGTGCTTTGGGGTATAGTTGAGATTTATTTGTAAAACGTCTGCTAGTCACTGCAAAGTCTGTAAGTTGTAATTTGTACTCACCCTTTAAGCTGGTGTGGAAAGTGGACTGTATATTGACTATGAGACTCAAGATAGTGGCGCGCTCATGTAAGAGAAGAGTGATTGAAGCTAGGTTACCATTGAATCTAGGTTGCTGCTCTGCATGCACGATGGTATTGTAGTGTCTCGTATCTAATCTCACCGATTAGTGTCGCCTCTGCCTCTGGGACCAACCCGCTTCCCAAGCGAATGGTGAAGAGGATGAAAGATTACAAACTAAACGTGTCTCACTATCAGAAAGTGACAATCGCTTCTATAAATAATAATAATTCCGTGTAACCTGGCTGGCTCAGGTCTGGTGTCAGAGTTTTCAGGTCACTCCTGATCAGTTCAGGGTCTCTGACGTGACTTAACGACTGTTTTTAGGCAGCCGGGACCAACGGCTTAGCGTGTCCTCCGAAACACGAGGAGTGGCTCGAGCTAAAATCTCACTTATCGCTTCTATAAATCCACCAGATTGTATTTAAGGAATAACATAACACATGTGCTTACTCCAATTTATCATAGTTGGTGTTGGCCGTGCTAGTTCACGTTCAGGCTAACAAGATTCTGTTCAATATCTAAACTGATTTTTATCTACTTAGTCACTTGCCGGTACAAATGGTAACCAAGGAGGCGAGACACCCAAAGAGCGTTTTCGCGGTCTGTCAACCAGAGTAGTCAATTGCAGTCATGTAGTTCGAGTAGATATTCATAAATCATATAGCGGTATTTCCTACTTCATTTGCAGATTTGACGCCTAGTGAGATCGTATTCCCGGCTGACAATTTTATATGAAGCCTTATACAGTAATACCTGTCTAAGGCGGAAACCTGTTGAAACGGAATGTTTTTTCTGGCCCCAAGGAATATTGTATAAAGATAAAAGTACCTTTGTAAGCCGGAAGCTGCTAAAACAGAAAAGATTTTTTAGTCCGGTCGAGTTCCGTCGTAGACAGGTTTTACTGTAGTATGTGTGTGTATGTAATATTCCATATATTTCATGTACAATATTGTTTTTGTTAGCGTTTATATAAAAGCGTTTCTATACCTATATGTATTTGTTTATGCAGATATCGCTGAGCCTGGGTTTGCCGGTGGAGATCTTCAACTGGGCGTTGAAAACATGTAGAATTCAGAACATGAAATTTTTCTGCGCCTGCGTGACTTTGTTGTGGCTATGGGCTCACCAGCCACAACACTGCCCGGTAAGTCTCTTATTTTTATTCTACTTATTCCATTAAATCTTCCACTACTTCTTCCCCTTGAAGCCTAGTAATACCCTACGTCTTTTTTTAGCCTCATCTTCCCCCACTCTTCCTCCATCTCTCGTTATATTTTTTTCCAAGAAGGCCTTTTTTGTGTATTTTTCTCCTTCATCCGTTCATACTTTTTCTCCTCCTGCTTCGTATCTTTCTTCATCTTCCTCTTTTACTCTTTCAGTCGCTTCTTTTTCTTTTCTTCTTCATTCTTCATCACTGCCTCTTATACTTGGTACTAATACTCAAGTACTTCGTGATTCGATTCTTTCTCTTTCACTTCCACTTTCATTCTTTTTCAGCCACTCTCTTCTATGTCTACTGTTCTGTTTCATCTACTTTGTCCTTAATTCTATTTTTCTTCACATTGAATGCTTCTTCATTTGTCGATATATTCGCCGTTATCTTTTCACTCAAGAATTGTGCGCCTTTGCTAATCTGTCATTGGAAGGGTGACCACTTGAGGCTGGCTTTGTTAGTTGCAATTTGCATGAGACTCAAAATCACTTTACAGTGGTTCGAAACCCACCTAAAACAGTAGGTATCATCTCTTTTTATCCCTATCTCTTTTTATCCCCATCTCTTTTGTATCATAATTATTTTTCCCTTTACTCACACACAAGCCTGGAGCTTATTTTGGTATTACCTCCAGCAAAAACAACTCTTTTTTCATCTTCTTCTTTAACCTTATAATAATTTTTTGTGAGGTAGAGTTGGAACTATGACCTGTAATTGGTTGTTTGTGCAACCATGTCAATTAGCTAATTAAACTACAATAAATTTATTAGTGACTGATTATTCCAATAATTTATGTGATGTCTTCAATTTGGTCTATTACATTAAAATCATGATTCAATGATTCAATAACTATTGTCGATAATTATTATTAGATAACTGAATTTTTATTGTATTTACAACAATAATTGATCTAAATTGTTATCTAATTCAAGTATCAACAAGAAGCATTATTTTTATAATACGTTCTGTTATAACCTCAAACTGTGTTGAACACCAGCAGAATGTCAGACACTGAATACAACCAAATGACACGCTAATAATGTCACCAAAAGGCCATTATAGCTCCAGTGAAACTTCACAAACTAAACTCTACTTTATCTTGAGCGGCTTATTAAAATGGAAAGTAGAGATGGAAAGTTACTTGCGGCCAGTACTTGCCATTGCGTCACTTTCCACCAACTACCAACATAATATACAGGGAAGGTGCTGGCTGCAAGTTTATCAGTTCTACTGGCCGTCAGTAGGCAAGTCTGTTGTAGGCAAGATCATTAAATTTTAATGTTTTTTCAACACGTGTTCTTTTTTCACAAATCATCTGCTCAATAACTGAAACCATGCGTTTCCTCTGATCTACTGGCGGCAAGTGGGGGAAGGTACATGTTTTGACTGGAAAGTACTGGCCGCCAGTGGTCACGTGACCACCCACTTGACCCGCTACTTTCCTTGGAGTGGCAATTAAAAACAAACAAGTTTATAATACACATTTGAAAAAGCTTTTTAATTTACAGAAGCATATTATTCGTGGCTCTTGGTAGACCTAGACTCTACCCGAGCAATTTAATTTTCAAAGAATTCGGTGTATCCACCCTCAGACAATCCTACGTTGAAAGCATAATCTTTTTTATAAACAAAAATAAACATCTTTTCACAGTCCACATAACACCATACAATATACGTGAATCTGCAACTAACGTTTACAATAGATACAGGACAAATTTAACAATAAACATACACCAAATGTTTTATTATAATGAATTTTTAATTAATAATCTACTAGCCTTATTAATTTATCAACAGTAAAATAACTCGAAGTGTTGTAATACAAATTGAAAAATCGATTCATAACAAAATTTACTTTACTCTAGAAATATAATTATCTGGTACGATATTATTTTGGAAGCTTCATAATATACAAACTAGCCTTGACCAGCCCTGCTGTCTCTTACGTTTTTCCCTTCTCTCATTATCTCTTCTCTCATCAACTCTTCCTTTCGCCTCTTTTCTTTCTCTTTCTCTTCTTTCATCTTTTATTGTTTAAAATTAGATTTAATTTTTTTTTTAATTTCATTAGGTTTAATATTGTTTGTTATAATATTATTTATTGAATGAACTCACGGTCAGTACTCAAGTTTTTCTTTTTCTGGCCGTGCTGCAATAAAATTATGTATTAAGGTCATTTTGCTTTTGTAATTATGTCTAATTATAAAATTATTATGATTGTGATTTTTGATGACAATAAATAAATTTGAATTTGAATTTTACTGGCCGCAAGTGATTAATTTCCGCTGGAGTGGAAAGTGTTCCTTTAGACAGGGAAAGTAAGCGGTAAGTTGAAGAGGTAAGTTCTGGCCGCAAGTAACTTTCCATCTCTACTTTCCCTGTCAATAAGCCGCTTTATCCTTTTCTGCTCCTTATTTCATCAACATCATTTTACTAAAAATTAGGATCATATAGTTGATTGATTTACTTTGGTGTCACATGTTGGTCGTATATGTTTTTTTAATTAAATTTAAAATTGGAATTTGATGAAGATTGCAATGTTGCAAATGAATAATTTAGTTGGCACTGTGTGTTGCAGCACCTGTTGGCGGAGACTGAGTACTACATGAAATGTATAGCTCAGCGCTTGAAGGAGAGTCGCTCGACCCACAGAGCAGCAGCGCCTCTGCTGCGACTGCCGTCGACCACGCCCGACTTCGGCTACGATCCGCTCCTCACCCGCCGGCCACGCGCCTTCCAGGACCCGCACCACGCCTGGTCGCAGCTCAAGCTTCTTCTCGGACCCAGGCAAACTTTCAATTAAAACAATCAATACCAAAATTATCACTACTGAAACTCGATACGAAAAAAATGTATTTGATTAGTTGATTAGTTGAAAACAGAAAATGTCTGAAGCCTATTATTTCTAATACACGTTTTTGTATTTTATAAAGGGGATCAATGTGGACATAACTTGCTGCTCCCCAAAAAAGTATAATATATCTTTGAATTGATTCAATTAAAGGAAAGTAAACGGCTGTAACCTCTGAGGGTAAAATGTTTCGTAGTTGATAGAACTTGTAAATTAGTTCTCTGACCTTCGTTATCACGGAATTGATATTCTTGTCCCACTCCAGGTTATCGTCTATTATTGCACCCAAATATTTAATTTGATCAACACTTAGAATTGCAGGACAGTAACAAAGACGATTTACAGTCCCACATTTATGCAATTTCAAAGCAGTTCTTAGTGGCTTCGTTCGATTTGTTAGTGAAAAAACCAAGAACTCTGTCTTCCCTGCATTAAAAGTCAGCAAGCTCTCTCTTAACCATTGACTGACTTTCATCACATCTGCTTCGGCTGTATTAAATACCTCATCCTATGTGTCTCCCTCAAATAATAGTGCAGTATCATCCGCCAGCACTTTACCTTCAATATTTATTGTGCACAGTTCATTAGCAAACATCAGGTACGGTACAAAATGGGTCCCAGCACCGTTCATTGGGGTATCCCAAATTCAAGTTATGTTTTTGCACTAAGATGGTTGCCTATTTTTACTATCTGTTGACGGTTACACAGGAATGACTTTTTGAAAAATCATGACACGTTGAAAATAATGATTGCTTATAGCAATACCTAATAGGCTCAGTTCATATTCAGAAGTCTATTGGAGAATTAAAAGTAAACAACAAACACTTGTATTATTCAGAAATAAATATGTAAAATATAAATAAATTACTTAAAGTTGAGATTGCAGACTATTGGTAAATACTCAGATATAAGATTGATTTGACTTGAACCATTCCAAGGGCGTTCCTCTTATTCCCATAGCCTCCATTTTCTTTAACAACAACCCATGACTTACAGTATCAAAAGCCTTTGCAAGATCGAGAAAAACTGCTTATTATTTTCTAGTTTCTCAATTACAAATTTTGAAAGTTGCAATATTTCCGCCTCTTTATTCATGCCCTCACAGAAACCAAATTTATTTGATGATAGAAGATTATTTTTCTCCAAGTAGCTTACCAGTTGGTTTTTAACTAATTTCTCAAATAGTGATTAGTGAAATCGGTCTGTAATTAGTGACAATCAGCTTGTCATCCCGTTTGTGCAGTGGCCTCACACAAATCTCTTTCATGGCTCTTGGAAAGACTCCTCCAGACAAGCTCAAGCTAAAAATATGGGTTAATGGCTTGGAAATTGTAAATTTTATACTTTTTATAGTTTTATTATGAATACCATCTAGCCCTGGTGCACTATCAATACGTAAAGTGCCAATTGCCTCTAATACTTCTTGCTCAATGATTGGAGTGAAATATATTGAGTTTGAAGTTCCAGTGTGAAAAACTGTTGTGTGTTCCAGTGTAAAAAACGTTTATATAGTTTCCGGTTTCTCCTCCAATGTTACAATACAATCTACACCAATGTATTTCAATATTTGTATAATGTATTTCAATATTTGTATAATGTATTTCATAATGTATAATGTATTTCATAATGAATAATGTATTTCATAATGTATACTATATGTACCATATTATTTAATAATGTATAATGTATTTCATAATGTATACTATATGTACCATATTATTTAATAATGTATTTCACTATTTCAAACCAATATTACTACTGCAAATATTTCAAAACCACCAATAAAGTTGAATAAAACATTTTAAAGTTATATTCCAATTTAACCAATCCACCATATAATTTTAACCATAGAAAATTGAAATACATCAATATATCAAACGCTATAAGAGAAAAAATCTGTAGAATTCCGATCTGATTTTGGTATTAATGATCATGATTTTATTCTGCTCTGTCTTGAAAATTTATGTTTTTAAATAAACTTCCTCTATATAATTTGTAATAATTTTTGATACTTTGGTATAGTTAAGTATAGATTCTGTATTATTGGTATATATGGTACCATCATAATATTATGTATATCTATGTATTTTAATTTTTTTAGGTAAACTTTTTCTTTATAACAAAATTGGATTCTGTTTTGATGACATACTTTGATTGAAATGACAGTAACTTTTTTATAATGACAGTATTTTTTAAAAATTACATGACATTTTGGAAATTTATAACTAATTGTTAAAAAACAGTATATTTTATTATTTTTATCAACATTGTCATGGAATATTTTTAGATTTTTATTCGTGTTTTATTTTGGTGCAATAAGTAGGCCTACATATTTTGATTTGGATTTGTGTCTCTCTACATATCATGCCCTTCGATTGCAGTAGTAATGTTTGATCGCGATCCGTAAAGTCAAATATACGGTATTTTGTTTACCACTATATTCTATATTGTTGTTTGATGAAATATTATATTTTTTAGTCTACTTTATTGTGTTTGAACGTGTAGAACTTTGTAAAAGACCCAATGTAAATAAACTTTTGTATATTTTTAATTATTTGTTTCATTATTAATTGTGTATGTCTAGCCTGTCAATTTAAAAGTCTCGAACTGTAAGTTTGCCTTGAGTAAAAACTTTTCGATATCGATAAAATATTGTACTAAAAATGAATGAATGTTGGCCTACTGAGTGGAATGATGGCGTGAGTAAGATCAATCAAAATTGTCAAAAATTATTAAAATATTAAGGTACCGTTTTCGGTTGTTGAACCATTAATACTGTAAACTGAAGTTGAGAGCAGCAGAATATATATTCTATAGTGATCGAGGCTAAAACGAATCTGGTGAACTGAAAATTTCTCCTAATGTGGGGAAAAAACAGACTAGATCAGTGCTGACCTGATTATACAGACTCAAAGACTTTGAAATTGTATTTAAAAGACTTTAAATTTTTAAAGTCTTTGCAGACTCTTTACTTTTGTATAAATATGAAATCTTTTCAGACCCAGTTTGTCGGTGATGTAGCGACAGAATGGGTCGATCTCTCATAGATCTTAAAGGTCTATTCACACATCTGAGGATCTGACGCCAGCCATACCATTCGTTCTGCGCATGTATTGGGCGCAGAACGAAAGATTGGTGTCGGATATGTGTGAATAGACCTTTAGTCAGAAAATTTTGTACGGGATTCTCGGTTTTTACATAGCCCAAATTTCTATTATCCACTTCGCGATAGAGTGGATCTCATTCCTGAGATGAGGTCATGTACAGTAACCAGTGGTGCACTCAATTTCCTTCTGGGAGAGGTTTTTGGGGGCTTTAACCATTGTAAGATAGGAACAAAACACGATTTTGATATAGAATTACATGAAATCATTGACGTATCAGAAAAAATCTGTAGGGGCAAACCGTAGAAGTCCTTCATTTAAGAATTAAAAATGATTTAAGTTTCTTAATAATAATACTTGATGCTATCTATTATTTAGGGGCGGTTCATGAGTTCTGGATTTACTAGTCCAGAGCTAACGTTAGCATGGGCTAAAGTTACGCCAGGGCTAAAAAATGGGTTCATGAGACAGAGTTCAACCACGGATTATCGTTAGCCCATCGTAACTTCAAGATGCCTTAGGCCGAGGGGTTAGCCAAT
This sequence comes from Laodelphax striatellus, assembly GCA_017141395.1. Classification (NCBI taxonomy): domain Eukaryota; kingdom Metazoa; phylum Arthropoda; class Insecta; order Hemiptera; family Delphacidae; genus Laodelphax; species Laodelphax striatellus. Next base: position 29,069,610 of record CM029532.1, on the reverse strand, counting down.
GACGAATGTTAGCTCGTCGGCTCAACTGCAGGGATTCACAGGGAATTTTTGTATTCATGCATCAAGCATGTCGGAATGGAACAACTCGCCGCGGCCAGCTGATACAAGGACTGATTATTTCAGTTCACTTCATTTATTTAATTTATTACCAATTTTCAGGGATTTGAGATGCAGCTAACGATTCGACATGATATATATAAATTAATTTTTAATTTACTGATCAAACTATGAAACTATTTTTCAAACATTGAAAAAATACAACTAAAACATGTTAATCGGTAATCTGGGGAGGAGGATGATGATGATGTTGATGATGATGATGATGAGATATGAATAGCCCTACTAGTCCAGTCAATATAACACATTTTTATGTTTACAAAATTTATTGAAGAACTGCATTTTTAAAATTATGTTGATTGGACTCATACAAATAGTCTGCATTTGATTTTGCACCAAAAAATAGACCGAATATCATGTCAAGTATTAAACTGATAATAATATTTGAATATAGAATGATAACTAATTTCTAATAAATTGATAACTAATTAGTGAATTGAAAATTAGTTTATATATCATGTCGAACCGTTAGCTGGGGAAAATGCCGGGGGAATCAGTGCTTGTATGAGCTGGTCGCGGCGAGTTGGTCCTTGGGCGAGTTTTCCTAGACACCTCGCATGACACTATCAACAATATTCCTCCCCTGTTGTCGCCACCCTCATCTCATCACCATCAATTGTATTTTGTGAAGTTTCTGTGCATTTCTAGTTCATTAATTATAACTGTATAAATAGTAGCTTATAGTATTTTCGAGTATAGTATAGTGATTAGTGTATTGTTTTTATATTATAACTTATAACAAGGCTCGATTTTGATTAGTGTTCTCGTTCTCATTTTTCGTTCTACTGCTGTCTCCAATGTATTCAATAAAAGCTTTTCATAATTCTCAATCTACGTATTCAATTATAAAAAAATGCACTTGCCAATTTGGATAAAAAGTATTTCATTCGAAAAATATCGAAAACAGTTTTATTTAAAAAAATATTAAAGATAAGTATAATGAAATAATTTTTTTTAATAATGAAATAAATTATTCAAATGCAAATAATTGATCATATATTATTGTGGTGAATCAGTTTAATAAATAATTGTTTTCGTCGTTTGAAGGTTTTTTGCATTTTTTATGTTAGTGTGTTTTATACATCAATAAAAAAATTCGGGGTTTGTGGCTTTGTGGGTAATGAAATTGTTCAGAATTCAAAGACAAACCCTAATATAACATTCTTTTTTGTTAAAATCAAAACAATAACGTGATAATGGGATAATCCCTGTCTTAAACCTACCCTCTAGCGGGTCTAAGTTATAGCTCAAAATGATCATTTTTGAGCCTAGAATTATCTCATTTACGCTGGAGCTAGAACTCATGAACCCACGATGTTTATCTTTAATACCCGAGTTGATCTGTTGTTGTTCTCATGAACCCACCTAGCTTATCTTTTTGACTCGAGATCATCTGTTGTTGGACTCATGAACCCAAATTTTTAACCCCGGGCTTTTCCCTGCGATAATTGCTCTGTTACGCCTGGGACTTGCTAATCTCGAACTCATGAACCCAATTTTTAACACTTGGCGCAAAATCCAGTTTTTAGCCTCGGACTAGAGATAAACCCGATCTCATGAACCGCCCCTTAGTGGTTTTAAAGAATGTAGTAATCAGATTAAAGCATTTTTATCAGAATTTTCGTCATCTTCCTGCTAGACTCGGTATGATGTTTGAAGTTTGAACTTCCCGCCTTGTGCAACAATCGATATCGAAATAAAAAAAACATGATTATTTCAGAGACGTCAACTATTTCACACTAATAATATTTAATTCAATTACAACATTATATTTACATCTCATACTTCTATATTTCAACTATTTACGTTCAATATTATATCTTTTTTTCGCTACCTCTCTCACTCTCTTTTGGAAAGAAAGGCTTTTGAAAAGTGGATCAAATTAAAATGATCGTTGTTTCTTTTCATCGGTCTTAAACATTGTAGCTTTGATTCTATAAGTTACTGGAATATTTTACCTCAGTGAAGTTGGCCCCACCCAAAACGGCAGGAAAAAAGTTTGATATTTAGAAAAATAGTGCTGAATTCCTGCCGTTGAATGGCCAAAGGAAAAAATTCCTGCTGGTGTTTTACACAACTTTACAGTACTTCTAAAGTGGGTGGGGCTGGCTTCACGCTAGCCCCACCCACAACGGCAGGAAATAAGTTACATATTCAAAAAAATAGTGCTGAATTCCTGCCGTTGAATGCCGCAAAGAAAAACACCCTACCTTTAAAACCAAAAAAGTTATTCAACTTTTAAGGATTTTGCCAGCCCCACCAAATTGTCAAAAATGAAATGTAATAACATGAAATTGAAGAACTTTTTTCGTGCTGTTCAATGGTGTGTATATTTTTTAATTTCTCTCGATAAAACTGAGATAATTGAGATGTAAGTGGGTGGGGCTGGCTTCACGCTAGCCCCACCCATGACGGCAGGAAATAAGTTACATATTCAAAAATAGTGCTGAATTCCTGCCGTTGAATGCCGCAAAGAAAAACACTCTACCTTCAAAACCAAAAAGTTATTCAAGTTTATATTATTTTGTAAGCCCCACCGAAACGTCTGAAATGGAATGTAAAACATGAAATTGAAGAACTTTTTTCGTGCTGTTCAATGGTGTGTATATTTGTTCATTTGCTTCCAATCCAACGGATATAATTGAGGTAGAAGTGGGTGGGGCTGGCTTCACGCTAGCCCCACCCACAACGGCAGGAAATAAGTTACATATTCAAAAAAATAGTGCTGAATTCCTGCCGTTGAATGCCGCAAAGAAAAACACTCTACCTTTGAAACCAAAAAAATTATTCAACTTTTAATTTTTCTGCCAGCCTAACTCATAACGGCAGTAAAAAAGTTTCATAGTCAGAAAAACGAGTTCACCCCGTGCAGAAGAAAGGAATGCACCAAAAGTTATAATCGATTTCTTTAGATCTTTAATTTATTGTCTGAATCATTTCAGACCCCCTTGGATGTTCCACCTTGCCCAAATTATCCCACGTTCTCCAATAATTGGGGAAATATGATGAAATTTTAGGTTAAAAATAGGTCAATCACTTTGAATTTCTGTTCATCAGTCTAGAAAAATCATTCACAATCGAATCCTAATGTCAGTGTGAAGTTGGAAGTACATTTGTCAGAAGTGCATACAAAATTGACAGTTATGGATGCAGAATGAATAGTTCTATAGTTCCTGATAGAAATAAGCAATAGTTCCGTGAAAATAGAGAAAAAAAATTGAATTGAAAAAATGTACTGCTAACTTCACGGCAAAATCTGCATTTTCTTCAGAAGTACACTTTAAACTAATAACAGGAGAATGAGAGTTCTGTATGTATAAGAACCCTCTAAACACAGAACTGCTGAGCTCTAATCGATAAATGCAACAGAAAATTTTTTATGGCCATTTGAAATTTGAAAATCTACACAAATAATAATTTTAAAATGTGGAAATTTTAAAATTCCTTATTTTAAAATTATATCTGATTCAATATAGCAATGAAGGAACATGTGAGAAATATGATTCCATGCTAAGAAATGCTAAAAAATACTTAAATAATCATTTTTAACAAACATCAAATAAGAACTTCAAGATCAGTACAATGTCTAGGTAGGAGATTCGGATATTATTCTATTTTAAATCTAAACTAGCATCGATTTTGAAAAATGCTTATTATTTTGTTAAATTTGGACAGATTGATTTGAAAATTCAGGAAAATGTTAATAGTATGAAGAGAAACGTCCATGATTTTTTGTAGAATTTTCCTATGACTCCTTCCCTTCCTAAGACAAAAAACTATATGGAGGTTGAGATCCTAGGCGGGAATTTTCAAAAGTCGCGCTCCGTTCAGCTGCCGCGCGCCAAGAAACTCGATTTGATCACATTGCCCGCGTTACAACACTATTGGTTAGTTCCTAAACCGATATTCATAAATTCACATCTCTCTATAAAAGTGGCAGCCTATGAATTTTTTCCACTTTTTTCCTTCCATTTTCAATACCAAACACAAAGAAGAACAAAGTAGATCAATAATTTTGTACTTTTCAAAGACATCATGAATAATAATAATGGACTACAAAAATGTGCTAACTATTGTTAGCAGCGTCGGCTTGGAGTTTTTATTTCATCCATTTTGGATGATTATATAGTATAGAATCATCCAAATTATTTGGATGATTCTATACTTTTAAAATCTTCTATCACTCTTGAATAATTATTAAAATAGTCAACAGGGTAGTCTCATTTTATTAATGATGATTTTGTTGGGGTAGAATGATGGTGAACGTTCATCAAGATGGAAAGTTAGACAATAATTTTGACATCTTGAATTATCCATTTCATACATGTGCAATTATCCATTTCTCAATGTTATGTACAGGATAATGTTCGGTTATTTATGTTGGAGAGATACCTATATCTAGGCTAAAGATTTATAGAATATGGAATAGTTTAAGGATTTTCAATATTCAATTATTATCAAGGTTTTGGCTATATGCCTCTGGAAATTATTATTTTCTATTACTGTAATTAGTATTTCTCACTGCTATGTGCATAATATCATAAGTATATTGATGTTGGTGAGATGAACGTATACTGAAGTTTTGTAGAATTTGTAATTATGTTGAAAGTAGTAGAATTTGTCATGTTCATATAGTTTTGGCTTTTTTAAATATTTTGGCCTTTGGCCTCGAAATAAGATTTATTTTTCCTTCTATATACATAATATTATAATTTCATTGATGTTGGTTAGACAAGTCTACACTAATGATTATGAAATACAGAATAGTTGTAGGATTTTCAATGATCATATTTTTTATTCAATATTCAGGCCATTGGCCTTGAAAAATAATCTAAAATGATCTCACTGTTACGAAGATAATATTATGTGGTAATTCATATTGGTGAAATGAGCCTAGGCTTAACTTTATATAATACAAAATAGTTGTAGGATTTCCAAGAACCATGTTCTTATTTCAATGTCTTGGCTACTGCCCTTACAGTATTGTTTATTCTTCATTGCTATGTACTTAATATTATTATGAGCTGAGTTTGATCATGTTAGTGAGATATATGTAGACAGAAGGTATAGTTATTCAGACAAAATAGTTGTATGATTTCTGATAATCATGTTTCTGATCACACTCTTCTGTGTTGGCCAATTGCACTCGTGATTAATTTTCAATCAATTATTAACTGCAGCTATTAAATTTATCTGAGAGTGATTCAAATTATATTTCTAAGACTAAAGCATTGGCTCAATTAAGTATTAAGTATAGTATTAAGTCGAGTGCAATACAAGTTTCTTGTGATCATCATGTTATCTATTGCCAGTAGAATCATTTGAAACTCATTTTTATGTTTATGTGAATACTCCAAGTTCCAAATAGTTTATTCATTGAAAACGTCAACCTTCCAATAAGTAGGTTTTTAACGCTCTATCTAAATTCAACTATGAAACTCAGTTGAAATCAGATAATAATGAATATGATAAAATTATGTATTGCTTTGAAAATAGTGGAATAAATATTGTTATAATTATTTAGATACTTTCATTTGCAGCTCCTTGCTCCTTAGAAATTAATTTGCATACTATGTCAGGTGTTTAGAAGAAAATTGTATTTAAATATAATTATTGTTTTACACCTTCCATTGTGACTCCATACCATGGATCTCAACGCATTGGAAGCATGATTCGGGTAATCTATCCTCATCTATTCACTTCCATCACAGTCCCTAAAGTATTCACGAAAGTTACAATTATGCCATGTATACAAATGAGAAAGGAGGGGCGATATTTTACTAAACTATTCAACCACTTTGTCCAACCTTCACCAGCGGTCCTTTTCAAATTTTATTGATTAGAACTCAGCAGTTCTGTGTTCAGCGGGTTCTCATACAAATAGAACTCCCATTTTCATACCTCAAATATTCAAATTAGGTGTACTTCTGATAAAAATGTGGAATTTTCAGATTTTCAAATTTCAAATGGCCATAAAAAATTTTCTGTTGCATTTATCGATTAGAGCTCAGCAGTTCTGTGTTTAGAGGGTTCTTATACATACAGAACTCTCATTCTCCTGTTATTAGTTTAAAGTGTACTTCTGAAGAAAATGCAGATTTTGCCGTGAAGTTAGCAGTACATTTTTTCAATTCAATTTTCTTTCTCAATTTTCTTGAACATAACATAAACTTACACATGCTGTTCATTGATTTCAGGCAGGCTTTTGACAGGGTAAAGAGGGTGGAAGTGCTGGAAGCGCTAGAAGGTTTTGGATTCCCTAGGAAATTAATCAGTCTGGTGAAAATGACCCTGACTGACACAAAAGGCTTGGTGCTGAGTGAAGGAAGATTGAGTAGGGAATTCACTATCACTGAAGGCATAAGACAGGGAGATGTCCTTTCAGCCCTGCTTTTCAATATAGTTCTCCAGAAAGCAATGGAAAGCATTGACAGAAGAGGCAACATCATGAATAGAATGACACAAGTCCTGGCATATGCGGACGATGTTGTTATAATATCTAGAAACATGAGGTCACTGGAGGAAGTATTTCTACAGGTCAAGGACAAAGCACAGCTTGTAGGTCTGGAAGTGAACAAGGGGAAAACAAAGTACATGGAAATGAGCCCCAGAGGAGTGAGAGAGCAGGAAGCCATCAGAATTGGAGATGACATGTTTGAAAAGGTTAAAAGCTTCACGTACCTGGGAACTGAGATTAACAGCAGTAATAGAATTTCGACTGAAATAAAACGAAGGATAATGCTGGGAAATCGCGCATACTTTGCAAATAGTAGGCTGCTAAAATCAAAACTCCTCACCAGAAGCACAAAAATGAAAATATACAACACTCTGATAAGACCAGTTGTCACATATGGCTGCGAAACGTGGACAATTCTACAAGAAGAAAGCAAAGCTCTGATGGTCTTTGAGAGGAAGATAGTGAGGAGGATTTATGGCCCAGTGTATGAGAATGGTGCGTGGAGACTGAGGAAAAACCGAGAAATAGAAACAATTCTGCAAGGCAAGAACATTCTTCGTTTCATTAAGGCAAGAAGGATAAGCTGGCTGGGACATGTGGAAAGAATGACTGAGAGTAGGATGCAAAAAGTCATGTTAAATGAAAATCTAGATGCAGCCAGAAAAAGAGGAAGGCCAAGAGTGCGATGGAAGCAGGATGTGAAGAGGGACCTGAGAGCGTTGGGGGTCAGGGGCTGGAGAAGGAAGGCGGAAGACAGAGATAGTTGGAGGATGATTGTGGAGGAGGCCAAAGCCCACATCGGGCTGTAGCGCCAGGAAAAAGAAAGAAAGAAGAAACTATAGAACTATTCATTCTGCATCCATAACTGTCAATTTTGTATGCACTTCTGACAAATGTACTTCCAACTTCACACTGACATTAGGATTCGATTGTGAATGATTTTTCTAGACTGATGAACAGAAATTCAAAGTGATTGACCTATTTTTAACCTAAAATTTCATCATATTTCCCCAATTATTGGAGAACGTGGGATAATTTGGGCAAGGTGGAACATCCAAGGGGGTCTGAAATGATTCAGACAATAAATGACAATAAATTAAAGATCTAAAGAAATCGATTATAACTTTTGGTGCATTCCTTTCTTCTGCACGGGGTAAACTCGTTTTTCTGACTATGAAACTTTTTTACTGCCGTTATGAGTTAGGCTGGCAGAAAAATTAAAAGTTGAATAATTTTTTTGGTATCAAAGGTAGAATGTTCTTCTTTGCGGCATTCAACAGCAGGAATTCAGCACTATTTTTCAAAATATGAAACTTTTCTGCCGTCATGGGTGGGGCTAGCGTGAAACCAGCCCCACCCACTTCTATCTTAATTATATCCGTTTGATTGAAAGCAAAATAATGAACAAATATACACACCATTGAACAGCACAAAAAAGTTCTTCAATTTCATGTTATTACATTTTATTTTTGAAACTTTGGGTGGGCTGGCAAAAACTTAAAGTTGAATAACTTTTGGTTTCAAAGGTAGAGTGTTTTTCTTTGCGGCATTCAACGGCAGGAATTCAGCACTATTGTTTTGAATATGTAACTATTTCCTGCTGTTGTGGGTGGGGCTAATGAAACCAGCCCCACCCACTTCTACCTCAATTATATCCGTTGGATTGGAAGCAAATGAACAAATATACACACCATTGAACAGCACGAAAAAGTTCTTCAATTTCATGTTTTACATTCCATTTCAGACGTTTCGGGCTTACAAAATAATATAAACTTGAATAACTTTTTGGTTTTGAAGGTAGAGTATTTTTCTTTGCGGCATTCAACGGCAGGAATTCAGCACTATTTTTTGAATATGTAACTTATTTCCTGCCGTCATGGGTGGGGTTAGTGAAGCCAGCCCCACCCACTTACATCTCAATTATCTCAGTTGTATCGAGAGAAAATGAACAAATATACACACCATTGAACAGCACGAAAAAAGTTCTTCAATTTCATGTTATTACATTTCATTTTTGACAATTTGGGTGGGGCTGGCAAAATCCTTAAAAGTTGAATAACTTTTTTGGTTTTAAAGGTAGGGTGTTTTTCTTTGCGGCATTCAACGGCAGGAATTCAGCACTATTTTTTTGAATATGTAACTTATTTCCTGCCGTTGTGGGTGGGGCTAGCGTGAAGCCAGCCCCACCCACTTTAAAAGTACTGTAAAGTTGTGTAAAACACCAGCAGGAATTTTTTCCTTTGGCCATTCAACGGCAGGAATTCAGCACTATTTTTCTAAATATCAAACTTTTTTCCTGCCGTTTTGGGTGGGTCCAACTTCACTGAGGTGAATATTTTGGCTGAATATTTTTTTAAATACGGTTGGTTTGAAAACAGGCATTTTTACATTTGATTCAATGATAACCTAGCTTCAGTCCCCCCCACCGGTTGTTCACTCTGTCTATCACTTGAGCGCGCTAATGTTCGCGCTACTTGTCAATATTGTTATCAGCACAGTTTTTCGTCGACCCGCTTTGCTTTGGTATGTTATGGCTTTCTCACAACCCGTTCTATATGGGACAATGAAAAACTTTTCTATTTTCAATTTGAAACGTTGATTTCTCTCAATTTCTTCCCTAATCACGGCTTGGAATATTGTTACATACAAAATATCGGAAAAATTCAACAAATCAACAGAAAAATATTGATTTTTTTTATTCAAGTTAACAGCTGATGCTGATTATACAAATATAAGAATGACAGACAACAGCTGAACATCTGCACTCTGCAGACTGCAGTTACAAAGTGAATTACACATTTCCACACAGTATTTTCCACCAGATCTGTAGAAAGTAAAACGTGTGGGAAAACACTTTACATCACAAAACCTCATTCATTTAGGATTTATATTCACTGAAAGAATCACATTACAATAATATAATATACAGTGCATACTTACACTTTAAGTTGCAATTGACATAAATTTGCTTTGAAAAATAATAGTAATATGCCAGTTCCAACTTGTCTCTGTCATATTATTCCAGATTATTTGCTTTACGATTAATTCTACGTCAAGTTCTTTAAAGGATTGTGATCAGTAATGATTCCTACAAAAATTGTATTGCTTGCTTGTGGTTCATTCAACCCTCCTACTAATATGCATCTCCGGATGTTTGGTAAGTATTTTTATTTATTTATTATTTTCTTATTTAGTTTTTTCTACATTCTTACTTAAGCTACTAATTTCAAGTTTTGCTCGAGTTTCTGTTTAATGGCTTTCATGGTTATTTTTTCAATAAATTTCGTTTTTAATTTTAATTGGTCTACCTTTAATTTGGAATATAATATAACCTGAGAACAGCTCCTTGTGACCATGGAACTTTTGACCTCCAAACAGATAGATAAATAATTATGTTTTATTGACTCGAGAGCTTGAGCCTTGATTAAAGAGATATTAAACATTTTATTACCTATAACTTTCAAAAGTCATGATCATCAGAAAAATTTCATAATTATTCCTTTTCGACTAAGGCCACACTACTACGTGCTACGCTTGGTGCTAAGGGCCAAATGAGAAATGACTCGCATATTATATATTTATATACCGTATACAATACGATATATACTAAGCGAGTTACTTGGCTCTTAGCACCAAGCGTAGCACGTAGTAGTAGTGTGGCTTTAGCCTTATGAATTTAAGATTAAAAAGATTTTGGTAATTGTACATATCGATAGTGTCAGAAGTAGAAGAAACTCAGCTATATGAAGCAATTCACGACCAGTCTAAATTTAATTTTTTTAATTGAAAGTAGTATTTGTAATTGAATGTTTAATTGAATACCTAATTTAGGTATGAGAGTGATGCCCGTTTTCTCAGTCGTTTAATAAACAGTTTATGTATCCAATAGCAGTATTGAATAACCATGTTTTTTCAAATGCAAAAAAATTATTGATTCAATAGTTTATTGAACAACTGAGAAAAGAACATGAATGTTGTTGTTTGTTTCTGTAAAGAAAAAATCTGTAGGGGCAAACCGTAGAAGTCCTTCATTTAAGAATTAAAAATGATTTAAGTTTCTTATCGAATGAGAGCTCATTCCACTGAGCTCTTCAAGGTGTCTCTATTCAGTAATGCATGTATCGGTCGCCTTTGGCAAGCTCTACCCTCACCATTCTTATCAATCAGTTTTGGAGTAATTCTTAACTTATTTACTGTAATTAAAATTTAAATTGATGGGTTCTAGGTGGTGAGCATATGGGATAGACTAGAGGGATAACCCTAAAAATCTTTATCAGGAGACATATTACATTAATTTAGTAGAGATCTCCAGTTTCACTATTCAATGCATTGAAGCCCACAGTTTCACCTATAGTTTCAAATTTTTCACTCCTCTAGTTCTTCACTGGTATATGGCCTCAGATTCACCTTTAAAAATCCCCAATCTATTCAAATACCTGAATAATTCATTGTCCATAATTATAAGTTAATAATTAATTTATTGATTTCTATTAGAATTAGCAAGAGATCATCTGCAGAAACTTGGGAAGTACAAGGTTGTTGGAGGATTAGTGTCTCCTGTTCATGACAGCTATGGGAAGAAAGAATTGGTGCAGTCCACACATCGTTGTGCAATGCTGAGACTGGCATTGCGCAACTCTGAATGGATTCAGCTAAGCGACTGGGAATGCAATCAAGAGAGTTGGATGACAACTATTCAAGTGCTACAATATCATCAGGTTAGTGTGCAATACTATTATCGTTTGGAACATTTTATCATTAATTTTTATTTATTCAGCTTATAGGCTAACCTCTTGGGGACATAATATACGAGGTGGTAATGACGTCTTATATGTTGCAAACTACATACAGCGCATTTGACGCTGGAATTAGGTGCTCTGTGATTGGCCCAGAGAAATACCGTCGCGTCAATGTCACCTCGTATATTATGGCCCTTAAGCCGGTATTACACAACAATAGTTCTATGTCATATATCTGTTATCAAATATCTACAATAAAAAATATTACAGTGTCATGGACTAACTATTATAATAGTTGAAATATGATCTGATCATATTTTTTTATAATAATTATTTTCTCCAAGAGAGAACATTATTATCATATATTTGATAATAGATACATGACATAGAACTATAATAGTCTAATACCAACCGAAGAAAGATTATAAAGCACTCGAAATATTTACACAATATGAAACGTAATAAATTGATATGTGCGATTCACAACTAAAATTTTGTTTTTCAATATTACTTTCAGACAGGATAGCAGAAAATATTTCAAAATATGGTTTAATACAGGTAAAATGTAGCTGCATACTGGACTTGTAAGTTTATTACAAAGTGTGTCGTGTAGGGTGATCACATACATGCACATTGCATACAATGCATCGTATATCTGCACCTCAAGTTGTATGGAACTGACCCCCGTAATACAAATTGGTTGTGCAAAGTTTTATGAAACAGGCCCCAGTTCTCATCTACCATACATAGTAATTGTCATCAAACGATGTTATGTTAATTGGATTATTCTTATTTTCTAGGATCAGTTGAATTCAGAAATAAAAGGTATCCGAAATAGAAATGAGTGTGAAGAAAATGACAATGAATGCGACTGGGTGAGGAATATCACTCAGCACTGCACTAATAATGAAAAGATAATGATAAAACTATTATGTGGAGCTGATTTACTTGAATCCTTTGGCACACCGAATCTTTGGTCTAGTATTGATGTAAGTTTTCATTCATTATTTTCATCACCATTGTCAACAATTTGAAAGTAATAGAAATTGAATAAATATTTAATATTACAGAAATCTACAGAATAGAATCACATTTTAGGGCCGAAATATACTAGGCGTCACTGATGCGGCCGCGCCGAAGCGGCATGCGTGCTGAAGTAGGAGCTCTGTGATTGGCCAGCTCATTGACGCAGGCGAATGCTATTGCGCGGCCTCGAGAGCCGATCTGCATTGGCCTGCTCTGTCACTTGATTCGACCCCGCCTGCGTCTTCTTCCTGTGGTTATATCTCAGGTCTACAACGAACGCTCTAGGAACTTGAATTAATTAGAAAAGAAAACATTGGTGAATGGTGAACCTTTCGCTGTGAAATGTTCAGTGCCGCCTCACATGCAATTACGCTCTCTCAGATGGCATCACCCCACCCTTCATAATGGCTTCCATTGAATTTATTCCAAAGAAACTTATTTGCACGCCAAATGCTAAAAACCTGGATAAATTCGTTCAAGCATATTTCACTTTCAATATCCAAATCAATTTTTTTAAATACATTCAATGGAAATTCGTTAATCGTGGCCTTGGTCACGAATGTTTATTAAATATCAATGTTTTCTATTCAAGAGATATTTATGCTTTACCGCGATTCAATTCTTTGTCATTCTTTTAGTAGAGGAATGATAGATAACGTATATTGCAATCTCATTGAAATTACGGCATTGGCCACGGCAAAGGCGGCACACAGTCCTATTTATAGGCGTGGATGAATCCTATACGTTTGATTTTATGTCTGGTGACACAGTTTCATTGTAGGTTATCATCATTCAAATATTCTGCTTTTAACGAGTCTGTTATTACTAGAAGAATTCTGCTCATATTTTTTTATCAATTTACTTTTGTTAATTAAATAACAAGAATTCAAAGAAAATCAAATTAGTAATATCAAATACTCCAAAAAACCCGTTTTTTTGCGAATAGAATATTTGCAACAAGATAAAAAATAGCTAAAGAATATTCGATGAACGCCACTAAATAAAAATGTTTGTCAAATTTTTGAACGTAGCCATACTAAAAATTGGAAGAATCAAGAGATATAGCAATTATTAAATTAATTTCTATAGATGAACTATTATAATAAATCCAATAGCAACTAAATAATTGTAATATCTTACATTTCCTTCCATCTCAAATAATAAATTATATTTAGCGTAATAAAATATTAATTTTATTTATTATGAACCAAAATTTATTTTCACCATAACAAAATATTCTTGCCCATGTTTTCTAATAGAGAAATTAAAGTTTTTGAATCAATGTCACTATAATGGTGAATTTCTTTCTAGTTCCTTCCGCTACTGATAATATTAACATTAAAAGATGAATAAATAATTGAAATTGCTGTCAATAGTGAATAGAGGTCAAATTTCATCAATAACACTGTATCCATGTATTACCATGTACAGTATTAGATATTTGGAGTCATGTGAGGAATATTATTTTTGTAATAATTTGCATTCTATTGTTTCTAGATTGAGAATATTGTAGGTGATCATGGCATCGTTGTTATAACCAGAGGAGATTCAAATCCTTACAAATTTATTTATGAATCTGATCAGCTCACTAGATACCAGGTTCGTAACTCTCATTGTACTTTTATGTTTTATGTTTCATCCTTTCTAACATAGTTCTCTATCGATGACGAATCGTCTAATCACGCGGTTAATGCACTTTCTTTGTTCGGTAGATTAATTATTTCTGATGGTTAATATTGCGCCCAATAAACCTAGTGTGGTTGAATTCTCGCTTTTGAAAGCAAATTTGTTTCGTTTTGAAGAGTTGGAATAGCTGATGAATAAACTTCATAGATTATTACCCAGTTCAAAACTAGGCATTTTGAAACTTGATCAAAGATGCAGGAAAAGCTGAAATCTTCTATTTCTGCTATTTCAGTTTTAATCACAACAATAAACAAGCATTATTGAACACATATTAAGCGTTCTCTTTAGAAATTAATAAATTTACAAGAAGCTCTTTAATCCATGATTTTGTGATTGCGCTTATTGTTCTTGTGCTTATTATCTGATATGACTGAGGGGGGCAACCAAGTTTTTAATGGAGGTTCGGATCGCACCTGAAGCAGTAGGTTCACTCATTTTTCATCATCATTCTTCCCATTACCCACGCACAAGCGAAGAGCTTATGTGGGCACAACATAATATTAGATGTGATGCCCACACCTATTGTTTTTTACCATAATAATAGATGAAGTTTGCAAATACAAAGATTTGATATTTTCGGCTTGTAAATTACGTTACCTAGACATCATTTGAAATTTGATTCAAGTGTGTAGAGAAATCTGTCATTTTTACTCGAAATTGGATTGGTGCTGTAGGCTATCATTTGAACATAATTTCAACTTGTTGCACCTACTTGCAATTGAAACTTTTCTAACGAATCTTTTATTTAAATTCAAAGTGTTTATACATTTTTAAGCACCCGTTATAATGATTGAAACTACTTAGTGACAATCATGGTAGGAGAATACCATACACAATGAATTATTCATAGACATTTTAAACAAGAAGCTCAATTTATTGATATATCAATTTTTATTTCAGAATAATATAGTGATTGTTACGGAATGGATCACAAACGATGTGAGTTCAACTAAAATCCGGAGATCTCTGAGGAGGAATGAAAGCGTCAAATATTTGATCCAGGATGAGGTCATAGACTATATTAAAAATAACGGCTTGTATGCCTCGCTCGACAAGTAAGTTATTTTTATAAATATTAATATCGGGGTACCGAGCTCTGCTCGGGGGTAGGCCTACAAAGGCACAGGAATAGAAATTTTAAAGGAAAAAAGGGAAGAAATTAAACTATTTTTTAAGTGAAGCCATCAGTCTTATGCACTGAATCATCATTGCACTATAAAAAAATCAATCTCAGCTTTCGAAATAATTATTATGAATAATCGAGTTTGAATGCATATCATTTGAAAAATCGCACTTATAAAATTTTGCTTCATAGAAATAATAATATGAGTTGTTATAGTATCATTTTAACTTGTCAGAAAACAGCTGATTTAACGTCAGTAAACGAGCGAACATCAATCAGCTGTTTTCTGACAATTTAAAATATTCCTGCTACAACAAATTTTAGCTCAGCTTTTTTGATGAACTCTTGACGATTTTTCTCAAATAAATAAAAACAGATCACATGGCCAACTTCATGCCTCAAATTTAAAAATAACAATATAGTACAGATGGAATATTTTCAAAATTTCTAATTCCTTTTAATTTTCTATAGATAAATAAAAAACAGAAATAAAAAGGGGAATAGGAGCAGCTTATGTGTTTCAATATTTTTCTCAATTCTAGTAATGGAACCGCTGGTTTTACCAAAAACGTTAGTGTAGTTGTGTATTTCACGATTGATCATGTGATTGAAATGCATGTCTCAGCAGCTGAAATAATCTTGTCTCACTCCCACAATCACCGCTCTCACTCTTCCTCATCATTTACAGCCGACAGAAATTTGCTTTTGCTGTCAGCTGACTCCTAAAGGATCGATTTTTCCTTTAAGGTCCTTTAGCGAGTTATCCCAGGATGAGACCCGGCGCAAACTAATTTTTGTATCACAAACCTCCTATATTCCAAATTTCGTCAAAATCGTTAGAGCTGTTTCGAGATCCGTTGGACATACATAAATACATAAATACATAAATACATACATAAATACATACATACATAAATATAAACATACAGAAATTGCTCGCTTAATATTATAGGATTATTATTATTATTATCATTATCATCATCATCATCATCATAACTTCTCAACTTGATTTTAATGATTGTATGTAAAACTATTGTTATGGATAGAGTTGAATACACTTGGACTCGTCTCTTTCTATTCTAACGAGTGTTACAAAAAGGATGCAATTCAAAGTTTGAGGGAGATTATTTTTATATTTATTTTTCTTCGTCAACAGTATAAAACAAAAATATATGAATTATATAAGTTAGTAAACCCAGCTGTACATCAGCTTCACTATCCCTATCAATATAACATGTTGATTTATAAAATAAACAGTTCAGTTTCGAAACCACAACGAGACTAATTACTTAACTGGTGCCGAATAAGGCTCCTTACATGGGTAAATTCCTGTGAGTGAGAAGCGAGACAGATACTGAGATACTGCATATTTGAGGGATTCCTACTAAAACTTGTCACTCGTTCGTGAGATTTATAACTTGAAAAAAAACGTTCATCATATTTTGGATTTTTTGCTAATACGAGTAGCCTACACATTAAATAAGTAAAAATATCCCCTATGCAGAAAATATCCTCCCTTAAACTTTGAAGTGCCTCCTTAAACTCCCGTAATTTCTTGAAATTAATTTCATCTATTCAGTCTGATAATTCAGATTTTTTCTCAGTAAGGCCCTGCGCTCACGGAGCAACTGCCATCTGACTGCAGTCGCAAACCCAGCGTTGCCAGATACCATTTGGCTGTTTTTCGGGTAATCTAACCTATCAGCCAATGGTAATGCTGGGTTTGCGACTGCAGTCAGATAGCAGTTGCTCCATGGGCGCAGGACCTTAGGCATTTGAAAAATTGTAAAACCAAAAATCACAATTTGTTGAAAAACTCAAGTTACGTTGGTAACGATCCCAAGATTCGATGTCCGAATTCTGTGTCAGACTTCTATTTGGGGGTTTTCTTCCAATAAGTCTTTGAATTTTCACGATAGTATTAATCGCATGTCTCTCTAGCAAATGTTTGTTGGTTCATTGTTTTTATTACTTTGTCAGTACACTAACGTTATCAATCATTTTATGCTTGCCTAAATTGTGGAACAATCGCAGTAAGTACAATGAGAAAAACTTATTATCGAACGAACACCAAATGTCGAGCATTTTTCTGACTCCGTCACCAAACGACACTCTAATGTCGCCTGGAGACTCGCAGCAGCACATATTTGGCGGACAGCGTCTGAGCATCGACGTGCCAGACTCCGGTAAATATATTGATAGGAAAAATGAGCAGAATGTTAGGAGAGGTGTGAGAGAGAGGGTGAAGGCGGCGCCGGGCGTGGCGGTCGCAGTGCAGCTGCTTGATGAGAGTGCCAAGGTGAGCAGTCACGGTGAAGACGATATGCCCAAAGTAGAAATACAGATCACTGAGGATGGCACTATACAGGTTATAAGCGATAAGGAGACTACTGTCTGAGACAGCATTAATTATTTAGTATCAAAGATTGAAAGATCAAAGATCATCGTTCATTAAGTCCCGCACATCAACAATTTTTTAACCAATGTATTCTATTTGATATTATTTATTTGTCATTGTTATAACTTTTATAAACATAGAAACTCATATATAATTATATACGGCATATACTTATTTCCAACGACTTATGTCTTATAACATATGTTCAAAATGGTTTCCTCGTTCATTAATACAAGCGCGTATTCGTTTTACCACGTTTGTCGACACTTCGTCAATCACGCCTACATAATATTGGTAATCTCTTCATTTTCAGTTTCTTTAGTGTATGAGGCCTATTTTAATAAATCTTTTTTAAGATAGTCCCTTGGGAAAAATCTGGAGGCTTGAATCGGGAGACCTTGGGGGCCATAACCTGCTCTTGGGAAACAACATGCTTACCTTATTGTAATCTCAACAATAATGCAGACTTAATGTAATGTGTACGCACAATAATGGGGTTCAAATCTGTTGTCTACATCACAGTGATGCTACCTATCTAATAGCGAGTAGCTACAAGAATTAATATGAAAACCAGCCTTTTTACAGGCTCTTTAATTTTGATGTGCGCGAATGGGTTAATGAACGCATTGTATTTTCCAATCGATCCATCTGATACTATCTATTTTTTATGTGACCGACCTATTATTATAAGACTTCTTACCAATATAATATCGTTATTATATGTACAAAAACTGTGATTTTCCATTCATCATTCATGAAAGTTTTGAAATTCCATTATCAGCTAATATATAATATATATGATGCACAATCACTTAAGTTTGTTTATTTCTCCTCTGGGGCCTGTTTTATAAAACTTTAAAGTAACAGGAAAATAGAGGAGAAATGAGGACATTCACTAGACTTTCAAGGTTCGATCCCTTTTGAGTACAACAGATGTTGATCACAGACGGCCACTCCCGTCTTTCGGAGGAGACGACGATCCCGGCTGCCTAAAAAGCAGTCGTCATCTCTCATCATTACCCACGCACAATCCTAGAGAGCATGTGGGCATCAGTCTCACAAAAAAACGTTTATTGCATAGTACTCAGTCCTATCCATGTCCAGTGTGTATCAACCTTTTTTCCAGTTTTACAGGACTTCTAAAATTTTATGAAACAGGCCCCTGGATAAAAAAAGACCCCATAGTTATTAAATAAAAGTGAATCAAACAATTTTCTTGTAAATAAATCATTTCAATGCTTCGAGGATTCCCTATCTTCAACTTTTCTGCTAAATTTGTATTAATCCTTCCTAAATCTATCATTAAACTTTTTATGATCTTGTTACATCTTTTCGACAAGATTCTTTTATTTTTTGTCTTTAAACCATCCATTCTCATATTCCGTTAGGCCCTTTATGAAATTATAAGGCCTCAATCTCCTCCCTTTAGCCAAATCAGATTCTCTGAATTGATTTAGTGAAAATATTGTATTGTTCTGTTGATATCGATTGTATGTGATTAATCATGGAATGTTATTTATAGGTTAACACTAATAACTCTAATGACATGAATTGTGTGAATCATAGACTATATGGGTACCTACATTTGTTATGTGTACATTTTAAATACGACTTTGACATATTAAGATTATTATTGAATAAGTATGTAGACGTGCACAGTCAATCAATTTCTCAGTTCACCCTCAAATACTGATATTATTAAGATTGCTATTTATTTATTCTGTATTCTAGTCTCATAATGGTCATATTAGATTCTCAAAGCAAAAACACATATTCGCAGTAAATGAATTAGTCAAAGTTCAACAAAATCATATCTTATAATGTTTGTGGAAAGCGATTATTATTATATTTCTAGGACTTGTCTTTTAGAGACTGACTCTAGTTATTCAAGCACTATTAACTTATAACTAAGATGGTCTTAAGATTTAAAATTCCCCATCTGGTTCAATTATTTTTCTCTATCAGCTTATTGAAAGCTTAATTATTCAAGTGATGTATTAGTCTTCCAGGTCTGGAAACGTGCCAAATCTTAATTGATTTTATTTGATTGGAAATACTAAAATATAATTATTCAAATCTTAAATTATGTAGATGACCATTTGTAGACGGAGGAAATTTAATAGATATATGTCTCCATTTTACAGAATATTTCCTGTATCCGTAAAATAAAACCTTAATGAAGGTTTCAATTACAATGAAACTCCATTCTTAATTTAGGAATAACTTATTACTAATTTAATTTTAAATTAAATCAATACATCATATATTTGTGCAATCGTCTTCAATTTGTGCCAAAATATTCAGTTGTCTTGACAAATTTCGGAGTCCAAAGGCTTTATTATGAATTTAATGACGTGTTATTAAGTATTAATCATATACTGCCAAAATAATTCTGGCTCTGATATCTCTGTACTTAAGGTAATTAGAATAGTATTCTATTTACCTTGACTTTACTTGTAAATAAATTCCTGAAATAATCAATATTAAGTACCTGTGATGAAATAATCTAGTGAGATCTTCCTAAATGAAAATGTTTATCCTATTAATAGGACAGTAGAGAATATTTTATCCATGTATCATATTAAATTTTTTATCATAATCACGTTATATATGATATTTGGCTAGATTTTAGAAATTCTTATGGATCTATTCTCAATGAAATGTCCTTTTTCAGAAATAAAGTGAGAAATTTTTTAAACTTACGTTCATCAATAACTACTATTTCTTATGAAAAAGTACTTCATGGTCAAAATTGGATCTCAAAATTCTCCGAGTGGTTGGCTCTCCTGATCTATCTAAATGTTTCTCCCCTTTTATAATTGTACAAACCTGGAAAGCTTCTCATGTGGTATCAGTTTGAACTGTCAAATGATTTAGAAATCAAAGGAAGATTAGCTTTGAAAGCAGTAGGTACTCGTATGTTATCATTCTGAATGATATTTTTTCTTACGGTAGTTTTTTGCGATACTTCTTTATAAGTATATTTTTGGATCTATAATGTTAATATCGCATTATATACATGTTTAATTCAAAAATTCATTTATTCATATATTAATAAAACATTTGAACTCGTTGAAAATTATTTTATTGGAATGCGATAAATCGCAGTTCATTTTGCAGTGTCTGCTAACAGACGTTCATTTGCATGAACTATGTTTAACACGTCCACTGAGCTGAATATATAGTTTGGATATTTAGAGTTAGATATTTAGCTCAGTGATTATAATTATTGTGATTTAATTGTAGTTGGTATCATTGATTAAATTGTATATAATTGAAGTTCGATGTAGAATTTGTATTGGATCAATGAGAAGGCTTGTTCCGGGATCAATCTGTTGACAGTAATGTGTTCTCTCTATTTCATCGCATGCGTAGACTTCAATCCAATCATTTTTGTTTTAATTTTTCCATTACCTCAATAACGTCTAAATCAGAGAGTTCAGAGGGAGGTTTCCACTTCTATTCTCACTAATCTCAATTCGATTAATGAAAGTGCTACTCAATTCAATGAAAAACATCCAATAAACGTATTTTGAATTATTATCCAAAGTCAGTCTGATAAATTCTCAACCAAATTTTTTTCTATGGAATAAGAACCTATCATCATAATAAAAAAGATCCACAGAGTTTTTCGTTACCAAACTTAAAAACCCCCAAAATATGTATTTCAACAACATTATCTCAGCAGTTCTCTCATCATTAATAATTAACGCGGTTATTAAAATAATTTAATATATGTATACATTATGTCACTTTAACAAATAAATAAACCCTACAAAGGAAGTCCAGATCAATATGAGTCTAAAAACATAGTATTTCATGCTTTCTAGTTCATCATAATATCATGAATAAAATTATGTAAATACGAATTACTTCGTGAACTAAAGACAAGATTTTAATCGCATATTCTTTTGACTTCCTAGGTTTGATGTTTGATCATCTGATTTGTAGGCTCTTCATTTGATGAGATAGGTTCTAGTTATTAAATATTGATTAATTGCGATGAATTATGTTGTTGGATCATCTACAAGATGATCCAACTCACGGATACGTATCAAGGATACGGCTTATTTTGTTAGCATGGTACCTATTGGAAATATTCTCCCGCCCAATTCTTGTTCGAGTATAGCTAATTTATTGATGTTTTATATTGTACAAAACAGAGGAATGTTCAATTTGTTATGCGTTTTTTGAACCTGATATTCGCATGATTATAATTATACTCTTATCTATCTTTTCTATATTTACGGCTGATGAAATGTTGAAAATTAGCTTTTGATATTGTAATGTGATGCAATGTTTTTAAATGTTTTCTTTTCTTATTGCAGGCAGTGAGGCCTGTCTCTCTTCTGTCCATCGATTAGTGTTATACATCGGCAACTGTAGAAATGTTCCTCAATCTCCTTCTAGTCAGCCAGTTGATCTGTGATTCATGCATGTGATCTGAACCGTTTCTTTTGATAAGTCTTGACCGTTTTACTTGTTGAGAACAATATTCCGTTTTTTGTATAATATTTTCAAATTTTCAGTTCATGTATGTTTGAATTCCAAATTTGAATCTTGGTCTGCGTGTAATTACGTTTTTGCATGTGAATTGTAGAAGTTATAATTTAAGATAAGCAGATAAGAACTAGATTTTTGGAACGTGTAAAAGTAGTGAGTTGTTATCGTATGGGTATGTGTGTTGAAAAGCATCCATGTTGAATGTGAATCTACCAAGAAACTACATTATTTAATGTTCAAGAAGCCAGATAAATTGCAATGCTAAGCTAGGACGATTTTACGTTTATAAGTTCTACTTCTGAAGGTTTGTGGCAAATAACCAGGGAACGTCTACTTTTATCATAAGCTAAAGTTATCATAAGTACAGTTTTCAAACAATAGAATAGCTTCGAATCTCCTCATAATCGGATTCCATCAATATAATAATCATTTGTAGCAGTCACGTATGAGTTCTTAATTTGGGTAATAAATTCTTTCATTTAGTAGAGTTGAACCTTTTATGAAATAAAAGGGCTTAAGTTTACAATAAAGTTGTTAAGAGTGTGCATCCAGATTTTGGTTCGGTAAAGATATTTCATGTTGAAAATTCTCTACCATGTTTATAGGGCCTTATCCGAGATAGGGCCTTATTCTTAGAGTTAGTTATGTTGCGCTCAAAGGAATTTTAAGGGGTTTGAGGAAATTGATCCTACCGATTTAGTCTTGATGGTTTTTATAGCTAAATAACATTCTAGGAAGACACACATGTGTAGGCTATAGAGAATACAACACACATTCAAAAAATGATATCGTGTCTTAATTTTCTAAAAAATGACAATTGAAAAGAAAATAATTTCTTGAACTATTTTTGAGAAAACCGATCACATCACACCGATATAAAATTAGTTTTCCGTAGCCTAGGGTGTGAGATTTAATTATAGAAAAATTATCGAGACTCAATTATTGTGATCGATTAGGGAGAAATTACTTCCTGTAATAAATACGCATAAATTTTGAATTTCTTTATTATGGATAAAAATTATATTTAAATACCTTGATATTAGCAGATCTTAAAACAACTTTTAAAAAATGACCTTAACACAGTCTTGGTGTAGGCCTACCCCATTTCTATTAATTTCTGACACTAATAATAATTCATAAATGTTTTGAATTTCATCTGAGCTCATCTTGTTTATTTGTAAACATTGAAGATAAATTTCTTACATTATTTTTGTTTTGTTTGTATAGTTTGTTCGACTTAATTTTAAAGGTGCAGTTACCATTTTGTATACATGATTTCTCCTACTGGTAAAAATTTGATAATCCTTACACTTATGTACTCAACCGCATTCTACAAGCTGAGCTTAAAGTCAAAGTGAAATTATTTTTCTATACAAAATATCACATGAATTGTTGTATTTTTGCCAAAGAACTAAGAAGTATTCTTTCTAAATTTGAAAGGCATGGTGATTTATTATTCATTATTGAATATACGAGTCCAGATGTTTACAGATTTTGATGCATATTTTCAAAATTTTAGGTTTTTTCAATTACAAATAATTGCATTCCTATACCATCACTATAAATAAATAAAAGATGTAATGAAAACTTGATAGTGTTATATATATAGCAAGATTTGCTTGTTCTAAATTTCTACTTTTAAAATAAATTAAATATTGTTTGTTAAAAATTAGGAAATTACATGGAATTGGCGTTCTCTCTTGTCGAAGTAAATGTTTTCTCCTGAATATTTGACGAAAATCAATATATTTTTGATCTAATTGGTTTTTTTTTGTTCTAGCTTGGTTTATTATTTTACAAAATCCAACTATTTTTATGGTTGACGTTTTCTTCAGTGCATTATATATCTATTTTAATTAAATATAGTCTACTAATAGTAATTGAATCTTACACACAGTACAGTAGATCCCAAGTAGATTGTTTTTATATTTATTATTATTATTTTTTTAATTTTACGTAAGGTAGTTGAATGTGATAATTTTTGCTAGCGTTTATTCTTATTGAGTTTTAAAATAAATTGATATAAATTTCCATCACTTGTTAAGACTTGATATTTTTAAAAATTTAATTGAATGTATTTTATTATTATTATTGGAGTAAGTGCTGAAGATATGTCTTCTAAAATTGTGTCACATTACATCACTTTATTATTTGATATTAATTATTTAATTTGAATGAAACTAATTATTTTTTTAGTGTTACTCAATAAATCTTTATTAAACTGACTATAATGCGGGCATTCTATATTCACTTACCTTTTGTTTCAATTCAGAAAATCATTCATAACTGGTCTAAGGCTGTAGTTGCATTGAATGCGAGTTGGTATTAGTTCCGAGCGAAACTTATCTATCCTCACACTAGACATGCACTGTTATTATACTGTAAATATGTAAACCATGATAAGTGTCTACTTTTTGATTGCAACTCTTACCGACTAACATCCAATGTAACCGTAGCCTCAGGTTTCATCCATTTATTTACGAGACGAAGAGATTTATCTTCAATCATAGAAGAACATGGCTAAGCTTTAGATTAGGCTACTCTTAAGCTTGGCCGTGGGAAGAACTACAAAGGCTGTAGCTAAATAATAACAGAGTGGTCATTTGTTTGAAAAGTTCCATAAGTGTTTTGGAATATTTTTTCCCGCCACCACCATACTTTTTAATTAGATATGACAAGCTGTCCCGGCGAACTTCGTATCGTCCTCTTCCCCCCCCCCCCAAATGTCCTCCCTTTTCTCCCCACAAATGTCCCCCCTTCATGCCACCCCCAAAAATGTCATCCCTAAAATGCCCCCCTTCCTTCCCCCCACAAATACCCCTTCATGTCAACCCCCTCTTTCCAACCAAATGTCACCCCCCTCTTCCCCCAATTGGCCCCTCTCATGTAAACCCCCCCCCCAAATGTCCCCATTCATGTACCCCAAATGCCCCCCTTCATGTCACCCCCTCTCACCCCAAATGTGCCCCCTTCATATCCCCCCCCCACGAAAAAATGTCACGAAGTAAAAATATCTATATCCACTCGCTTTATTGATGGAAGAAATATGCCATCTAATAATTTTTAAAGCGAGTGGATAAATATTAATCAATGCTGAAAATTGTCAAAAAAATTTCACCCGTCTCGGATTCGAACCCGAGAATTCTGTGTGGAAGGCAGAGTCTCTATCCAATTTATAGATCTCCGAGGTCATCTTTTGGAAGGTCTATATTGTAGCATCTTCAACTACACATCGATTTTATAGGAGCATTATTGTTTGGACTGGATCAGAATGGATGTCGTGTACGATAGGTTAGGTCATTAATTTACTAATTATTTATTAATTATAAAGGGATTTTCTTATATTTTAATACATATTATGTTAACCAGTGCTGTAACAATCCAAACTAATCCAAAATCATCTAAATCGGTTCAGCCGTTCTCGAGTTATAAGCGAGCGTACAGACATCAACTCTCTTTCATTAATATAGAAGATAGAAGAAGATATAATTTTAGAATTTGATATGGGACTACAGGCAAACATGAACCTGTTCACTCATTTGTCAAACCTCTTTTAAGAGAAACAACATAAAAAATAACTTTTCTAACTTTAAAGCTAGGCCCTATCTCTATTCGTGGAATTGATTTAAAGCTTGAAAAACTAACACTGGCAAAGGCAAATTGTAGGTTGGAAATGTATAACTCAAGAGTGACATTCACGGCATCCAGCTTTCAGGGGACCCAGAACCAGCCCTGGTAGGCAACTTTAGAACCAGCCGTGAAAACTGGTCCCACATAATAATTATAATGATTCGAATATATGTGTTCAATGTAAATCTTAGGCCCTTGCAACCCAACTGGCTGCTCAGCTTGTCATGGGTCATTGATTTTTCTGTGGATGTTATAACACGAGGGTGGCCAAACTTTGGCGACTGACTGGCTACACATACTGGCGACGTTGCATTGTAGCAAACAGAAGCACACGGGAGCTTATTACACTAGGTCGCCAGTCTCACGTAGCCACAGTATGAGTTGCACTTATTTCATCCTTTATGAGGCCCAACAACTCAAAAGAAACTGGATTTTGACATTCGCAAGTAATTGAAAAATTTGGTATTGTTCGCACAGAGTTCATCAAACAATGTGTATTATAAGTTATAAACCTTTTGATTCTCTTGCTCAAAGAATAGGATGTACAGTGATATTCATTTAATTTGACGCCTGGCATTAGATAGAGATATTATTTCTTTGCCATCATACTCTATGATCAGCAGCAACGTCGAGAAATGATATCTATCTAATGCCAAGCGTTAATTCTATTCTATCTAATGTCATTCAAATTGAATGAATGTCACTGTACATGCATTTTTTTCTTTCTCTGCCTCCTTTTTTATAAGTAACAGAAGGAGAAGATACTTAGCATCACTCATGATAGTCTTCATTGTAACGGACGTGATAACTGCTCATACAACCGTTCATAAAAAGTGGTTCACAGCGAACTGAGAAAAATTACGGAAAACGGTCTGGCGACAGAACGTCGGCAGCTACCGTCGCGACTGTAGCTGGCTACCTCATATAACAAGGGCCTTATGGGAATTGGCAAAATTATGGCTGGATTCGACCTAGCTAACCAATCAAAAGTGTGACACCCAATGACCACGCTGTTATTCTGTAGGAGTAGGAAGAACCATCATCGGCTTATTGACAGCTCTCCCTTCTTACTTGTTGGGCTATTTTGTCTAGCTGAAGCTCTAAGATGAGATGTTTTAAAACGATTTGAATCTCTCGAAAAAGTACTTATACTGAGAAAAAGTCCAGAAAGCACTATTTTGTTTCCTTCAATTTCTAATAATAGAACCTACAGTAACATTAAGTTAGAACAAGTTTACCTTCTTTCCCAAACAAAAACTGTTCAATAATATTATAATTCACATTTATAATTTTTGTAAGATTTCTATGAATTTGTGTTTGTTTCAAATTTAATTCAAATCACTTCAAAATGGAATGACACACAAGATAAACAAGAACATAACTTCAACATAAACAAGATAATATTAGAAAGTATTTTGCCTGTGCCATAGATAAAGGATATCCTTATCCGTAACAGTTGAAGGATAGTCCTTTCCTTCATTTGATCTTTCACTAAGGTCCTAGCACCTGAGGAGTATGTAAATAAAAGTTACTTGTCGAGTGACTTGTCTTGTACGGTAGAGTCGAGTGAGATTCATCAGGTACTTTGAAAATACACATCTTTAGTAGAAAAAAATACTTTTTTATTTGCGTTATACCACAAATTTATACTTTTTATCTCCACACAAAAGGAGGTAACAATTAATTTTTACCTGCAAATTATTCATGGAACAATTTCAACTTACAATAATTCAATTTTCAAGGATTATTAATATTATTCATGGAACAATTCCAACATACAATAATTCAACTTTCAAGGAAAATTAATTATTCATGGAACAATTTCAACTCACGTGACTTGAAATTTTTCCATGAATAAATAATTTACAATAAAGTAATTTTTTGTAATAATTTACAATTTAAAGATGTGTATTTCGAACGTTCAACAATCATCGATTGTACAAAGAGTGAAAACTAAACAATGAACAACTTTGATTGTACAATCATTCAATTTTCATGGAAATTAGTTCATTCTTTTGTTTTCTCCAGGGCTTTTTCTAAGGAAAATTTATATTTTACAAACAATAAATACATTACACACTCTTATACTTTATTCTTATACATTATCTTTATATTCAAATACACATCTTACACATTATTGTACAATGTAAATGAACACATTCTAGCAAATGCAACTATTAAGACAAAACAATAATTATTACAAATAAATAAATTTTCAACATCCTTACAAGAAAAATTTTAATTTCAAAACTTGAAATTGTGCAAATTTAGTGACATCAATAACAGATAAATGTGTTTAGTAAGTGGTCTTCAAGGAATGAAACAATCTTGAGCGTTCGAAATAAAAGCATAAAAACAAGAGTAAGAATGATAAGATGAACAAAAATTGTTACAGTAATAAAAAATTAGTCAATCGCATAAAATAGTCAAAACATACAATAGTAAGTAAAAAATAGTCATAAGAGTGAAATATAAAACGAATTGATATAATAAACCAGATAACTGCTCAAGACAGTAACATTTAAACATGAATATTGTACTCGATATGCTAGAATTAATGTTGTAATAATCCCAGTGGAGTCAATGGAAAGGAACAATCTCAAGATCTGAAAATGATTTCCTAATTACTTGTTACAAAATAACTATTACAATAATTGAATATAAAAAATGAAAAAAGTTGAGTTGAACAAAATATTGCAACATTAATAATATTATTATTGCTAGCGACACTAGCATCAATTAAGTAAAATTATTTACAATATAATACAAGAAGAAATAGAAAGTAATACAAGTTGGTGAAGAGATGTTGTTGGTTAAAAAATGATGGGAAGACGAGGACTTTTAGTTGGCATGACAACTTTTGGGATCCTTGAGGCTGAACCAACCGCGTTTCTGAATTGAGGGGCATTGCGAATCGGCGTCGCCATTCGTCGTGTCGAGTTGGCCGATGCCTGTGGCTTTTTCAGGGCCGAGCTGTTGTATACGACGATTTTCGGGTTGTTCTGATTGTTCTGCTTGGCCTTGATGCGAAAGTCAGGTTTGGAGAGAGGAGTTTTGGGAGAGCTGTGCAGCGGGCCCTGTCCGTTCCGGGAGCGAAGCACCCGACTCTGCACCGGAGTGGCAGTGGCACTGGCCACCATTGTACTGCGGAACGGCGTGCTCGCCTCCTTACTCAAGTCCTCGAAATGCTCCTGCAGTCACAATAAAACGCTACAATCATCAACCATTCATTGAATGTGAACATTCAACATTCCATCAGTTCTACTTTCGGTTTTCTGCTGTTATCTGTACTATTGAAAGATTTTTTCAAAATAATAAGGCCCAATACGCACACTTCAGCACACTTATGACAACATTGTCGGGCATTCCAATTGGATAACGCACCAAGCTGGCCAGTTGTCTTTAAGAATGAAAAGCACTATAACTTGACTACCTAAGCCATAGTCACACCGAACTTCTTTATTAGCTGCTAGAGAAACAGTTGATACAAAGTAGGAAGTGTGACTCAAGGTACGTTTCCATTACTACAAATCACATGTTCCCGACATAATGTTTTCCATTACTACAAATTAGAAGATTTTTGTCGGGCACATGTGATTTGTAGTAATGGAAACACACCTTTACTTGCTATTTTGTAGCATCTAATAAAATAGCTTGGTGTGACTCAGGCTTGATAGAGATTGTGATAGAAACAACAGAAACCACTGTTTATCTCCTGATTTCAATAATGTATAGGCCTAATTGATCAAATGCATCGTGAATTTATTACTAAAATTATTGATGTTATCTATAGTTTGTAGAGTAAAAATCTTAGAAATGTGGAAGACTATCAATACATAATTCCATTCACTAATCTAATAAAGGGCATTGAAATATTGAGGGCCGTATTTATGAACGTTCCATTCGTAAGTTTTTTTTAAACAAGCTGACTATTAAGAAAATTGAGATCTGAATGCACGATCTGATATGGTGACAAAGAAAACAGATCAGTGTCGTAGTCTGGTTCACAAGAGCCGGTGCGGTGCGGTTGCTAGACGTTCCATGTGTGGGAGATAGACAGAAAAAGAACTGGCATAATTTTGTCTCTCTCCCACGCATGGAATCCGCTGTTGACCGCGCCGCTCGTGAGAACCGAGACATAGTGAAAAATTTTCAAGTTATGTTCAATACTTTATTATAAATATTCACAAATATTGATTAAAACTTGACAAATTTTCACTATGAGTTACTACAACACTGATCTGTTTGTTTAGTATGAGATCACAATTTTCTTAATATTCAACTTTTATAAGAAAATCCTTACGAATGGAACTTTCCTAAATACGGCCCTAAATCTCAAGTGAGCATGAATACATACGTGGAACAGGGAATATGTCGACGAAGTCGATACGTTTGATGGAGTCATTGGTTTTAAATTCGCTCGGCGCCCTCCTGTTATCGTTACCTGAAAAGTGGATAAAAATTTATTCAAATTTAAGTCTTCATTAATAAATCACCAAACCGAACAAAATTTCCACAAAATGCTCTAATACAACAATTTTAGCTAATGTTAATGTACAAGCCATTATAGTGACACAAATTCTGTTATCAATATAAAAGAATGGTGGAACAATTTGAAGTACGTTTTGAAATTCTGTCAGACTGAGATGAGACTCCAAAATGCAGATTAGCAACAGTGAACATCCAATTTTTAGAATGCATCAAGACATGCGAACGAGGCTGTCTCTTCAACAACTATTAGGCTAGGCGTACACCGGTTAGTCAAGACAAGACAAGACGAGATTAGTCACCGATTAGTCATTGCATCGGTGTGTGCTACTTCAGACGTGACTAATCTTGTCTTGACTAACCGGTGTACGCCTAGCCCAACTATTGTTGGGTATGACAACAGATATAATACAGTAGTTATACCTACTCTGTGGTATGACTCTTCTATCGTAGTATCTCATCAATATAAACGCCAAGAAATTGAATCTGGGGCATCGAATTGAATTACTACCGTACATTTAATGATTCTTGATATATTTCAAAGATAATCTTTGACTGGATAGCTAAGACCGAGCCATATTTCAACGGTGCGCGGGGGGACAAAACCATTTTACTGTTTCGGACTGTTTTGAAATCCAATAAACATTAAAATGAATTTTCAAAAAATTGCCATATAATCAAGTTTTAATTCTTCAACTGTATACAGACACTCGAAGTCGATGACCATTCCCAACCATTCTTCAGATACTTCAACATTTACACAGATATTGGCTAAAGAATAGCATCTAAGAGAGTACAGTGCAGTGCTTTGCTACCCTTATCACCCAAGCACCGCTAAAATATGACTCAGCTGAGTAGCAGGATTGCTATTAATATGAATGATTCAAGTAGAAGATCAATATGATTCCATCAATGAACGTGGTGAACAGGTATTTCTATGAAGAATAAACGGAATATTGCAGGACGAATCTGCCCCACAGCAAAAGCTTAAAGCAGTATTCAGGAAAATTAGAAACGTGGCGTTAAAAATCCATTGCTATGGAGATGAAGACGGCTGAAAATTGCACCTTTTTCTCCAACTTAGCAATCTTTCGATTCAACTGTGGCTGATTAGGGTGTAATTACTACTCAGAACTCTTGAAAAATTTGTTGAAAAATCGAATGGAACTAGTCTGTAACTTTTGAAGCTATTGAGAAGTTTATTTGGCCAATTATAAGCAGGTATTTTCAACCTTCAGAATTAATTTGTGGAAAATTTCATTTTAAAGATGAAAATCCATAGTCGGCCATTATTCTAGAATGCACTCAGAACTCCAAAACTAGAATTTATGTTTGTTTTGAAATTCTCTTGAATCCTGATTTGATTTAAAAGTTTAGAATACAATATCTATCTTGACGTTTTTCTTCAGAATTTAATAAAGCATTTTCGGAGCACTGTTCTCCTCTCTACTGCGAGATGAATATTATAAGCTTCTACAGTGGGAGAGATCACTCCTGGAACGCCTTGAGTATTTATAAAATAGCAACGGTACTCATTTACAATGCCGTTGAAAAAGAAACCTGAAATGTGAATCAATGTCAATATATACACTTTCTAGAATCTAGACGAAGATCTGAAAACGCATGCACTAGTTCATAAATCAAACAGGTTTAAAAATAGATAACGTCCACATCACCAAAAAATGCATTGTAAATGAAAATTCTTGCAAGCCTGCATTTTTTTCGATGAACAGAAATAATATTGTGCAAATAACATTTTACCTCGTGGAGTATGGAATTATGGCTTTTTTAGTTATCAAGGAATATTCTAGTTATCAATGTTTATTTGTTAACTGAATTTTTGACACTTCTGTGTTCTTTTTTGGCTACATAACTCTTGAAAACGCCCAAAACCGCTAGAAAAACATCGATTTTGGGCGTGAAACTATCGTACTCTATAAAGACTCAATTTTTGGCTTTCTTGTTTTCTGATTCAGACTTTATCCTATACTTGTGCGTGTGCGTGGTTAGGATGATGATGTGAAATGGATGACCTTACTATAAATAGGTAGATTCTGAACAACTGAAAGTGATTTTGATGGGACATATCTGAAGATCTTGTGGTTCTGGGCAAGAAGCGATCACCCGTGCATAGGAGAGAATCAGGCGCTCGTCACTGAGTGATTAGATACTTTTCATCTCAACAAAATTTCAATTTTATGGTAGATCTTGTGGAAACGTTGATTTTGGAAGTAATTTAAAATCTTTCTAAGTTCTTGGAAAGTTCTGTGTATTGCATCCCATTTTTAGTTCAGGATTTTTTAAAACTTTCTTGAATAGATTCAAAATATAATCAAAACTACCTCATTTTACATTTGTTATTTATTCTCAAACCATTTCTGGCTGTGATTATATTCAGTATTGGAGCTGAAGTTTGTCCAACTCTTTAAAAGATATATTATGTAAAAAATATATTTTGTATATTGAAGGAAGGTAAAACAACTATTTGAAAAAGACATCGCTAAAAATGTCCTATAATCGCCCTCAGCAACCATATATTACAATAAACTATACACAAGTAATTAAAATAATAATCTATAGTGTATCAATCATCTAAAAAATCTATAAGCTACAAAGAATGGCATGAGGTCAGCCCTGTACAATTTATCAAAAAGAAATGCTAAATAAGAAACAATCAATTAACATCAACAAACAATTTCTACGAGAAAAAAACTAAAATACTTCACTACAATGAGTGTCGACTAAATTTACATAGACTAATATTTATATAGATAATATCAATTTCTAAACTCTACAATCAGATGTAAGTAGAATGCATTACTTTCTACAAGAGTGGACGGCAATCTATCAGTACAGTAGATGGAGAGTTCAATGCAAACATTTTATTGGTGTAGGACTATTTCGAAAAAATGCTTCACTAGGTATTAAGCACTAGTTGGACAAGCAATTTGTACACAAAAAAGTAAATCAATAAAGCCTTGTTCTCTACAGTAATAATAACAAGCCTGGTAAGCAATAATAACAAATCTCCAAGGATTAAATTCCTAAATAGGCAACCACTTTAAGTAAGTTCTGTTATGTTGACAATAATACTTGAGATTCTCGGGGATTCGGAAGTATCTGTGTAAAGCTAGAAGACAACAGAGGAATTTTCAAATAGAGTAATATGTCACAAAGACGGTTCGAGAGATCTTACTGAAACTGAAATGCTTTCTGAATTGCTTTATACAGACAATGTATTTCGCAATATACAGTATTAAGAACCCTGCTGGATCTATTCGAGGTCTTTTTAGTACAACCTATGTTATTATTATTCTTATTTAATTGAATTGTTAGAAAAAGAAAAACAAACAGTTTGTTAATGTGAGTGAGTTCTGTTAAGAATATAATCAAGTCGTGCTATTAATTTTTCCATTAATGTGGCAGTTGGCATTATCCCATAGAAATTGATAAACACGAAAACATAAATGAGAATATTAGGTAGTAATGCCATACCTGCAAAGATAGAATCTGTTCGCAGATTTAGTGTCATAACTGAAACCGTATGCAAGACATAGAATTATTTGAAAGTTGATTAAATTGAAAAAAATGTATCAAAGAATTCGATAAAATAACAACATAGATTTTACCCACAGGTATGAAATCATGGAGATAGGATTTTGGGTTGATTAATTTCCTATTTCTTCTATTCTAAATGTTATAAATAGTGCAAGTAAATCACAAATAGCCTTACCAAGTTAATTTATAAGAGCAGATTTTATTTTAGATAGTAGATAGAAAGTACTGTAATTTATAGAGTAATAATAGGCAAACGAATTAAATTGATAATTATTTCAATCAATTGATTAGGAATAGAATTACTTTTTAGAAGCCTATAAAGCTGCAACTAAGCCATGTCAAGCTAAACTGGGTAGCCTACTATTCTATTTGCTTCGATTATGTTTTTAATTTCGAGTCCCCAATATGGACAGAAGCGAAGAGTTATCACTGATAAAAAAAAAACTAGTTTACCAAGCCATGTTTAATGGATAGTAATAAAGTAATGACTGGAATTACTACGTGATCTAGAGCACAGATTACTCGAGTCAACTTAATTTGAAACAGTTACGATGCGATTACAGTGAACTAGCGGCAGGCCAAGCTAATGTAGGACTGATATAACACAGCAGGCGCAAGCTCTCAAGGTGTCAATCACCAACCAATCCCGGGCCAGAGTGCCACTTGGAAAACTTCACAAACCTTTTTGGATGAGGCGGCACTTTTGTCAGTGCTGCATGAGCTTATTGAGTATGTGTGAAGTGACGTATTGCTCGCCACTTTGCAAACTTTGCTTACGTTCGAACGACTGCTGCTCGGTACTAGTTTCCTCTTCCTATTCTGCATCAGCGGAGTGCCCATCACTGAGCCTGCAGCCGGAGTCACTGCTGTCTTGGCCACTTTCTGTTTCACAAACCAAAATCAAAATATTACGCGCACTTCATCAAATCGATTCAATAAATAATACTGATACCTAGGCGGCATTTTTCTGATTAAAAGAGAAATGGCATGAAATTATAAACCGACATACAGTATTACTTTATTGTGGTTATTTTTGAACATACTGTAATTCAAATTTGCAAATAAAATTCTGGAATTGACAAGTATGGAATGGAAAATAAGAAACTTGATTTAATAAGTCTTCAACTACAATATATAATTCACTAACACAGAATTGATATGAATGCGGATCAAACCAGCTATTAGCTGATGATCAAGTGAATTTATTTCAATTTCTGCACAGCAAGGTTCGAGCTGGAATCAAAATGAGGATTTTCATCAAATATGAGAATTTTTTCTAATAAAAAAGCAAGTTTACAAATTATAGCGTTTCAGACGATTTGAATTAAATTCGTTTTCTTAAAAACTGAGAACAAAGTACTACTAGGTACATAAACATCAAGTAACATACGTACCCTAGCAGTTTTCTTGGCGTCCCTGTTCTGGTGGACTTCCTGCCAATTCTCGTCCATTTCTACTCGGAGATCTTTGCCGTGGATGAGAAACGGCTCGCCTTCGGTGGCCTCGAATTCATCCAGCTTGTCCCTCAGTTTTTTCTCGATGGCCGGCAGCTCCCTTTGCAATCTTTTGCGCGCCTTTTCTTCTTTCAGAAGATTGCAGCCACGATTGAAGTATCTATTCGAATCTTTTGCTGACTCTTCCAGCTGGCGAAATTGTTCGAACATTGCACATCGTTGATCGTACATCTGGTAGATTTTCTCGTAGCGCAAATAGAATCCGCGCACCTTTTCTAGCTCCATCTCTAGAATTTCAAGCAGGTCTTCGGTGAGGCGCGTCTCGTGGAAGTGCCGGAAGGAAGCAATCTGCTCTTCAGAGTAGCAGCATCTCTCCCACCACGTCTGCAGCTCTTCTTTCACTTTTGAAACGTAAATCTTCAAGTTGGCGCGCTTCAATTCTTCACAGCGGTTCACTTCATTTCTCAGCTGAAAACAAAAATGATAAGAATTTCTAACGTAATATTAAGGAGCGTTTATACGTGCAACGATTCAATTCAGCTGTCGCCAATGAGGTTAGTGAAAAACCGCAGAGCGATTCCACTAAAGGATCGTTTTTACGTGCAACGATTCACTTACGACAATAGAGAAAGCATAGCAAGTAGATGATTTATCCATGGTCAACGACGTAAAAGCGACAGGATGGTGGCGATATCTCTGGTGACTCAAGAGTACTTCAAACACTTGCTGTGTTAATCAAGTGGGCGATGGGTGAGACTGCGGAACCCGCCTGACATGAACTAACTTATTTTCGCCGTACAGTGAAAATGTAAATAACCGTCCCTATCTGATGAGTAATCAACTTGGCTTACGACAGTATCAGCTGTCGCCAATGAGAGGAGTCACCCTAACTAATCTCATTGGCGACAGCTGATACTGTTGCAAGTGTATCATTGCACGTACAAACGCTCCTTCAAGTTACAAAATCAATTTAGACTAGAATAAATATTAGTTACAGACATGTAAGTGACAGGTAAAAAAATGAGGTGAGATGGTCCGGCGAGGGTCTCCCTAGCAATAAAAAACCATACTAGTATTTTTTCATTAGTTATAGAACCAAGGTCTAATTGGTCCAACAAAGTTAGGCAGCTCGTACACTGGAGCAATAAGCAACATTTGGATCATATGATCGTCTACTCTATAGAAACAAATAGTCCAATGCACACCTAAAGCAGCTGTTTCGGTGTGCATTGAACTATTGGTTTGTATAGAGTAGACAGTAGACAATCATATGATCCATATGTTGCTAGTTGCCTATTGCTTATTGCTCCGGTGTACGACCGGGGTAAGGTTTTATTTATTTATTTATTAAACTTCCAACGGTACACCATTTTTTTTTCGTTTAGGATGATGTTGCCCAAACGAGTGTAAACCGTTAAGCATAATGATTGTTACAATGGCTCATAGTATTGGTTGGATGCATCCATTGGTGCTTAACCACTAGAAAATTCAATTTAACACACAAAAACAAATCAATATGAAAAATTAAATTCACAAAACAATAGGCTCTATGGTGGGTATGCTGGAGAGAAGAAAGGAGGGGGAAAATGTATCATTGATAATTTCTGATCTCAACTCTGTACCTGTATAAATTGAGACTGAAATATGGAAACATACTAATAAAATCAAATGAGTGATTTAGGCAAAGAACAAAGTTATTGTACAAATAGACTAATTCTTTATAGTTCAGTACTGCGGTGCAAACGTAGTTCCTCCAGGCGCCGAGAGATAGCGCTAAGTTTATTTTGCACTTTCAACCCCTTAAACAAATTTTCTTCCAAGATAAAAATAAAACCTGCACATCTAGAACTTTCTTTTGGCGCTATCTAAATTGGACCAATATAACGGTCATAGTGGCTGTCATACGTTTTTGCAAGTCTTTATATTTAATTATATTTATACCTCAGCTATCTCGTCTTTGGAGTGACCACGACAGTTTCCAAGCACTTCATCCCTGATATGGTGCGGAACAGACACGCGATCCCAGAGCACACTCAGCTTGTTTCTGAGTTGGTTGGCCTCCTCAATCGCTCCCTGTTGTTGACAATGCAACTTCTCCAGTAATTTCTGAAACAGGTTACAGTATTACTCTCTTTGACCTCCTGGTTTGCTTATAGTGATCTTAAATTGTAATATACAGTAATTTGTTCAAATCTTAATGGAATAAATTGAAAATTTTCAATAGATTACACATTGTGGTTATTTCTTCCAACCGGGAGTACAAAATTGTTCACAAATGATTTTTTCTGAGATCAAGTATGTTTTGGACACATGCTACAGCAATCAGCACCATGTTACAAGTAAAATACAAATTCTATGATGAGAAAGAGTAAAATATGAATTGACGACTCACTTTCAGTTCCTTTTCTGTGTCTCTGTCGTAACTGAACAATGTAGTGTTGCCACTAATACAGAATTTTTCTATACTGAGAAGAGGTGACACTCCAAGCTCATTCATGAGATCTGTGCACTTATTGCGGAGATCATCAATGGAACTTTCCATTTGCGCCTGAGAAAATAAATGAACATTATGTAAAAAACTAAATTGAATACAACAAATTACTCAATTAAATTATGATATTTCTGTATCATCTTATTCTAAACCATTGTCACCATCGATTAAAATAGAATAACTTTTTAATTTTTCAAGTTTAGACAGTAATCCTACTATTTGACCATTAAGCCTGGTTTTCATTAGTAGAGTTAGTGGTAGAGTAACTAGCATACTAACTCTACTCTACTTACTTGGTCGAGTAGCTGTTTTCACTACAATTGAGAATAGTAGGTAAAGTGTGTTGTCTAGTAAACAGATCTAACCTTAAAATGTCGCCGCTTAGCCTCTACTCTACTATACTCTACCTCTACTCTACTAGCTCGAGACTGTTTTCATTAGAATAGTGGTGGTAGAGTAGAGTGAGAAGCGGTGGTGGGGGAAGGCAAGTGGTAGAGTACTATCCCACTCTACTCGACCAAAAACAAGTACTCTACCATCACTCTACTCTACTATGAACGTTTTCATTGGGAGAGTTCACAAGATAGTTAGTACTCGCCCAGGGAACTCTACCACTAACTCTACTAATGAAAACCAGGCTTTAGGTCTCTTTCTACCACCATGTAAAAACAAGAGCACTAAAATCTATTTCCATCTTTCTGTAATATAACAATAAAATAAATACTGATTAGCTACATGGGCAACAAGTAGGCCTATTTCATGATCAGTCTCTACAGTAACATTTCATATTTTGAAATACAGTACAGTAATTGTTCAAATAACAGAGAAATGTTTGCATGAAAGCGTTGAGGCCTGCAATAATAGGAGAAAACATTGAAATCATTTCCAAGTAGCTTTATTACTTTCATAGAATTTCGAGAAGATAGTTTATTCTGTGTTCAGGATCATTTACTGTTTGACCTGAAAAAGAACGTCGCTGGCGAAGTGATTTAAGTATGCTCGACTGGCTATTTCTCCAGATCGCCAGGGACTTTCTTTCTCTGGTCAAACAGTATTATGAGAATTTCAAGCATTAAAAATTAAAAAAGAAAAACTGTTCTTTTCAAGATAATTGATGATTGGCATTTTACGATTATATCTCAAACTATCCATCTAAACTTCTATTGAACTTTTGCAGAGCAATTTTGAAATTGCATAAATTCGATTGTATTCCTACCTTCTGTTCCTTGAGCTCTTCAATCAGTTCCTCGAGAGACTTCATTTCAATTTGCGATGCAATTCCTTTGACAGCTGGTGAAGGCTGCACACGGAGCAGTTTGCAGAGCTGCTCCTCTTCATCGCGGAGCTGCTTGTATTCCTCGAGCCGCTCCCGTTTCAGGCGCTTATGTGATGATAGCATGTTGTAGAGCTTGTTGTTCACTTCAGCTAACGGCTCGTACTCCATATCAAGGTTTTCTTTGATATGCAACTCCTGTGGATAGGTGGAACCAATCACGATAAAATCAACCATAAAGACAGTCAACAGGTAAGTAATATCTAATTCTTGAAATGATTACATTAATACTGGGTGATTCAAAAAGAATACCACAACTTTAAAAATTTGTATGTTATGAAAGAAACATCATAGAACCTTATGTTATACATCTTTACAAAGAGTATTTAAAGAAGTTTTTTTCACTCACAAACAAGTTCAGAGATGTTCCATATGACCCCTCCAGACACTCGAGCAATATCAATCCAAAACCTCCCTCAAACTTGTTCCACACTATCTGTAGCATGTCAGGCGTAACAGTTTGGATGGCTGCTGTTATTTCTTGTTTCAAATCATCAATGGTGGATGGATATTGATGATTTGAAACAAGAAATAACAGCTTATCAAACTGTTACGCCTGATATGCTACAGTGAGAGTGGAAAGAGTTTGAGGGAGGTTTTGGGTTGATATTGCTCGAGTGTCTGGAGGGGTCATATTGAACATCTCTGAACTTCTTTGTGAGTGAAAAAACTTCTTTAATTACTCTTTGAAATGATGTATAACAGAAGGTTCTATTATATTTCTTTCATTAAATACAAAGTTTCAAAGTTGTGGTATTCTTTTTGAATCACTCTGTAAATAGTATTTTATTGCCATCAAATTCATTGAACAAAGACAACATCAAATATATCCAGCTACAAAGTATACAAAAAACTGTATCAAAAAAGTCTGACAAAAAATAAACATTATTAGTTTATTATAATAAATACATTAATGTACTTGATGCTTCCTAATTAAAAATCAAATTTGACGAAAATCTTCATAAAGCAACAAGCTCAACATATTTTCTTTGTATTCCATCAGAAGTAAAATTAATGTCTCCCATATTCAGATCCAATGGTGACGAATTGGGAAACATGTTGTAAATGGCTATTGAATGATATTAATGATTCACATCAAAAAAGTAATAACAAACGCTAATAATATACCTTTGTTACTAATAATATACTTCGTAAGCTAATAATATACTTTTTTACTGTTTCAATAGATCCCTAGATAATTTATCAATTAAGTTATTCATTAGAATTATCAATACTTATTTACCTTTTGCAGCTTTTGAATATTTCCCAGCATATTTTCTATGTTCGTGATCATTTCTGTTTTTTCATTTTCCGACTCTCTCTCCAAGTTGAATAGGTATTCCTATACAAGACAAAAGTGAATTAATTGATGAATATTTGAATAGAAAACGTCAAATATGGGCTAGTGTTCACTATCATTCATACTGACTTGACTTTGCAGCCAAAAACGTTAAATTAACCAATTTGAAGGTCAATAAGAACAAAGAATTCACGATGACAAGGAACCTTTTATATGATGTATATTTACGAGTTTATGCTATTGAAAATCTGTTGTCTTCCTCCAGTGTCCTCTACACAGGGCACTGAAAACAAATTTAAAAAAAAATCCAAAAACAAAATCGCAATAAATTATTAAAGCCTAACGAAATGAACTGAATTGATGCTAACCAATTACAAAAATGTGATGGATATATATTTGTAACTTATTACTTTGTACGGCAAACTATCATGGTAATTAAAAACGTATTGCTAAGAATCGATCTATGTAATTCAAAAGTACAAAAATAAGCGATCTTATCTACTCTTTTTCATACAATTTTCTCGATTAATATTCCTACTGAGGCAGAAGAACACGTTCTTAGAACTCTTTAAAGTATTTGAATTGATTAATTTACGTTCTCTAGTTCAACGAACAGTTGACAGTTTCATACTAGGATAATGAAGACTCGCCCTTATGGTCTGAAGCATTGTTACCTTAGTATAATGTAACCTTTTTACTTGAAACAGTTAGGCCCAAGTTATATGGTTGAGTAAATGGCATGAAGTTTACCTTCAAGTTTTCAATGAAACTTTTCGATCTTTTCAGAGCCTCTTCACTTTGAATTCCGAACAATTCTTCCCAATTTGTTTGCAGTTTTTCATATACAGCCTTAGCTGTTTTGGTCACTTCTTCCTCCATATCACTCCTGTAAAAAGAAACGTAAATATAAATTCTATCTGGATTTGTTGGGAAGTTTGAATAGTACCTTAAACAATGACACAAGAATAAGTAAATTCTATGAGAAAGAATCTTAACTGCATACTGGTATTGTATCGATAAAAACCATATAAATTACAGGCTACTGCAGATGTCCTCTTCTGTCAATTAATACCTCGATCAATAAGAATTTTGTATTAAATTTTTCAAGGAATAGAAACAGTGTAACTATTTCAAAGGGGCACTCTTAGGTTTAGTTTTTACAGCAACTTAAATTTTCTTTTTTTACATGTAGAAACTCTATTAGAGGCTATGAGCAGCAATTTCAAAGGGAAACCCATCATTTCATGAGAAAATTGTTGTTTTCTCTTACCGCTTGTACCTAGAATTAGCAATATGTAAACTATGGATAAAATTGGTGCATAAAGTGTAACACTATGAATAGACTGATAAGTATAGACTCACTGTAGTTTTTTATATCATTTTAGTCGATACCGTACCAAAAATGTTTTCTCTCATCTGAAGTTATAATTTATGCATTCTACATTCTAGGAACTGGATTGGATTACTCCTGTTTGACAACTTCAAATTGAGTTGCTGAGTTCCAAAAAGAGTTTAAACCACTTTTCAATTTTTTTTGGAAAATGACAAAAACTAGAGATGGGACGGTATTCGAGTAACTATAATGATTATTTTGTAACAGTTACTTGCTGTAATGGATACCGAGATCGGAAAATACTTATTACAAAGTGCAAATTAGTAATGTAGTGCCGGTAATAGACTGGCGCATTTCCAAGATAATTAAAGATATCAAAGGTTGTACCAATTCCTAAAAATAGTGAAACAAAGAATGTTAGAAACTACAGACCTGTGGCAGTTCAAAGTGTATTTTCAAAGATTTTTGAAATTATATATCTAAAACGACTTTCTATCTTTATTGAGAGAAACAATATATTTACTTCTCAACAGTTTGGATTTAGAAAAGGCCGGTCATCAAGCAGATCAGTCTTTGGGAACTATTGATCAGCATACACGGGTGCACAGAAGATTTCTGATGGTAAACCAAGGGATCAATCAGCCTACTTAAATACCCTGGAAGCATGCCTCTAATTTCCAGGTCAAAAGTGACTAAGATATTTTATTCGTTTTATCCCTCACTTAAATTTTCTATTGTTTTCTCTTTTTTTCTACGAATTTTGTGATTTTAAATGTGTTGTGTATATATGCTGCCATACGCTAAATAAATAAATAAATCAAGCAGATGCAGTCTTTGAACTATTGATCAACATTCATGAGAATTTAAAAACCAAGGGAGAATCAATGTGTGTATTCTATGACATGACAAAAGGCCTTTGATCTTATCCCTCATAAGTGTGCAGGCTCTGGGCAGAGGTTATGGCATTGTGGATTGCAACTTAGTAAGAGTTCAATATTTCCATTGACACTTTTTTAAAAAAGCTTTATTCGATCAGTTTTAAATAGAGGTGGAACTAAGGAACTAAGGCTAGGCGTACACCAGTTTAGTCAAGACATACAAGATTAGTATCAGTGGTCACAATCCACATATAGTTGAAATTAAACACACACCGATCTTATAAATATGCCAAAACCTTCACAAAAATGCTATTTGTACTTAAACAATCTGTTTAAGTTTGAGGGACTGTTGAAATCGCTTGCTGAACTAGCAGTTGTGAAATAATAGTCAATTATACCAATAAAAGACAATCGACAGGTGAAGTAAGTAGTATTTATATTCTAAGTGTTACGAATCACGCAACGTGAAAAATGGGTGACTGACTAATCATATATACTGAGGAAGAATCTACTACTGTCTATACTCCATGACACTACAACATGTAGCGCACTCTTGTGATCTCTAGCCTCCCGCAAATAAAATGAATGAAATGAAATAAATACCCCCCCTAATCTCCCCCCCTTGACCTTTATATTATAGACCCCCCGGTTTCCCCCCAAATTATCTTCCTGGATCCGCACTTGACTAGTATGGATGGCTTGACTAAACAACATTATTCTAAAACCTTGGATGTTTCAAATACAGGAGTCCCTCAAGGTTCGAATTTGGGATCAGTGCTCTTTCTTCTTTATGTGAATGACCTACCTAAATCAATTACAGAAGGAAAAATATGGATGTTCGCTGATGATGTAAGCCACCTGATTCACGATCAAACTGATGAACAGCTAAGAAATAGAACGCAAAGAGGATTGCAAAAAATGCAGGAATGGTGCACAAGTAAACAATTATTAGACTACTAAATAGAGGCAAAACAAATATAGATCAGTTCTACAATCGAAAGAAACCTGACCACTCACCACTGCTCAAACTGGACGGCGGTAGTATTCTAGTAGGTGAATCCACAAAATACATTGGAATCACAATAAATAGTAACCTTCGATGGCATCAGCACATTGAAAATGTATCAGTGAAATTAACTTCGATTTGCTGTATGATTCGTAGACTCTTGCCTATTGTAGACAATGACATTTTAATGAAGGTTTACTACGGATGTTTCAGCAGTATTATGAGCTATGGCATAACAATGTGGGGTGGAAGCACATTGGCCAAAAGAATTTTTCTATTACAGAAGCGTATTGTACGAAAAATTTGTAGAGCACCATACCTGGCACATTGTAAACCGCTGTTCCAACTATTAAATATATTGACTTTACCAGCAATGTTCATTCTGGAATCGGCCATGATGGTGAAGAGGAGGCCTGAATTGTTTGTGAGAAATGAGGAAATCCATCAGTTTAACACTCGCCAAACACAGATGATCCATGTAGAGCAGGTAACATCAACCCTAGCCAGGAATGGGCCTAAATTCCTCAACTCAAAAATATACAACAAGGTTCCGGCTAGCATTAGAAACATAGAGAGAGGACAGATTCAAGAAAGCATTCAAGAGCTATTTGGTAGCCAATCCATACTACTCTAGAAGAGTATCTACAGAGTGACGACCATGACGCAGCAGCGTTTCCAGTGGGATAACTACAAGTATCAAGTACTGTAATATTATTCGAAAGATTGAAAAATTAATATCCTTGTTTCGATATTACTGAATATCGAACCATTTTTCAAATCTATGGGTTCTAACATTTACGCGATTATCATGCTTTAAACCTTTTTTGTTATTATTTTGAGACTTTATATATTGTAGCCTATATTCTAAAGTGAGCACAAGCTATCCAAATAAGGCTATCCATTCATGGTAAAATAAATACACCAATATGTAATACCGATATGCAACTACAGTGGCTCAGTACTTCTTCTCCAGTAAATCAGTACAAAATACTTTGTAACCGGTATTTCTATTAGTTACGAGGATGTATTAGCCTAGTATTTGTTGTAAACATTACCTAAATGAAAATCCTGGTTTAGCCCACCTCTACAAAATGGAAAATCTTAAGTTTGTGTTCATTTATTGGTATATTTGACCAAATCTGTCCGGCGACTGCCGGTCATGGAAGATACCGAATTACGTTTGGAAGATATGAAATGGAACTGGCCTGGATAAGAACAAGACTTACTTCATACTTTTCTTCATCATGTAAAAACATATTT
This sequence comes from Laodelphax striatellus, assembly GCA_017141395.1. Taxonomy (NCBI): domain Eukaryota; kingdom Metazoa; phylum Arthropoda; class Insecta; order Hemiptera; family Delphacidae; genus Laodelphax; species Laodelphax striatellus. The sequence continues at coordinate 29,024,830 of CM029532.1, read as the reverse complement.
GTCCAAACATTTAAAGACTGGACAAGACTTGAAATGGAACTAAACCAAAACTTGGTACAATACTAAAATACATTTTTTTTTTTAAATACATAAACATTTTGGTCGCTTTCTAGACATCATTCGATAGATTTGAATTCTGAATCCAATGATATACCGTATACAACTCAATTTTGAATATTTGTGGATGAGATTCTTTTTGGAACCAAGCGACTCAATTAATCAAACTACACCTAACAGTGTGCAATAGAAAAATAATAAACCCACAGCGGCCAGATTAGCCTACTGAGTACTCACCAAACTTGTGCTTGAGACGCCATTCTTAGTTTTTCTCATGCGTTTGTTACAAATTTTACCTCTAAGTTGAAAATTTACTCAAATAACCACCACGAAACAAGAAAAATTGGATAAAAATACAAAACCGATAGATCAGATGAAGATCAGCATCTATGCAGAAAATCCGTTGAAACTTGTCCTTGTCCGTTAAAACTTGTTGTTTGGGCCTTGGCTTTGAACAAGATGAAGTTTGAATTGACAGTAGAGCCAACCTTGAAAATGTGATTCAAAAGTTGTCAGTTCATTTCAAATAATTAGTTCCGGAATGCAGAATTGACTTCTGCAATCATGGTTATGAAAATTATTATTATTTTAAGTTCCAAGGAACACAATCATAAAATTTGTTATGCATGACTTGTGGAATAAACTCAATGTGAAATCTCAAAATTCAACCATGGCAAAGTGGGTCGACGACAAACAGTCTGAAGTTTTGGGAATTCTTTCGGTTGAGCACACACGTAAGGCCGTTCGCCCACAGAGCAACTGCTATCTGATTTTCAGTCAGCAACCCAGTGTTGCCAGATGACATTGGCTGATAGATTATATCACGGATAGGATAGTTTGCAAGGGTTTCGTATATAGTAAGTATCTCGCCTTCCAATGGAGATATCGATTCAAACGTTTTTTCATTCTTTATAAAATTAATTTTTCTACAATTTGTTCTATTACTATTTTACTCCAACTCTACTGGTTCCGGAGTTATTTGTGAAAGAATGAAGTAAATTCGAGATTTTTTGCTTAAAAATTGTTTACTTTTGCAGATAAAAGTTTACATGATTGTTCTACAGCAAAATGTTACATATAAAAGAAGGAGAGCATTTCATTATCTTCAACAAGCTGTCCCGGCGAACTTCGTATCGCACTCTTCCTTCCCCCTCTTCCCAAATGTCCCCCCTCTTCTCCCCACAAATGTCCTCCTTTCATTCCCCCCCCCCCAAAAAATGTCACCCCAACATATCCCTCTTCATGTCAAACCCCTCTTCCCTCCAATTATTTTTTTTTAATTTCTTCTATTTTGTATTTTTTTTCATTTATTTATTTCTTTTTAATTTTTTTTTTAATTTATTTTTTTTCCGTTTATTCTTCAATTTTATTATTTGAAACGATAGAACATGTATTATACGAACGATAACTCATTCTTAATTGATGATTCTAGCGTAAAAAATAATTAGAGCAGAAAACCTAGTGCAAAAAATGGTTCAAGGGATCGAACTCCCAAACTCTAGGTCGCTAGGCCGAAACTCTGTCCACTGAGCCACGGAGACTTGAGATAACATTGCTATTTTTCCTGGTCTTGAATCACGATCATCTTTCCGTTCTTCGGTAGCCGGCAATTTCAAAACGTACGTCTGTGAAATGTTTGATAGGTTAGGTCATTAATGTACTAATTATTTATTAATTATAAAGGGATTTTCTTATATTTTAATACATATTATGTTAACCAGTGCTGTAACAATTCAAACTAATCCAAAATCATCTAAATCGGTTCAGCCGTTCTCGAGTTATAAGCGAGCGTACAGACACCAACTCTCTTTTATTAATATAGAAGATAGAAGAAGAAGATTTGAATAATCACAATCTATATTTTACTTCACATGAACGTGAGAAAACGTCCATCAAAGTTCGATACGCATGATCACTGTAGTGCACGGCGGCTATGATGAAACAGATGGTTTCATGAAAATAGTCCATTCATTGAAGTTTGACACGGGAAATTTTTCCTCACAATTATTAAATAACTAGGTGTCCCGGTGAACTTCGTATCACCCTCTTCCCCCACAAATGTCCCCATCTTCTCCCTACAAATGTCCTCTCTTCATGACACCCCTAAAAATGTCATCCCCAAATGCCCCCTTTATTCCCGCACAAAATGTCAACCCCCAAAAATCCCCCTTCATTTCACCCCTTTCTTTCCCCTAAATGTCCCCCCTTCATGTCACCCCTCCCCCACAAAAAATGTCACGAAGTAAAAAGAGATTTAATATAATCAATGTATTTTTATTTTATATAATCAATAATTTTTGTTTTAATTTATTTTATATATTTTTTTCAATTTTATTATTAGAAACAATAAACATGCATGATACGAACGATAACTCATTCTTATTATTGATGATTCTAGCGTAAAAAATAATTAGAGTAGAAAACCTAGAGCAAAAAAATTTGACCGTAGCGGGATTCGATCCTGTGACCTCTAGCATCATACGCTGATTTTTCCACTGAGCTACTGAGGCATTGAATGAGAGTGCTGTGTTTTCTGATCTTGAATCACGATCATCTTTCGGTAGCCGTTTGGCCGGCAATTTCAAAACATCCGTCTGTAAATGTTTGATAGGTTAGGTCATTAGTTTACTAATTATTTATTAATTATAAAGGGATTTTCTTATATTTTAATACATATTATGTTAACCAGTGCTGTAAAATTCAAACGAATCCAAAATCATCTAAATCGGTTCAGCCGTTCTTGAGTTATAAGCGAGCGTACAGACACCAACTCTCGTTTATTAATATACAAGTTGTCCCGGCGAACTTAGTATCGCACTCTTCCAAATGTCCCCTCTTCTCCCCACAAATGTCTCCCTTCATGCCACCCCCAAAAAAATGTCATCCCACAAATGCCCCCCTCCATTCCCCCCCCCACCCACATATCCCTCTTCATGTCAACCCCCTCTTTCCCATCAAATGTCACCCCCCTCCTCCAACCAATTATTTTTTTCATATTTATTTCTTTCTTTCTTTTAATTTTTTATTTTAATTTATGTTATTTTATTTTTTTTAAATTTATATTTCTTTAATTTTATTTCCGTTCTTCAATTTTTTATCAGTCCTATTCTAATTAAAAGAATTTTTTTTCATATTTATTTATTTTTAATTTTTTCATTTTCATTTATTTTATTTTTTTTTCGATCTTATTTCCGTTCTTCATTTTTTATCAGTCCTATTCTAATTGAAATATTTTTTCATATTTCTTTCTTTCTTTTAATTTTTTTATTGTGATTTATTATATTTTTTCAATTTTATTCCCGTTCTTCAATTTTATTATTAGAAACAATAAAACATGCATAATACGAACGATAACTCATTCTTAATAATTGATGATTCTATCTTAAAAATAATTAGAGCAAAACCTAGTGCAAAAGATATGGTTCGGCAGGATTGAACCCCCAACCTACTGGTTGAGAGACCGAAGCTCTAACCACTGAGCTACTAAGACTTGAGATAGTATTGCTAATTTATTCTGATCTTGAATCGCGATCATCTTTCCGTTGTAGGTACACGTTCGTGCCGGCAAGTTTGAACGCAGCCTGTGAAATATTTGATAGGTTATGTCATTAATGTAATAACTATTTATTAATTATAAAGGGATTTTCTTATATTTTAATAGATATTATGTTAACCAGTGCTTTAAAAATTCAAACGAATCCAAAATCATCTAAATCGGTTCAGCCGTTCTCGAGTTATAAGCGAGCGTACAGACACCAACTCTCTTTTATTAATATAGATATAGAAGATATATAGATATAGATAGATTATAAATTTTATATCTTGCAAGTCCTTGATGATAGAGAATCGTGATTAGTTCCAAATTGTAGATCGCGATTTCTTCTTTCATTTTCAATTAAAAATTTTAAAAATATAACAATTTTTAAGCAAAAAATCTCGACTTTACTTCATTCTTTCACAAATAACTCCGGAACCAGTAGAGTTGGAGTAAAATTGTAATGGAACAAATTATAGAAAAATTAATTGTCTAAAGAATGAAAAAACGTTTGAATCGATATCTCCATTGGAAGGCGAGATACTTACTATATACGAAACCCTTGCAAACTGAAACTTTGCGGGGGTGCTGGGGGGGAAGCAAGAGGGGTAGGGGTGGGGACTTTTGCCAGGACACTTGTCTATACGATAGTAGTCGATGAAAAATTAGTATAAAGCTAATTTTTTCACCTATCGGGGGGTTTTTGGCACTCATTGACTGGACTACATAAGATCATCAGTCGATACATTTCCTTCCTAACTGATCCCGTCACAGACCGCAATGGTGTGGAAGACGCCTGAAGCCCTTACCTTTCAAAATCAATATAATTACGCATCATGTTCAAATAAAAACAGAGAAATAAGATATATTTTTTATTTCATTAAAAACTAACACAAACCGCTTACTTTCAAATACTGTTATTAGTGAGAAGGGTGAGCTTGTTTTCCTACTTTCCTTTCAAAGTTTATCAAAATTTGATTTGAGCTTGTTTTCCAACTTTCCTTTGCAAAGTTTATCAAAATTTGATTCTAACTTGGTTAAATGCAATCGTAAATCAACTTCAACACTTATTTCGTTTCTAGATTTAAGTTACTTTTAATATTGACAACCCTTTTCACAAAAAGGGTTTTCAATACCTTTTTCACAACAAGGGTTTATCAACAAATAGTAGCATGACAGTTCAAATATTAACACTACCCATAATTCAAAATTGCAGTTAGCACCGCCACAATAATGTGGAGATTAATTGTAATAAATAGTGGAGTTTTTCATTTGTTTTATTTTTTCTGGCTGGCCACATACCCCCTGTAAATTTTCGCTTAAGGTACCCCAGTGTGAGAACCGCTGCATTATACAATCAAATTGTGAACTAAACAAAGAACTCACTTATATTTTATCGATAAAGAATGATATTGTCCTATAATTATTCATTTTCCAATACCTAGACTCACTAACTTTCTTGTTCACATTCTCCAAAATTCAATAATTGAATTCGGACGCCGTAGAATTATGTCATCTTACGCAACAACGCATCAGCCAATTCAACAAATCAGGGAACCAATAATAAACGAATCTGACGTCATTCCATGGTGGTTAAATTCAATTTGGGGGTAGTAAACTTGTCAACAAATGGAGGCGACTCTGTGACATAGGCGCAGGTTTCCTGGAAAGAAGGCCTATCGTGTTTATTTATTCATATAAAAGATGTGTTGTGACAGTTGCACGTCGCAGACAGCAAAAGTTTCTAACGCAGACATCGGCGACAAGGTGTAATTCAACATTCGGCGACCAGTTCTATTGATTTCTGCTTCACTGTTGATGTGATGTGAATTCATTGATATTTTACTATTTTTTAAACTAATTTGTTTATTCCTCTGGTCGTTACAATACCTACTATATTAAAAAGAGTTTCGTGCCCGAGTTTGGAAAGTTCTTGGATAAGTTTTAGTGGACCGATTTTGAAAAGAAAGATCAAAAATTGAATTCTTGCAGGCTCTATTTATTTTTCAAAAATAATCATTCTAAATAGGAGGAAATTGATGAAAACCAGAAATAGATACCTGTGGCACTATCTGTTGGCATAAAATGTACAAAATTATTAAAACTCTTGGGTTAGTTTGTGAAATGACACATAGATAAAGCTTAGAAGATAGAGGCTAAAAGTAGTACAGTGACTATAAATAGTGATCTGTACAAGGTAGGATCTCATTGGTATGACCGAGCTGCTGTCAGCTCCAGATAGTCAAAATAGCAACTATTCAAAACTAAAAAGAATTTAAGAAAATTCAAGTGAGCGGCGCTTTGCGCTGCACGGGGTGAACTGATTACTTTATTTATAATATATGTTGGTTAAGGAGGAAGAGAGGAATATCAATAATGAATGTTTTCAAACATGAATAGTTATATAATATCCTAGGATATTATTATTAGGGTCACGTCAGAGACCCTGAACTGATCAGGAGTGATCTGAAAACTCTGACACCAGACCTGAGCCAGCCAGGTTACACGGAATTATTATTATCATTTATATCCTAGGAAAATTTATAGCATACAATCTCATCTATAGTCAGCGCGCGAAGAGAAAGTAGTTGGTTTGTAAGTGGGATGAGAAGGCCTATTTTCATACGGAATGTTGGTAGCATTGAAGCAGCCGCCATCTTAGCTCTCTGTCTCTCGCTATATCTCGGCAAACTCTGTTCTCTTTGCACAATGACTAGGTAACATAGACGACCTGTTTTTTCAATTAGTTCATATTCTACTAATCCATTCGATATCCAAACTACCGTAATACAAGACCCTACATTAAGTTATTATTTGATCAATGTCTATGAAATACAAATAAATTGTTCATTCATTATTTTCTTTTAGTTATAAATTCATTTTATTGATAAAAATATACAAAATTACAGACTAAAAGCAAGACGCAACTTACACCAAGGCACATGAATGCTTATAGGGCCTACTACGAGTAATGCTTATACTCGTAGGTATTTGATTAGTTCTCTAAAAACCACTGCCGAGCTTCCGTTATTTTGGTTTTCCAGTGATCTGAAACAATTGTTTTTTATTTTAGTTCATTACATTTACAAATAAAAACATACTGCTAAGGTGATGACGATTAATGTCTCTCAAACATTTTATTTGAATTCTGACTTATTTTACATTATTTGTTTGTAGATGAATAAGATTACCTTTCATTTATTAATAACCACAGTGATCCGTCTACATAAGTTAATTAATTCACAAGACAGAACCACAATGAAGAATATTGATTCATTAAAAATATCAATCACTTCCACCTTGAATGAATCTTTAATAAAAAATTGTGAATGAAATAACTCATAAAATACATTGCACGCCGCACCATTATTTATATGTTGGCTTTTAAATTTATTAAAAAAAAAAATGGTACGGCGTGCAATGTTCGTGTAGTGTATAGGTTGGCAATGAAGTTTCAAAGCATTTTGATGATAATGAATTTAAAAATCATTTGGGGAATAGGGGGCTTCTATTCCCCACGAAGACAATCATTCTAGTAACGCCTATGGTATCGTATCAATCGGCATTAATGATCCCAGAAATGAGAGATTATTTAGTCAAACTTTAGATTCCATTATTGTGATTATGGCGTACAGTGTTGTATGCTTGAATAGTAGCTGAGAAAGCAAGGTCGATAATAACGGTTGTGTTTTCAACAGGATTACAGCAACAGTAGTGCGCTCCTATTCAAGCATTTTACTTTTGTACTTTCTAATACATTCTAATATACACTGATTTTATCTATATTGCAAATTTATTCAATATAACACATAAGTTGACATTATTTAATACAGGCTTCGAGTATATTATAAATTCATGCCTTAGTGATTACTCTGGTTACTTTCACTCTACATCTAGGGAAGAGTGTGGATAATGAGGATTAAAGAGATGGTCCCAATTCTGAAGATGTTTCCAATTTTGGCAACGATTTGGCATGTTAATTAGAGAAATTGTGCTATCAAAAATTTTTGAAGTTTATCCAAGATAAAATATTTCTTACCTATCAATTCTTGAAGTTCTCCATTGAGGCCCCATATTCTTTTGGTAAAATGTCAGAGATACTTTCTCATGGAAACTTTCCAGGTTGAAGCCATGAACTTGTACCCTAGAAAAAGAATTAGAAATATAAGAGAAAAGATTAAACACCATATCTAACCATGCAGAATATCTTACAGTATAGTAATATACAGTATTATTAGTGACTGATTCTAGTAAACGAACGCATTGCGTACTTTTGCAGGTGGCCACAATGCGAGTGACGTGCCTAGCTATAATCTGATTAAAACTGCTCTAGGAATGAGACCTACCCGGCCACCATAAAGGCCTAGCGGGTCTCAATACTAAAAGCAGTTTTAATCAGAGAATAGGTGCGTAGTATAATTATGTTGGTGCATAACGGCGTTCGTTCACTAGGATCAGTCACTAATCGAGTCACTTTTGGCTCTTAGCACCAAGCGAGGCTCCTTGTAGTGTGGCCTTAGCCTGAAGCAGATAATGCATTTCGTTCTTCCGGAACACCAAGAGCCATGAAAGCCATAATATTATTAATTTTGGCTATGTAGGATATAATGCCAATGTTATCGTGAGAATTCATTGATCTACAATCGCTGTAAGAGCTAATTATTGCTCAGTTCCATAAATCAACCTCAATAGCCTATAGCAGGATTCAATTCAACTTGTCATAAATCAGCTGATCCAGTAATAATTAAAGAGTGATTTCGACACAATAATCATAAGGCTTGAAAGTCTTTAAGACCTTTAAAGTCTTTAAAAGACCTTTTTAAAGAATATCTTTTGCTTTTATATTGGAATTATTTTTATGATTAAGTGCCCTATTTCTCCTCTTACTTCTTCTTACTTCTTCTTCTTATTTTCCTGTTAGATTTCCATTACTAAATTCTTAACTTGTTTCAATTCAAACTGAAATTCTCTCAGTTCAAAATATTGTTTTTCTTCCCTTTAATTTTTCTCGACTTTCTATCGCTTTTGGTCTTTTTTTTCTCTTTTTTTCCATTTCTAAGACTCCCTCCAGCGGTCCGTAAGTTTATCTTACGTGCTGGAGTGTATATTCTCATTCAGATTGATTTTGTTTTGTTTATTATTTTGTACAATAGTGTATGGTTGTTTTTTTTTTATGACATTTTTGTATATATGTATATATTTGTATTTGTATATCTGGTATTGAGAATAAAATTCAATTCAATTCAATTCAAAAAGAAGACCTTTCAAAGAATAACTTTTTAAATGACCTTTTCAATAATCTGCGAGATTCAGCATTTGTAGGTTAAGTATTGTGATCATATGCTCGTCGATCAGCTGATTTATGACAAGTTAATTGCATCCTGCTATACATAATAAATTGTTTTGTTCTGGTTATCCATTCACTGGTATCAATAGACGGTATTGTAAGTAGAAATTTATAAGGGCCTACGAATTATTGAATTGCAGAATTCAAGTTGGCATGATGTTGGATGATTTTTATTATAATTCCCATCAGATATGATAAATACTCCGAAATATAATATTTACGGCATTAAATTGTACCTACTGTGTAATTTTTCAATAGAATTTCTGAAATTGTCTACCATATAATACCATTATTTTTTTAAATAAAGCCATTCTTTCAATTAGTATTCAAATGCAGTTGAAAATTTTTCTAAAAGGAATCCATCAGCGGGCCAATGGCTTAAAATATCGAAGAAGATAATACCATACCGATTTTGAAACGTAAAAATAATAAACACAAATAATAATAAAGCTAAAAAAAATAACTCACTCTGCTTTTGAGTTTAGTAGTCATGAATTGTCTAAATATGCTCAACACAACGTTAACATGAGTCGGAGCATTTATAAAATGTAAGCCTTTAATGCGTAATGGATAACAGTCCTGAAAAATAAATATTTCGAGTTAAATATTCAACTAAAAAATATACGTAATTAGAAATTTCTGGAAAATATTTCACGTGGCGGCCGGTAGTTCTAATTCTCAACACTAATTATTGCTGAATTACGTGAACAATTCATATGCATAAATAATAACACTGTTGTATTAGAACTACACCTTGGAAAGGAGCCTATTGGTTTTTCTAGAAGTAGTTCCGCTATTACTTTTGGTTTTGTTTTGTTAAATTTAACAAATTGAAATAATACCGGTATTAATTTTCTTGAATTGAATAGTTTCTTCAAACAGTCATTTTCACCACTAATGGAGAATATTCTTCTAATAATAATAATTGACTTTAGAAACATCCAAATTTAAAAATTTGAATACCTTGGTTGACAAGTAGGAATATTATAATACTCAAATCAAGTCTATTTTTTGTTTGAATAAGTAATTAGTTACTGTTACAGAGTCTGTATAATCAGTCTCTTCAATTACTGTAATTTTATTAATTTAAAGTCTAAATTTATTACCTGCCAAGAGTGGACAGCCTTTTTTATAATACTAGGTGTCATCTGCCGAGCATGTCCCAAAGTCACTCCATTTAAATCAATAATTGCAATGACGCCATATACTGATATAGATTCATCATTTTCAACTTCATATTCAATGGTCATATTTCCCAACTTGAAAACATCGTTCTGCTTATGAATTTTCGGTTTATGTACAGCTGCTCGGATTAAGACCACTACTCGTCCTTCAGCGTCCCTCTTCGGAATAGGCAAGAAAACTCCTAAATTCAAGAGGTCCTGAAGCTCAGGCAACATTGGGTCTCTATTTCCATACCATTCAGGGGTGCTTTGCCGCAACTTGTAAAAAGACTCTATCTTTCCTATTGTTCGCTCGAAGTTGAATTTACCTCCTCTTAAAAATCGAACCAAGTTTAAGGAATCTGTTTTAGCATTCAGGTGGTTTTGATCCGTTAGCCACTTCCTGATAAGAGCAACTGCTTCATCCCGACTTTCTTCCTTTTCATTCAGGAATTCTCTGCAATGGTTTAAAGCGGCCTCATCAAGAGTTGTTACATATTTTTCTGAATTCATATCTTGAGAATCCGTTTCACCTGTTAAAAGTAATAATATGATTTATTGTGAGTGACACTATAGGACTGAGGTTTGCTGTGATATGAATAAAATGACATGGATTAAAAATCGTTGTATAAACAATTGAATGACGGAGAAGGTTTTCTTCCAATTCAAAATTTTATATTTTTTTGGCTTATTTATGGAATTGAGCAAATCTAATTTACAGTGCATCCAAGATGACATTTTATTTTCAAAAGTGATAATTGATTGAATCACTCTTAGTTCTGCAGGAGGTAACTAATTTATAATTTTCTACCCTAATTCTCAGGTATTTCAACAAATTCCCATATGAATTGATCATCTCAAACTCTGATCAACAGAAACCCCTCCAAAATTGGCAGAGTTTGCAGTCTAGACAACAGCTCCTCTTCCTGTACCGTACTGCGAGTTGAATCAGCAGGTTTTTTGTGAGGATGTTGCCAACGGCATGAGCACTAGACTTGTGCCAGGGTATTTGGAAGTGGGTAATGGGATGATGAGAAATGAAAACTACCTTTCAGGCAACCGGGACCTACGGCTTGAAACTGGCCGTCTGTAGTCAAAATCTGTTGTAGGGTCAACTGAAATCGAACTAGGAACCTTCGTATTATAAGCTATTGGTCACCTCAAAGGCTCTATACTATAGTATTCCTTAATTTGGCGGATGGCATTAAATGGAAAGATATATTTTTTCTGCCATCGGACTCTATAATACGGTCATCAGCAACTAATATCTCTCTATCTAATGCCATCCGCCAAATTAAATAAACACGGCCTTTGAAATATTAATCTCTATTCTGTTTGCCATACACGGTACACATTGCAAATTTCCACCCCAAAAAATTGTCGAATCCTTGAAGCTATCCCTCGTCTCACTCGCTAATTCCCCTTTAACAACTCCCTTTTGCAGCACATATACTTCTCCATCTCCTCCGCCGCTTTTTGTAGATAATCCCTACTGTAGGCCTACTACAAAATCTTGGCCTGCCCTGTATATTTTTGCCAGAAGTCATACCGTAACTTTCTTATTTCATCTTTGATTTGCAGTACAATGCTTTGCAAACAATATTAGATTACCGTAAATAATATCAAACCAATATTTTTTTGCTAGGGATGATGCCCACATATTATAAGCTCTAAGCTTGTGCGTGGGTTGGGTAATTATGAGAAGGATGATGATGATGAGAGATGAATGGACCTACCTACAGCTTTAGGTGGGTTCCGAACCACCGGGAAGCTCATAAATTTTTGTATTTAGAGGTACCGGTTATCGTTACAACAGGCGATTGGTACGGTAGGGGCTGTCTCGTATCTAATCTCACCGATTAGACTCGCCTCTCGCCTCTGCCACTGGAAAAACCGCTTCCCACAAATATGTCTGTTTACGTCTTCTGACACTAAAACCATGTAAGTTTTCCATGTTATAAGTAATGCTGTAATCGTAATAATATATAGTCTAATAATAATAACAACAACCTACGTATAGAGTGCAACTTCTTAAAGATTACTTACCCAAATAATCAACTCTTGACCGTCTGCATTGAAACAAGTTCAATTAATAGGCACTGGTAAAAGTTAATTTGCTGTCCAAGTTTTTTCAATAGGTATAGGAATACAAACATTTTACAGTTTAATGTAAAATGAAATTTAAAATGAAGTCGTCTTTCTGAACAATTACAATTTCATAATTATTATCACCTCAGCTTTTTGTAGATAATCACCACTGTACAGTATAATTTATTGTTAAAAAAAATATTATTTAAAAATAATATGTGATGTAGTGCAATATAATGCACATGCACTAATACAATCTGTTTACCTAACATACCATAACCTCATTATTTTCCTTTCCTTATCTTATCACATTCAGGGAGCTGTTATTGAGGGAGCTGAAGATCCCTATCTTCCCTATGTTAAAGGCGGATTACGCCTGAGTCTCGATCTCATTGGCCGAATTCACTTGGACTTGGACTGAATTTTGGCGCTGTATTTGAATTCAGAGCCATTATGTTAAATTTAATTTTCATGAAGAGTTTTGAAAGTTTATGGTATCTTTTGCGGTATAAATCAAAACTGTTGCGAGAATATGGTTAATATTTACGGTAAAATACAACATTTTGTTAGATTTTCCTGCGCATGCGTTAATGAGACTTGACCAATCATAGATGATCACAGTGCTCTGTGATTGGTCCGACGTTATTGACGCATGCGCAGAAAAATTAATTCCGGTCGTATATCAAGAGCCGAAGGTAGTTTTAGTTAAACAATAAATTTATTTGTGCTTTACAGTATGATTGAAATACCGTATACCGTAGGCTATGGAGCAAACAATCAATCAAAATAACAATCATAATTTAGTCCAGAACGACTTAGTTTTAAATCCCTATCAGAATGTCAGTGCAGACTTGACTAGCGTTACCTAGTAATAGCGGCAAAATTTGGTACTTAAGTCATTGGAGCCGACTGCATAGAATGTCAAGTTTTGAATACTTACTCCTCCCAGTTGGCTTTGCTGGCTACTGTGCAATCCGGCAACACTGCGCCCCATAAACGTAACACTGCAATCTAAAGCCCGGTCTAGACGCTATGATAAGTTTGTCAAACTTATCAGGATTATTTTAAATTATCATAAAACAGCTGATTTAACGTCAGTAAACGAGCGTACATCAATCAGCTGTTTTCTGACAAGTTAAATGGATCCTGCTTTTAGCAGGATTATTTTAACTTGTCAGAAAACAGCTGATTGATGTAAGCTCGTTTCTGACGTGTAATCAGCTGTTTTATGACAATTTAAAATAATCCTGATAAGTTTGACAAACTTATCGTAGCGTCTAGACCGGGCTTAAGGTTTGCACAGACTATAGACTTCTAACCAAGCCTATTAGGGCCTGGTTATTAAATACGATTTTGGTTTGCTTTACTTTACTTCACTTCACTTACAATGCTCCTTTGATTGTGATTCACTTTGCTTCACTTCATTTACTATATACCATACGATTTATATAGATTTACTATGCGAGTAAGTAAAGTAAACCAAAGTAGCTTCACTTGGTTTACTTCAATTTTTGATGTGGTTTGTGCCAAAAGATAGATGAGAAATCGAATTTTTGCAGGCTCTATTTGTTTTTTTTAAATAATCAATTTAAATGCGAGAAATTTGCTTAAAACTTCAAAAAGTTTCCTGTGGCACTATCTGTTGGCATTGAAATACACTAAACTTCAGTTAGTTTGTAAACCCCCCATAGATACCTTGGAGATCTTAGAAGTTGAAAGTAGTACGTGACCAGTAATCAGTAGAATTTCAATGGTATGAAATTTCATACCAATTAAATTCTACTGATTTTCTACTTCCCTACCATTCAGCTTCTGATAATCAAAATAGCAACTATTTAAAACTAAGGATTTTAGAAAATTCAAATGAGCAGCACTTTGCGCTGCACGGGGTGGCTTCGTTCAAATTGAAATCAAGTAAAAAATGACCGTTGGATCCAAGATGGTGGACCAGATCTTTGAAGTCACAGTTGAGTACGGTAAAACAAATTTATATAGTTCGATCATAGTGTTATGATCTTTAATTTTAAGCTCTGATAACCACAGATTGACATGGTAATAATGAGTAGCCTATTACAATGAATTGAGTTGACTTACCCATGAATTATTCAGGTTTTGCACTATATTAAAATCAAGAACGAATCTTCAGCAGATTTATAAGAAACATGTAAATGCTTGAGATTATAAGGAATAGTTACAGAGAAAATCTGTTAGAGCTATTAACTGCTCCAAAGTCATTATCAAAAGATATCATTTGAAGTAGATTGTCTATTTCTTGTTGTTGGTGTAATGCGTCTTTTATTGAGAATTTTATAATAAATGACGAAGAGGGGAATACGTAGACCCTGGACCAAAAGAATGAGCCTTCCCTTCGAATTTTAATAGTAGGCCTACAGTACTATCATAAAATATTGTGTTTTCAATTTAATTATGTGGAGGACTAAATTTTGAAAAACACAGTCAATGTATAATATTACATAATATTAGTGTATTGAATTAAGTTACATCATAATGAATAAATCTATGATCAAAATTAATAGATTCTAAAACAGCTCAAATAGCTGGTTTTAACATTATTTGACAAGATAATAAATTATACTGATAAATAAATGTTTTATGTCATTGTTGAATTATCAAGAAAATGTCTATACTACTTACAGCTCGTATGGGATCTGTTTACTCTACTATCTGCAGCTTGTCGCAGTCACTGAAAGATAAGCTTATAACTTATCAAGACTCAAGATACATGGTTTCTCAATAAATCACCAATTACCATTAATAAACTCAAGTGCTTCAACAATTGATAACAAAAGTCAATCCCAATTAAGCCAATTAATCGAGATCTGCAGCTGTACTTCTGTAAATATATTATCGAAAACTTCTATATTTTCTATTTCATTTACAAGTACCGTCGGTAGCTTTTAATGAAAATTCGATTGATTGATTTCATATTAGAACTATTTTTACTCATATTATTAGTGAAGTTCTGTAGTTCCACTTCCCCTTCCACAGGAAGTGGTTTTGTATAATACGTACACTACTCCTATATTCTATAATTTATCTTTACTAAATTATTAAATAACTCTCGTCCTGGTTTTAAATTAGATCGAAATTGCGCAATATTCTTCTCCTCAAAATCATGTAGGCCTACTGGTATAATTTTTCTACAGAATGAAAAGTTTTAAATTTCTGTTCGGGTATAAGTTGTGTAAAAATCAACCATTTTTCAAGTTCAATCAAATTTAAAATTTCAGTAAATAACTTACTTGATATCCTGCAAAATCTAAAAAACACAAATTGGCGGATTACTTGAAAGCTTAGAAAGAATAGAATTTTTTTCCAAGATTATTTTCTTTTTATCGGCTTGCAGAATATCGTTTTATGATACTTGAGTCACTATATATACTATTTTGGGACAATCTGTTCATATGAGATATGACATGTTCCTGTGCTATTTGTATGACCAGTTGCATTATCACCCTAGCGACATTGGACAAATTTATTTGAGGTGTCAAAGACAAAGTGCTGAGGGTCAATCTTAATTGAGTCATAATGTTACTTATGAATGATTTTTTAATTAATTTTTAATAAAAAACGGAAGTATATTATCAAAAACTTACATGAACACAATCTAATTAATAATTTAATCTTCTGGCTAAAATCTTGGATTAACTGATTAATTCCAAACATAACGCCAGTTCATTTTCTATTTACAGTAAGTTATAGCGAGTGCCTTTCTTGGGTCATGGTATTCCTTGGATAATTTTTAATTAATTTAAATTCGAGAAATTTCTCACTGTAGACTTTCAACTGTGACGGGAGTAGTGTAGCAACTATTCTGAGTGCAATAGGTACTCTTGTGTTTGGATAAATTTTGCTCAGATCATTTTCAATGATGTACTTATTCAAAGCTGCTACAACAGACAACTCCACTAAACTCATTTTTTACATCGATCATTAAACGTGTTAATATTTGTCCAATTTGTACATTTGTCAAGGAGGTCTTTATTGTCAGACATTGATGAGAGAGTCATTATTATTCTGTACAAAAATTCAAATTTAGGTATTTTCCCTGGTGCCGCCTCTGCCTATCACTATCACTATTGACATTTAATGTCGGTAATGTCACTCGAAAATTACTAGAGTCGGGGTAGTATTTTCGGGGTCTTTTTAATTCATTGTTGCCTACTTTTATTTAGAGAGAGGCTGCCAGTGAAAACCAATAGATGATGCTTTGATGTATACGGTACGCATTTATTAGGTACCGTATTAAAAAATTATTTTTAAAATTGTATCACTTAAATCTTTCTGAAATCCTCTTATTACAATTAATAGTACTACATTACTCCTTTATCAAGAGACTTCTAACTTTTATCAAAGAGGCCCAGGGCCGACAGGGGTCATTTTTTTTAGATCTTTTCAGTTTCAACCAGTGGCGGTTGTCGCAGGGACCTGACATCTAGGGGACTGGCAGTAAGAGAAATAAGGGGAGTCATTTTTTGGACGTACTTTTAGCGGTGTACTTGAAAACATCGTAAATTAATAATAATTACAGCTGATTCTGATTGAATAGCGGATGGTTCAAAAGCTTGATACACGCATAACGATATTAGATCAATGATATTGAAGAATAATCCAAAAGTTTGATACACGCGTAACGATATTAGAAGTTAACCATTATTAGTGAATAACTATTCTAACCTGTAGTAGAGAATCACACCTACTTCTACCCAAACCAACCTAAAAACAAAGAATCTAACAAAAATGTTATATTTTGCCGTAAATATTAACTATATTCTCTCAACAGTTTTGTCTCAGTTTTGTATAGTCTCAACTATATTTTTACCGCAAAAGATACCATAAACGGAAAAACCTTTAAAAGTCTTTATGAAAATGAAACTTAACATAAAGGCTCTGAATTCAAATACAGCGCTAAAACTCCGTCCGGAAACTAGCGTGATCAAGACTCAGCCTACACCCCTTTTTAACATAGGGAAGATACGATACTTCTACTCCTTCTAATGACAGCCCCCTGGGTTGTCGAATCCCTGTGGACGTCGACTATCGTTTGTTGAATCCTCGAAGACGATCAACTGCAAAATCGTAGGATATCGACTCTTTCAACAAAATGTTGATTACGTTCATGATTGCAAAATATCGAGGCATCGATATATCAAGCAGTAAACAATTACATAAAACATCTATGTTGATGATGATGAAGAAACATAATCACGAGAAATTCATGATTCATTCTTGGAAAATTGATGTATTAATGATCAATGTATTCAAATCCATGTAATTAAAAAGGAAACATCGATGTTCATAAAACATCGATGATGAAACATTAGGTGTCGACTGTCGATACAAAACAAAAAACATGTTTCATTGAATGAGAATGATAGGTATAGAATGATAATAATATTGGTTTGAGGTTTGAGTTGAGTCAGTTGAGTCTTCGAACAAAAACATGTTTCTGGTTAGGCCTGGATGAGTTTGTTACATCTCAGTGCTATGCTTTTTGAACCTAAAATTTTGGATGTTAACTTTATTTTTATTTCTGTTTCTGTGCTTTTCAAAGAGTGGTAAAACCTCTGTTGTCAATTTTGAATTTTCAAAGAAATCATGCGGTCTCTGGACCTAGTTGTAGGTCTGTCTGTGGGCAGTGGATACTTTCTCAAACTATAAAAATTATTGTAAACTGATACTAGGCTTTAAAACGATGAAACTTTAAATCAAACAATGAAATGCTGTCTCAACATAACCTCAATTTACATACTGTTGGCTCAAATCATTAGTAACTTAATTTACGAATGCAGTATTCTATTTTTTTGAAAAATTCCACGTGAAATGTGCTCTAAATTTGAGTGGACATGACATATCCATCAAATTTCTTCTTGGACGTGTGTTTGAGATTCTTTCGTATCAAAGTAATCCTTTGTTGTATACTTATCACATTCATAGTTGGGTGCTTGATTTCTCTCTCATCATTGACTCCAGGTAAGTTTATGATTAGGATATCAGACTTTATGGTGTTTTTATCTAAGAGTCCAGGTTTTATACCCAAAAATTTCTGAATTTTCTCATTTATCCCCAGGATGGCCAACCAGGAATGTCGGTTGGTTTTTTAGCACCCGATGCAACATCTGGCAGTTAGAGACCTAGCCACCTAGAAGCTGCTAAGAGTCCATCATGATTCCCTGAAGAACGATATAATATAGGCTGTCTTCACATAGTTCTTTGGCAAACACATCATCCGCTGCCTAAGTAAGAAGATGACTCTTGATAGCTCCATACAGATGTGGTCAATGTGACGTTTCCATATCAATTTCTGATTCAGATAAAACCCAGAAGCCCAACACTCCTCAAACTGAATATCATCCTCTTGTCCTCATTCAGCTTGAACTAATTGAATTGCTCAATGTTAAAAGGGCAGAAGTCCAAAAAAATTTCGATTTTTTTTGTTGAAGTTGAAAATCACTTTTATATAGATAGACCCATCATTTCATGTTAAAAGGGCAGTTGTAACGTCACTAACCAGTACTCTACAGCATCTAGAAATTCGTATTTCATGTCAAAAGGTAAGATGTTAGATGTTTTTTCTCATTTCCCAACAATCTGCTCAAATGGACATCTGCCCTTTTAACATTGAGCAATTCCATTGAACTCAAACAAAGCAGAAACAGCACACAAAAACTTACTCATTTCGACTGTCAGATATATTCAGATGAGTTGTTCACATCAAACAGTGTGGTGTAATCTGCATTTATGTAACTTCTCACATGAAGCTGATGGTTGATCATTCATCATCAAGTAGGGGGACTAGGATAGGTTCCTGGGGGACCCCATGTAGAATAGCCTTTATTTCAGTTAATTTGCCTTTTACATTAAGTTTACATGTTGCTATTGGACTAATAGAGTGAAGGAAGTAAGGTTAATTATCTTCCAAGGGAAAGAGGATCTTCACGACTTTACGTATGCACTATATAGATCTGGAACTCTACATAATAAGTAAAAAAAAAAAGGCTGGCAGGCTCGAATTATATGATTACACATCTATTAGCATTTTTATAATGAATCCAATTATAAATGAGTTCAATTATAACGATAGGCCTGACGTTGAACACCGATTTCTTAAGGTTTGGTATGGCCTACCATACTTGAAACATTAAATTATTTCAGATTATATAATTTCCATTCTCATTAATTAAAAATATCACTATTATGCTTTATTTTGTGTAAAGGTATTTTATAATGATGGTATACAAAGGTCGCATTGTATATTGTATAACAGCATTTTTGTTAATTACACATAACTTGTAACCAATCATTATCGAATACTGTTATCGTCATTCATGTAGTCTATTCTAAATTGGTTGGCTTCCTTACTGTTACAGATCAATGTAATTGCAACGGTGAACAGACAAAACAACATTTCTTGAACAATAGAGAACATAAATTGGGGATTGTTGTACCATTTCGAGATAGATTTGAAGAACTGCTTGAATTTGTTCCTCATCTACACAATTTTCTGAAGGCTCAAAATCTGAACCATGCAATCTATGTCATAAATCAGGTAAGATGAACCATTAATTTTTCTGTGTACATATTTCCTTCTCACATTCGTTTATTGGAAATGTTCATGCCCAGTAATTCATCGAAAAACTCGTAACATTTTAATTTTAACAATTTTTCCAATTTCATTTTAATAAATTCGAAACTCCTTAGACCGTGGTCAGACTGGATGCGTACTCCGACGAGTAAATAGACGTGCGCGCTCGCAGCTGGACGTCAGAGTGAAACTAACGTTGACATAATAATTTGATCGGTCACAGTAGAGAAGAGTTGGACGTGGGAGGACTTGCATGCACGGACGAGTCAATTTTGGAAGCAAGCTTGTTGAATTTCTTTGCGTGCTCGTCGGTGTAAGTAAATGAATACATTGTATATGAAATATATGTTTTTTCAATTCTTGGATTTGTCTAGTGCAAAATATAGTCTGTATAAAATATAGTTTTGTCGTAAGTTTAATAGTTTTTTAGTTATATGCCGCTGAAAGTCAATAATTTTCCGAAAATAATATTTTTCTTCATTAATTAATAAAGTGCGCAATTACGAATTGTCTAAAACTGATAAAATAACATGAATTCGTCCATTTCTGTAGAACACACAGGTTGAATTTGACGGCACAGAGGAACTGAAATGGTTGTCAATGTGGTTGAAGCATCAACTCGATGGAGTAGGGAGTTTGTAATGTGGCCAGTCCTACTCCGACGACCGACTCGTACGACCTGATCGCCAAACTACCTAATTGTCACTCGCATCCAGTCTGACCTCGGCCTAAAAGACCTCAAATGAACGATATTTCGACTGATGCAAATTTTAAAAGGATATTGACCTTTTGCACGAGAGCCAATTGAATAAGGAGGTTTATTTTGCTTATCTAACAGCAGTATGTATAATTTGTTGATTAATTTCCACTATTTTCTGAGGCCGATGTCTATTATTGATGCCAAAGCAAACTTTCGGAAACTGTAGATTAGATGGCGCAGAAAAAATTACTGTCAACTTGAAATTCTCCTCTCCCTCTTCCAAAGAACATCCTTCATGATCCAGTTACATATTTTATTCTTTTTGAAGTTTTTTTTAGATCCTGTACCGTACCTAACTTACATTTGTGCTCTTGTACACATGGAACAATGAAGCTCTTCGTTGTTTCATGCCTGTACATGATCCATAACCTACAAAAATGTGAGTTCACAGGAATTAGTGAGATTTAATTCTGAATGAGTCAATGGATAACTATCTCAAACGCCGATGAGTGTGATTAAAGATTCGCTTGTATCAAATTCTCTCCATTAAATTCAATGATGTCATTCCACGAAGATAAAATTTATGTGTGTGTCTAATGATAATTACAGCAATCAATACAAATTTCACCAACATTTTTACCAAATTCAATGATTAACACGAGTGCACTGTGAAGAGTTACTTGAAGGCTACCTTAAGTACAGTTTTTAGGCAAATAATTATCATCAAAGTGTTTTTATAACAACTTGAATTGAATTCATAACACTGGGATTTGCTGTTGATAGGTGGATCAATACAGATTCAACAGAGCGTCTCTGATCAATGTCGGCTTCACGATTGCCGTGGCAGGTGGCTGTGACTACATTGCAATGCATGACGTGGACCTGCTGCCTATGAATCCTCTACTTTCGTACGCTTATCCTCAAAAGGGGCTGTTTCATGTAGCATCTCCACAATTACATCCACGTTACCATTATTCCACGTTTGTTGGAGGCATTCTTCTAGTCAAGAGGTAGGTTGATTTTCAGATTTTGTTGTATGTAGAGAATTTGAATTTTGTGCTTTATTCATTCACTTTCAAAAAGCTTACGATATTATAAACAGAGAGAAACTGTGGATAAAGATGGAGAAGTTTGGAATTCCAAAAAAACTAGCCAGGTCAAGTATAGCAGAAGCCACATGCTCTGTACGAGTAAATGGGCAAGTCTCTGAGTCCAGGATAAATTCAGGAGTAAGACAGGGCGATGGGCTCTCGCCAATTCTCTTTAATATAGCCATCGAAGAAGCATTTAAAAAAAATAGCAAATAGGAAAGAAGGCATAGAAATTGGATCTGGAATCAACACACTAGCATTTGCTGACGACGTGTTAATTCTTGCAGAAAAAGTAGATGACCTAAGTCAATTAGCAAAAGTGTTTATGGAGGAAGCAGGAAAAATGGGATTGAAAGTAAATAATACAAAAACGAAATATGTACATTTCACAAGACATCGAGATAACAGAGACCAAGGTTATCTCTAAGTGAACGGTCATTATTTTAAAAAGTAGACTCTTTTTAAGTATTTAGGCGTTGTCATTTCTGAACAAACAACTGAAGTATCAGAAATACAAAATAGTTTAAACAGTGCAAACAGAAGTTTCTATGCATACAACAAACTTATGTCTTCAAAATTGTTATCACATATAACGAAAATTAAAATCTATAAAACAATTATCAGTCCAATATTGCTCTACGGTGCAGAGACATGGAAATTAGATAAGAGAGAGGAAAGGAAATTGATGGTATTTGAAAACAAGATTCTTAGAAAAATCTATAGACCTGTAAGTGAGGGAGGAGAGTGGAGGAAAAGACACAACAGTGAGAACTTAGAAACGTTTATAGGGTGCCAGGTGTAGTATGTGAGTTCAAGTGTAGAAGAATTAGATGGGCTGGGTATGTTTTGAGAAGAAAAGATGATAGCAATCTCAACCTCTTAGTAAGTAAGTAAGTCGTATGTGGAGAATAATGTACGTGTATATTAGCAACCCGATTGAAGTACCGTCAGTGGCGGAGCGTCTGCTCTTCAAGAGAGGCGCTTGTTTGCTTGCTACTTTTCTCCAGCATTTTTGACGAATTGGTTGATCATCTCGCTGTTTTTCCATACTGCCACTCATCGCCATCTCTTGAACCCAATTTACTTGAACGGACGACTGACGGCGACGTGGCGCGGATATGGAACATACTTTGTTTACTCTGTGCAAAAAATAGTCCAATACATACCGAAGAGATGTGGTGCGCGTCTATTTTGTGTAAATTTGACTATTTGTTTGTATAGAGGAGACAGATAAGGTATAAATCGACATCCATTGCACACTAAAACAGCTGCTTTAGGTGTGCATTGGACTATTGTTTGTATAGAGTAGACGTTCCATGTCTGCGCCACATCCCCGCTCGAGGTCCGTTCTTTGTGAATTGGTCCTTACAGTTCCCATGATGCAAAAGATAATTCTTGTGATAACTCAAATCTATGATAATATATAGTTCTATCCAAGAAGCCATAATGTGATTTGATTATTATGGCCCACATAAACTTTCTGCAAGCTGTGAGTTTGATCAGCTTTGTGAATCCGCTTGCTTATCAAAGTTTAATAATTATAGTCAATTTATTTCCTCTTGAAAAATAATTTGATATTCTGTTGATCTATGGAGAGCATATTCTGCTATCGTACATTCATTCATTTGTATGATTATTTATTAAGGGAAGAACTGTTTCATGAACAGTATTCGAAAAATTAAGAATCTCATTTAAAACAAAGTGAAACAATAAATGTGTCCTTCAGTCACGTAGACAGTTTTTGACTTTCATATCATATTCCCTATAATAAACGGTACAAATAAGTATGGTAACAAGTACCTTATAACACAAGACCATAGTTGCCGCACTGTGCATTATTGTAACAGTCCCAACTAACAGGTTTGGTGCAGTTTTCTCTTTCTCTCTACATGAAACTTGGCATCAATGCTCCTCATATAAACAATACTGACTTCTTGACGTGAATCGGACTATAGATCATTCTTTCATTGGTGATGAAACGTGTGAGTGCATGTTACAACTTATAATATTATTATTGTTTGTCTTCAACTGATAATAGCTTCTTCAATTTTCAGAGAGGATTTCGAAAAAGTCAATGGAATGAGCAATAAATATTGGGGCTGGGGTCTCGAAGACGATGAGTTCTTTGTCAGACTGAAAGAAGCTGGCTTAAATATTAGTCGTCCTGGAAACCTTACCTCGGGAATTGAGGGGACATTCAGGTAAATGTTTTGTAGAAGCTCAGTTCAGACTATTATCTTTGATAAGGCTCCAATTCAATTGCCAATTTACTTGAATAGTATTGTCAAATATTAAATTTTCTCCAAGATCTCCACCCTTTAGCTGTTGTTATAGAAATCAAACATTAAATTGTATGATGATTTACGATATTGTAAGGTCATAGGAGACTGGAAGGAAAAGGATTTCGAATCCAAGGAAGTTGTTTAAAAACTCTACGAGCCAACTTGAAAATACCTTAAAATCATCTAATTAAATCTAACTTCTTGATTTTTTAAAGTTATTTGTATTCAGCATTTTCCTTTTTAAAATGTCCCATGCTTCCCTTTGAAAAAATATTAAAACATGATGTGATTTCAATGAAGTAGACTAGAGAGATGCTAGAGACTAGAGAAGTGAAACTAGAGAGATGCAATTAATATAATTTTGATAATCCCCTGGAAAGTGAAATGATTACCACTTCACTCGTCAGCTTTGGCTGGGTGGCAAACCATAACTCGACTAGTATTGAAAGAAAATGAATAGGGTGAAAACCTACTGTAATTGCTAGTTGGTGGGGAGACTAGATTGTTGAAATATTACTTTTGTTTAGATCAGATTGAAAGACAAACTTAATCAAACGACAATTCTATAATGTGTAAATTTTCTAAGAATTTTGAAATATTTTTTCCAATAAAATATTTTACATAAATATTAATAAATTTTAATACAATAATATTTGCTATCGTTAAATTTGTAAAAAATACATTTTTATTGAACATGGCTATCGCCTCATCACTCTCGCTACTCAGCGTCTTCTCACACTGTCAGCACAAATTGGCTTCCCGCTGAACTGGCTTTTATTAGCCATTATTAAAGTAAATTTATCACTTTTAATTTTCAATGTGCTTTTGGGGACTGTAAAAATTTGTTCAAGACAAACATTGCATTATAAACATGTTAGGCACCACTCACACGTGGATACTCAGCGACTCGGATAAGAAACATGTGCTCTTAAATGAGGTTATCAATTGAAAACAGATGCTAGTTCTCAAAGTTGCTGAGTATCCACGTGTGAGTGGTGCTTTATTCTTTGTTCATGGTGAAATAAATTACTGAGTACTAAGTTGATCATAATGAGCAAAACAATGTAAAGAATAATCCATCCTCAATGAAAACTTCCAATATATTACACTATTAGGTTAGGTAAAGTAGCAGTAGATCTCGGTCAACAACCTGTATTATTTTAGTTTTGAAACAATTTTTCAATTCAAGTCACTTCAGTTGTGAACTTGTAATTGATAAGTAATCATATTCTAATTATCTTCTCAAACAGAAGTAGATTGCATTTAGATTCTCTTGATTGAATTACTATATAGACACTCTTCTCAGGTTCGTCGCATGGGTTTCAAGAAGTAGCATATATCAGCATAGAGGCCGCGAGGTGAAACATGGACCTCAACCCCTCAAACGGTTGAAGAGTGACTGGCATGGTAGGGATGGGAGTGTCTCTCTCACAAATCATTCGCTCTCACTCTGCATGCATACGGTCAGTGTAGAACACTTTCGGCTCGCCTTCCCCTCAGCTGTTGCTGGATTCGAGACACTCAGGTCACTGCCCTTTTCTCGCGTATGTTTTCTTTACAGACAATAAAACCCGCCCGGACTCGAAGCTAAGGTATCGGCTGCCGAGAAGGAACTGACCAAACTTCTACCCCACCCTAAAATTTCAGTTTTGGTCACATGTAGTGGGAGTCGAAGGTCCATGTCTTACCTCAGCCTCTACCTATCATAAAGTTATACCTCATGAACTGTACAGTATTATATCCAAAATCATACCTCGTATAAATATTTGGTGTTTATATCAGAGATAATTTGTAATTTCAGGCACATGCATGATCGTGTTTGGAGGAAAAGAGACATGGCAAAATGCTATAACCAAAGAGAAGTGACCCGCCGCCGAGATAGGACGACTGGATTGAACGACGTTAAGTATATAATCCAATCCCAGTACCAATTGACCATCAATTCAGCTTCGGTTGATGTCATCAATGTTGCATTGAAATGTAATCGAACCATGACGCCGTGGTGTTTGTGCAGTGAAGAAAATAAATCTAGCACAGTCTACTCGAAAACTAATCATAAGGATAAACTAAAACAAAAAAATCTCAAGCCGGCTAGGTGACATATGTCTACAAAACAGTGATCACTACTGATGCAGCTCTATAGTGATCGAATTTTAATTGTTATTGCTGGAACATGACTGTCTGTGTCTGTCCCTGAAAGTTCAGCTTTCTAGATGCCTAATGGCGAGGTTTCACGATACCAGTAGACGTGTAGGTTACTGATGCAGGTTACCTCACGTGCAGGTAAACTGAACCGTGAGACCACTTACTGGCACAGGTTACTGGTGGTGTTGAGGTTATGTTCGAATTGGGTTTGCTTACATTCTGTCATTTTGTTCTTAGTAGGCATATCTGTAACTTTGTAATACAGTAAATTAAATGACATTCTCTTTAAATTAAATCCTAATTACAAATTACATTATAAATTACATTCAAAGAATTACATTCTTTTTTGTCTTGTAACCTGCAACCTGCACCAGTGTTACCTCACCTGCAAGTGAGGTAACCTGCACCAGTAACCTACACGTCTACTGGTATCGTGAAACCGCTCCATTAGAGTTGATCATACCGTGAAACAGGGTCCAACAAGAGTCCATCCCGCTAATAGCTACCGAATATCTGTTACTGACACGAAAATTTAGTGCTAGGTCTCCGTAGAGGTAGGGTAGGTGCAAGATAATTCTCGATCTGCGCACTTCTTTTAAAGCAAGTGTCCAATAACAAGGTTATTGGAGTAAGAATGGTGTGAAATACTGAGAACCGTTGATAGGATTGGACAATTTTAAAGACAATCTTATTTTCCATTGTAACCATTCATTGTCTATGTTTTTGAATAATTTTATCTTTTCATAAGCTAAATTTATACTAATTAACACTCAAGATTCTTGTGTGGGATCTAATTACATTATAAAATATTACGGATTAATTATGTAACCATGGCAGTATTTCGTGTCATTAAACAGTTTATTTTTGTAGTTGTTACAAACTGAAAATGGACTCTTGATAATAAACTAACAAAATTAAACTACCCAATCATCCGTGGGTAAACCAGATACCAGCTGATATATAAGGCAGTTGAATTGATCATGAAGCTCATAACAATGCGTAATGATTCAAATCCATTTCCTCATAAATATTCACAAATATTAGGCTGTGCTTCATCAGCCATTAAAAGTAAATTTAGCTATTTGTTTCGATATCGTATTGTTTTTATATTGTTATTATATTCTATGCCGATTTATCTAGCTTGATCAATTAATTTTCCATTTTTTAAACATAGTACGCATCATTCCATCAACTAATAAAATAACACCTTAATGTTGTGTATGCCTGACTGAAAATTAATTGCAGTGTAAAAAAAACATTAGATACTTATTCAATACTGCCTTTTTTTCGGCCGTACAAAATTCATTATTACTTTTTCACTTTCATGACAGTAGTCCATCATTCTTGAACATTACGCATTCAGCTCTTCAACTGTTGAAAATAACGTGTCTGTCAAAACAGATCTTTTCGGTGCTAGAAATGTGATCAACTCTGCATATAATTCACCTTTCTGTTTTGAAATGTTGTATGTTTAGCGCTTTAGCTTCATGTGTAAATGTCATATTGTATCATACTGCCATGTAAATTAAAAAGGCAACATTATGGTGCCTCTTAAATTGATTGTTTCACGTATTTCAAGTGTCTGGAAACTTATTCTTGGCCATCACTTGAATTATTCAAATCCAGTTATCTTATATTTTGAATAATAATTGTCTGTTGAACGAAATTTAATTCCAATAATAAGGATATTGTACTCTGCAACATTGCAGGTTAAATACTGTTGATAGCGCTTTAAACTATAATAACAGTAATGTCTCAAGCTGTAGAGAGGTTGTTTTCCATGAATAATCAAGATAAAAGTACAATAATTAATTAATTAATTAATACATTCATTATAGAAAAATACTCCTTCTTTTCAACACTCTCAACACCCTATTCGTCATAGTCAACCTTGGTAGGCTGCTTAAACTTGCAACATGATCAAGAGTTTTGCCTTTTTTGAATACTGTTTCAATTTTCCAGTCCTCTATTTCATTAAGTTTATTTCTTGTTGAAATTTTTGGAAGATTTTCATTACAAATGCGGATCCACTGAACTTGAGTAATATGAAATTTTAAATTTATGAAAGAATCAGAAACAGATGAAATATTGAAAAATCTTCTTCACTCATTTGTATAACTTAAAACGGTTTAGTTATTCTTGTTGATCTTACTACTTCTTGAATTTCCTCTTGTATCATTGATTTACAGCGTCGTTTTCTTTTTTCTATAAGGCCAAAATCCCTGTCACATGGCATATAACTGTGGCCAGATATAAGAAATTTTATATCGATTCTATCAAAACATCCTTTAGCAACTAAATAGATTGCTGCCATCAGCAACATCCTATTTTTATTTTGTCCGACGCAGTTATCACACCAAACTTCCACATTTTTCTTTGTTGAGAACTGTTCATGCTGCAAAACTTTGAGGAAGCAAGAAGATACTTTGTTACCCCCACGACCTGAAATTCCCTCATGCCACATACACATATAACTGTTTCCAGTGTCACCAATATGGACACATAGGTTGTAATTGGATAACTGCCGTTTATAAAACATGTCACTGTGAGTTAGGGTGGGACAAAATAACACCTGCTGCATGTCCATCAAAACACAACAAATATTACTCTGGGGCAATTGCGACTCATTCATGCTGTTATTCATCAACATGAGTGCCTTCTGAGCTTTTTTTTGATGTAAGGTAAGTTCAGTTCGAAGAGAAAAGTGCTCACGGGTAGTCTTGTTACATAAATTTATCCTCGCATTCAACCTGTCACAAACCCTACATTTATCAGTCTTTGGAGTGCCAAAAGCCAACTTGCGATAGTATTTTTTGAATACTTTTTGGTAATATCGATAACATACTTTGGATTCTGGATGAAGATCTTTGAATGCACAATACATCCTATGGTAATTTAAATCAGAAGAAAGGTATTCCTTTGCACTTTTTTGTCTTCCATAGTGGCTTTCTTCTCTTGGGAAACTATCAATATGTTTTCAAATCAAGCTGCAGTCTTCCTCAGTAAATTTTCTTGTGTGCTTGTGCAAGTTAGGGTTCTTTCCTCTCTTGTCACTGTACGCAACATCTCCTAATTTCTTCTTAGTGTTGAGTGTCTGCAATCTACTGTTTGTTAATCCAAATATGTCTTTGAAGGTCTTGGCACATACCTGTATGAGGCCAGTACCGGTAGGAACAGTATATATCATTGTTGATTGTCGCTTACTCTCTGTAGGATCTTCATATTTTCCATGCCGCCTCCTAGAAACTGGAACGATTTCCACCCGATTCATAAGGGATGTCCCCTGCTGTTCTTCTGAAAGTCGATATAATTCAATGAATAGCATCTCCTTGGCTTCTTCTCGTAAGTTGTCTGTATTTATATTTACACTTCTGCAAGTAGCCTGTAAAAAGAAATCCCTAGTTTTAGGTATAAATTTAATGTCAGTAAATTAATGAAAACTATATCATAAAGTACATACAGTGAAAGAGAGAAACTTCAAGTTTTGTTTAACATCAGTAAACTTCAACATTATGGGATCCATTCGTTGCACCGTCTGCATAATGTCGAGGCGATATTCAAAATTCTCGCCATGTATTCGCAACCTATCAGGTGTAACTGTCCCAACCGCCGTGACGATTCATTCCGTAAATGGTTTGATGCCTTTGATTTTTTCACTGGTACACAACATTTTTATGTGTCCCCAAAAGAAAAAGTACAGAGGGGTTAAGTCCTGGGCTTCGTGGTGCTTTCAAGCAATTGGGCCAGCTCTCCTATCCACCTTCCCGGAAAGCGATTGTCTAGAGCCGCGCGCACATGGTTACTGTAATGAGGAGGGCGCCATCTTTTGTTGAAAAAAGGTCTTTTTCCTCCTCAATATCTTTCCATTTGGGAAGACATTGGACTGTTATAACAGACTCAGTTTGCACTAACCAAAAACAGGTGACTGTGAGACTGCTTTTTGTTGCGGATTAGCCATTGCACCGCACTGCACGCCCGAACACAACGTAGCGGTCACCTATTCACTAAAGCGCGCCGTCTCAAGGTCAAGCTGGTCTGGTCCAACTGCAATACGGTAGGGTTTTGAGAGTTGCTGAATCAAATTTACTAAACTAGAATTGTTTTATGAATTTGAAAGATTCTATGACACATTAAAACTAGGAGTTCTTTTTCAAACAACTTTCAATCCCATATGTTCCAAGTAGCCTGTAACATAATAATAATTCAAATTTTCATTAGTAACCTACTTACTATTCAGAAGGATCTTATACTTTTAGAAAGCATATTTAAAGTATTATAAAGAATGAAACAACAAAATAAAGATAAATCATTCAATTAAACATTCTACAATATATTGCAGACAACTCAATTAGGTTCACCTTGATGTATTTCATTCATATCTGTTGTCTATTCCTAGTGAGGCATAGTGTCAACTGAAATGTAGATTCAACTGTTTTTTATCAATATATTGGCATTATTTGGCTGCAGTACAGTAGCTGAGGTTACCTTATATTCATATTTTTTTAAAATTTTGATATATTGAATTCAGATTAGATTAGTTAGTTTATAAATTCTATTTCAAATATCAATATTAAGTAACCTCAGCTACTGTATTACAATCCATTATTTATCTATTATAAGAAACTGAAGCTGTTTTACATTGTTAATATTTTTATTCTGTAAGTTGGGCTAGAAATATTTTTGTCAGTAAGGGTTCCTATCCATTCACATTTAAGCTGAGTTGAGCTTAAACCAGCTATAATAATCAATGCCCAACTGTACAGTGTAATGGACTGTGAGTTTCAATTTAAATTTATTTAAAGAGTTATTTGTATTGTACAATATTAGAAAATAGAATTTCAATATTGCCATATGATATGCATGTCTTTTGAGGTTAAATATTAAAGAAATTCACTTACTTCATCAGGTGGTAACTGTTTTCCTGGTTTTCGAATGCCTTTTGAAGTTGAGTATGGCTTTCCCTGCAACCCAGTGGCGGATCTACGGGGGGGGCTTTGCGGCTGATGCCCCCCCCCCCAAAACGCCTGGAAATTTTGTATGAGAATGTAAAATTCATACAAATATTATATAATATAATTATAATATTTATAAATATTATAATATATTATTTATAAATTAGTTTTTAAGCTCTTAATATAAATATTCATTAGCAAGAATGACCAAATTTCACCATTACTAATTCTACGTCTTTAAATGTGATATAAGCCAGTGAAATTGTCATCAAAAGTAGGGTTTACTTCGCATGAAATGGGGTAGCCCGGTTCTTTTCTATGTTGTATAATCGTGGAACATTGAATCCAATTATTCGATCCCGGTAACCTTCTATCCCGCCAAAAACCTCAATGAAATGGCTAAATTTTTTTACATGTAGACAATTTAGCCCTGATGCATAACTTTTTCATAACAGCACCTAATATCATTTGAAAATTAATTTAAATAAGCCCCAATTTCATATCAGAATTACTGTTAAAGGCGGCCCAACAGTTTGAGAGATTGTTTTAAGATGTAGTATTAATTATAATAAATTATGACTTTGAACTATATAACATCTTTTTATTTGAAACGTGTACAATACAAGATAACTAGTGAATGAATTGGTAACATAATATTCAGTGTTTGTTTATGTGGTTGCTATGGCAATCTTAGCAATATGTGATTCCATAACATCCCCTTCTTTTTATTAATATAAATGATAATCATTTAATCTGGTAGGAATCTTTCTTGTTCTCTGTGGTCTTAGAAATACTTCATTCCTTCGTAGTACAGCTCCTTCTTCTGTTTCAATATTGAATGATCTGTTCCCTGTGTCCGCTATTATTTTACCTTTTGACCATTCATCACTTTGGGGAAGCTTTCTGTACCAAATTTCTTGTCCTACTCGAAGTTCGTTTCTTTTAACAGCGCCTTTGTCATAATTGATTTTACTTCTATTTTTGTTATCATCAATCCTTTTTTTTTATTTCTTCTGGTTCTAGAATTTCGTATCTATCCGTGTTTGGTAGGTCACATCTCAACCACCGTCCCATCATCCTTTTTGAAGGACTGATACCAATTTTATTTGGTGTATTTCTGTAAACCAGTAGCATTTTGTAAAAATCTTCACCTTCTTCCATACATTTTTTTATCATCTTCATTATTTTGACTGATGCTTCTGCTTTTCCATTGCTATAGACAATCCAAAAGGAAGTCTCAGATATCTGAATTTTCCTAATGGTGTCCAGAATGCTGTTAGTTTGCTGCTTCTTTCAGTTAGTTCCACTTGCCAAAATCCTTTTTTTGCGTCTATAGTAGAAAATATTTTTGCTTTATTTAGTTCAGGAATAATTTCATCAAGTGTTGGAAGTTGTTGTTTTGTGTCTTTTATTGCTTGGTTTAGAAATGTTGGGTCTAGCAAACACACTCTTAGTTTATTATTTTTCTTAACGATTGTGACATTGCTGATCCAGTCTGTATAACCAGGTTCTTCTGTTATGTTATTTTGTTGAATCATGTCTTCGATTTCTTTTTTTAAATCTTCCTTTAATGCTATAGGAATTCTCCTTGGACTTTGCTTTACTGGAGGCCTATCATTAATTATTTCAATTTCTGCTAAACCTTTCATTCTTCCTAATCCTTGGAAAACATCCTTGTATTTCTCAATTATTTGTTTTGTTCAATTTGGAACATTTCTCAATTTTTCGAGTGATTTATTTTCATTCAATGCATCTACTTTCTTTATAGTTGTAACATCCTTACTATATGTGATAAGTTTCAAATTAGCACATTCCTTATAGGACAGAATAGGCATATGATCATAATCAACTATGATGAAACAAATATCATGTATTTTAGATCTTTTCTTAGCATTTTCCTTTGACACCTAGTCTGGTTCCGTTAATTGCTGTTAATATCGATGTACATGGTGATAACTCTATATTTTTTCTATTAAATATTTTATTCAAAGCTTTTTCAACCATAACATTACAACAGGCGCCTGTATCGAGTTGGAAATGTACATTTTTTTCTGTGTCATCTTTAAAAATTACTTTAAGTGTTACAAAAACACCCTTTTCACTCATAACTTTATTATTAATTTTAAATTGATTATGTTGTATAACGTCGATTGAATTTTCATCAGTTATACTGTTGTCATTGTCCTGTATTTCTTTCATTTTCTTCCTCCTACATACAGATGCAAAATGTCCTTTAATTTTACAGTTATGACATGTAGCTAACCTAGCAGGACATTTATTCAAGTTCTGATGCCATTTTTGACCACAATAAGAACAAAGTCTGGATTCTTTAGATTGGTTCTTACTATTTTTAAACTCTACCTTTCTAATTTCATTCTCTTTCTGACTTTCTATAATTTCCAACTGCTTTTTTGTTTCTTCGCTTGATTTACAAATTTCAATTGCCTTTTCCAATTTCAAATCCTTTTCTAACCATAATTTTTCTCTTAATTTTATATCTTTGACTGAAGATATTATTTTGTCTACCATTAGTTCATCTTCCATGTCTTTATATGCACATAGTTTGATTTGTGTTTTCAATTTCATCAGGTATTGTTGAAATGATTCATCATTCGACTGTTCTAAATTATTATTATTATTTTTTTTTTATCGTATGGCTTTTTATCGGTGGGGAGACCCTTACGGGTAGGTTCCACCTCGCCAAATTGCACAATTTTTTGTACCGGTCACCCATCCGAGAGCGGTCTTGAATGTTTGTTTCTTAACCTTCAAGTCGTGACCCTAAATTTTTCTGGCGTTAGTCATGAGCCTGGGTCCTGAGGACCCATTCTTTCTTTAATGGAAAAAATATATATATTTCAAAGTTAAATGTCATGTTTCAATTTAAATATGTCCTAAGGATACTAATGAATGCAAAGAGCACTTGTGTGAAGCAAAAATGTATATTTATTACAATTTAAAAAATGAATTTGAGAGAACCTGCATTTTTAGCAATGAGAAAGTAGCATAATGTTTATTATTTTAAATCAAGATTGCAAAAAGATACTTTGATGAATATGATAATAAATCTTCAATCAAACACTACTAGAAACTTGAAAAAAAAATAATGTCAAAGTTCTCTCTCAGGGGTGTTTTTTATCTACCCTCAAGTTCATGGAGCACAATCTTTACAGAATTTCTTGGCGCACTCATTGCAGATGGGATTGGCACACTGGTTACACTCTGTACTTGCTTTTCTGTCTTTGGATGAAGGACATGTTGAGCACCTCTTCCTCTTCGACTTCTCTAAGGGTTGAGCTGGGTTGGCTGGTGGTTTTCTTTGTGGCATTTCCACCCCCAAGATGCGGCACATCCCCAGCTTCAGCTCAGTCTGCAGTGAAGAAATAGCAAGACGGTTTTTCATGTGCTGAGTTACTAGGTCCTTTGCAAGACTCTTCATGAAGTCACTTCTGTTGTAGAATTTTTTATTGTCCCTAAATGACTGGTATATTACATGAGAGTTAACACCAGTTATGTCCAGTAAGGCATAGAACAAACGCATTGGCCACCGGTGAGTCTTTCTTGCTGTAGAGTAGTTTGCACACATTTTATCCAAACTGTCAACCCCACCTTTACTCATGTTGTAGTCTGTGATTATAGTGGGTTTTCGGGTCTCTACCAATAAACCTAGTCCTTCGGCTAGGTTTGAATTCAGGGGGTATTTGTGGCTTATTTTGCTTCAATGTCCCTACATACGTTAAATCTCTGGCTAGCAACTGTTCCACTAATTCAAGAGATGAAAACCAATTATCAGCTGTGATATTTCTTCTCTGTCCTTCAATTGGTTTTGTGAGTTTGATCACAGCTTGAGATGGAACGAGGAGTTTTTCTTCTTCTTAGGATAATCCCTCACCATCACTTCCCTTCCCACTATAAATATATCCATTGAAGAAATAATTCGTTCTTGAGTTGGTGAGGCACATCACCTTTAGTCCATATTTGTTGGGCTTATTCGGCAAATATACTTGGAAACCGCACCTTCCACGAAAACCAATGAGCATTTTGTCTACACATACATATTCTCCAACACTGTAGCAGCTCTGACAATTTTTGACAAACATGTTGAAGAGCTGGGAGATAGCTGCTGCCTTATCCTCTTTCAATCTTCCTTCTCGATCTTGTGAATCATCAAACCAGAGTGCATCAAGGAGAAATAAAAATCTCTTTTTTGTCATAGTACAGCAAAAAACATCCCTTCCTGTCCCATCTGTAGAAAAAAGACTATCAGCGCTCTCAGTATTACTTTTGAACACTGCCATATACATTAGCAGCCCAATAAATGATTTCAATTCAATCACATCAATATCGTTCAGAAATGCTAGAGACTTTCTCTCATACTTACTCCTCAATCTCGATATTTTTCTATTTGTAAAGTCTATGATCAGGCTCAACATCTCTTCTGTAACCAGAAGTTTCCACAATTCATCTTCATCCGGATTGTTTCCAAGAGCTCGTGCTGTAGGTTTTGGTCCTGGCAAATGCACAATGATATTATTTTGTCTAGTTCTGACATTGATAGGAGGACTTGTTCTCTTCCATCTAAAACATGGGCTTGTCTCGTTTCTTCTTTGCTTACCGTAGAAATAAGTGTCTCTATTTATTGCTGCCCTATGCTGTCCAGCTTGATCCAATATATTTTCGTTTCTTTCTTCTTGTTCTTCATATTCATCTTCTAGTTGTTCATCTATTTCTTGCTCACTGTTTGAGTCATGATCACTGTTTATGATGAAATCTGGGTCCCTATCACTGTCATCACTGTCAGCAAAACACTCATTCACTCCTTCTTCAAAGCTGTCTTCTAAACCATCTTCCACAAATTGTTGAAAATTGCTGTCTGTAGTGCAGAAACCACTGCCTGAAGGCCCGGCTTCACTTCTATCACTCTGATTCATAATACTAACATTCAGTCTAAATCGAAATTATAACACAAAACTCACAAAAAAAAGAAACGTTTACACACTGTCTATGAAAAAAAATAACGTTACTGGTATCATCGGTCTGAGAGACCTCAATTTCAATATAAAACGCGTTAATGAAAATGTATCATAACCTCACTCTTACACAAGGCAGACACCCACTCGACTGAAAGGTACATGAAAGGACATTGCTCCAACAGCAATGGTTGAGTAGTGATGGGGAGAGAAAATGGCATTGCGGTCTCTCAGACCGATGATACCAGTTGAGGGTTAATAATAATCAGATATAGTAAGACTGACCAGATATAGTAAGACTTGGTGCTATAATATTTCAAATGTAAAATATTAAGTAAATTCATATTATACATCATGTAAAGAAACTAGAAACTAACATCCTAGATCAATGTTATAATAATGATAATGAAACTTCTTTATTTAACTGTATCTTAGAAGGAGAAAAGTTTGAGATAAAATTTTGATTTAAATTTAAAAGTTTTCCTGAATTTTGTTACCAGGCCTGGTTTAGAAAAAAAACTCTATAGTTTACATCTTTTATCCTAACAAGTCGTAGACGGGGGTGTTTCTGTAGATAGGTAGGTACTGACAGTCCTGATTACAAATTTAAGTTGAGCTTGAGAAAAATCCGAGTAACGTGCACCTGGTTATTGGTCAAATATTACTTTGAATTTTGGTACTTATCAAATCCTTGTGATGCCATTACCGACTTGGGACTCCTTCCCGGAGGGTGGTCACTTATCCGGACGTACACCCACTGCACACGCGGTAGCGTACACCCACTGCACACGGTAGTGGTGACCAACATCCAGGATTGGGTCGCTCAAGCCAGGGTAACTCCAAGGGTAGAGAAATAGGTTCATTGGTGAAGTTCAAGAAGACATCAGAATAGATCACGGAGACTTCAGGGTAGTTCAAGGACCGCTGTAATTTTCAAATTACAGAATAATAATAATACGTTCTACTACAGACTGATTACATACAACTTGATAAACTACAATAAAATTAATCTTCACAAAGTTCATTGGCAGAAGGCCTAAATAAAGATAAAATATCCATGAAAATTTTTAGAAAATCTCTGAATGAATAATTCAAAATGGATACTGTAGATGATACTATACTATGTGGTAGGTCCAGAAAGTAAGTTCCATTTGGTAATAAAATTAAATTGTGTACAGATACAGAAAAGTTATTTATTGCACAAAATTCTACAACTCTTAAACTACTTTTCCACATAACTACCGAAATTTTGCAGACATTTGTCATAGCGTGGCACAAGTTTTTGTATACCTTCTTCATAGAAATTTGCCGCCTGTGTCTTCAACCAGTTGGAAACAGTTTCTTTCAGCTTGTCGTCATTGTTGAAGTGTTGACCGCCAAGGAAAGACTTGAGATGTAAGAACAGATGAACCTCGCTAGGAGCGAGGTCAGGGCTGTAAGGAGGATGGTTAAACACGTCCCAGCCAAATCCCTGTAGGAGGTTTTTCGTCAAATTTGCAGTGTTTGGTCGTGCGTTGTCGTGAAGAAAAACAACACCTTTTGACAGCAATCCTTGGCGCTTATTCTGTATTGCGTGGCGCAATTTCTGAAGTGTCTTGCAATAAGCATCTGCTGTGATTGTTTGACCACACGGTAAGAAATCAATGAGTAAGATGCCTTCCCAGTCCCAGAACACTGTGCACATCATTTTTCGAGGTGTCAAGATTTGCTTCTGCTCAACCTTTGCTGGGGATGAAGTGTGCCTCCATTCCATTGATTGCTGCTTACTTACAGGAGTGTCGTAAGAAACCCAAGTTTCATCTCCTGTGACTATGTCAGACATTCTTCGCCGATTTCAGCATAATGGGTCAAAAACTGAAGTGCACAACCCATCTGTTTTGTTTTTTGTTTTGTCAGTAAGAATCTTTGGTACCCAACATGAGCAAAGTTTACGAAATTTCAGTTTTCTGGTAACAATGTCATGCATTAGTGATTGTGAAATTTGGGGAAATTCCATAGTAAGAGCACTAATTGTAAACCTTCGGTTTTCATGGATCTTGTCATCAATTGCGTGAACCAGTTCTTTTGTAACCAAAGATGGACGCTCACTTCATTCTTCATCATGCACATCACTACGTCTGTCATTGAACTGTCATAGACCCATCTTCTCACCATTGAATCACTCATCACTCCATAAACATTGCAAATTTGCCGATAAATTTCACTTGGTTTCACTTTCCTTGCATTCAGAAAACGAATCACAGACCTGATTTCACAAGCGGCGGGATTTTCAATCAACACCGACATTGTAAACAAGCACAACAAAGCGTACGTGGCTGACAGCAATCTCCAAATAGCGCACATTTCTTCTCCTTGATACAGAGCGTCTACCGCGCATGTGCGGAACTGGGATCGATTGCAGCGCTGCAGCGGATATAAATTGAAACGGATATAAATTGAAACGGAACTTACTTTCTATAAGTATCAGGGTTGCCAGACGTACGATAATTATCGTTTTGTACGATAATTTGGCCTCTTGTACTATGTATGATATCCCACTGTACAATACTGCCAATTTGTACAATAAAGGTCAATTCCCACATTGACAACAACGACACGACGACGACATTCTCATTTCATTCTGCGCATGCGTCACCAGCCCGCGCTCTGATTGGTCCATCCTTTTAGAACTTATGACCAGCCGAATTTCTAGGTTAAGTGACTAGGTATGAAGTTTCAATGTTCGCTGTTCGGAATCAATTGTCAATTAATATTAATAATATTAGTATGACAATACAAATATAATAATCAGTAAATAAAATTATAATACAAACCTTTTCAAGTCTGCAAGTACTGCAATTTTTAGACTTGATAGCCGACAGCTACAGCTATCATTTGTAAACAAAGATAGACATGGACCAATCAGAGCATGGGCTGGTGACGCATGCACAGAACAAAATGAGAATGTCGTTGTCGTGTTGTTGTCGTCAATGTGGGAATTGACCTTAATTTGGGGCAAATGATTTACTGTTCACAAAATAGATATTTCACCAAAAATGAAATCCCTGTTCAAAAGCCAGTTTCTTCTGAACCAACAAGAAAATATCAAAAACCGATTCTACAACAGTGAACAGTAGATTAAGGTTATGTGACTACAAAATGGGTGGCTACTATAGTTCCAAATTGGAGTTTCCAACAAACCAAAACATCGACACAAGGCACTCTATGCACCAGTCAGGACCACTGAGCTATACTAAACTGGAGGTAGCACTGATTCGGCAAGCAGTGCCCAACTATTTTTTTTTTCAACTTGTGCAGACGTAATATAAAAATATGATAAAGCTTGTTCAGATTTGTAGGTTAAAGAGCAGAGCCAGCTGGCTTCCAGTAAAGAATATATGGCGGATAAGCCGATTAGCCGCACAGAGTATTGCCAACCCAACAAAATTTTACTTGGTAAATTGACTTTGCATTGCTGGCATTCCCAGTCCTACCTCCAGTTTAGTATAGCTCAGTGGTCAGGACCTCCGAATCACAGGTCTTTAGGAGCAATAGGAGGTCCTGCACCAGTTCAACATAACGACTAACTTATGCTTGAAGGTTAGTAGAATGGCGGTGTTGAAGCTATGGCAAACTCTCATTCAAAATTGCTGAATCAAAAGAGAAAAAAACCAATAATTTTGGCCTGTTTGAGTGAGGTTTCATGAAGGTGACATGCCCTATTCAGCATTACAGTATTAAACATTTTGACATCAGAATTTCCTTGCTTTGCTAAAAAGTTTATCAACTTTATTAGCTTTTCCATTAAAAAACTGACAGATCTAAGACAGTTTAGTACTTCAACAATAAAGTTTTATATTTCTCCAGCCTGTATAAATTTTGGGTCTTCAAAATTAATAAAATCTTGATTGAATGTCAATCATATAAAATAGATTCATAAAACAATAGAGGTATTCACGATATATTTGTGTTATCCAGCGTGTTCTTCAAGGGGCCTGTTGCCCAGTTCAAGTAATCAGCTGACTACTGCTATTTATCAGCTTGAATTTTCTTATACAAGGGGGTCTTTAACAAACTACTAGACCTAACTTGATAAGACAAATAATATAATGTTGAATACCTTATCATTATACCCAATACATAGAATGTAATGTCTTAATAGAAAATAAGTTTGGATTGGGAGGTCTCATATAATGAAAATATTTTTTTTATGAAATCCGTTTTATTAGAGAGAAAACATTTATATTAGACAGATTTCTTGAGGTGGTAATATTCAAACAGGAACTGAGAACAAATCCAGTTATTCTAATATTTGGAGCTGGATAAGCATGAACTTAACATCATTCCTCTTGTAAAAAATAGGAATAGAAATGACAAAATTGAACAAAATGACAAATTAGCTTACTTAATAAAAAAGAAATCTTTTATATTATAATCAGTCCAATACACTATACTAAACATGGCCATTGCACTTTAAATTTGGAAAAGTTACACATTTAAGAGGTAGCTACAAACAACGTAGCCTATCATTTATTGCATCAGCACCATGTGAATGATAAGATATCCAAAGTAAATTCTTCTCAAAAAGTCAGATAAAAAAAACAATATACACAACAAATGACAGACAAGACATGATTTTGAAAACTAATAATCAGTCTCATACTAATGCTATACCAGTAATCAATCCTATAGGTACTCATATTTTATCAGTCCTGTACTAATATTACAATCACTCCTATACTGTACTAATTTATCATAATCAGTCCTATATTAAACATGGCCATTGCACTTTAAATTTGGAAAAGTTACATATTCAAGAGGTAACTACAAACAACGTATCAATTATTACATCAGCATCATGTAAATGCTTAGTATTTTAAATTTGGAAAAGTTACACATTTAAGAGGTAACTACAAACAATGTATCAATTATTACATCAGCATCATGTAAATGCTTAATATTTTTACTGCTCTGTATAATAAGTAACCGGACTGAGCCGGTTACAGCTGGTTGAAGCGACTGCTAACCGGTATCTGGTGCTGTAGAGGTTGTGGGGGGTCTAGGGAAAGGGAACTGGGCAACAGTTTCCTCCAAGCGCTTGGAGAGATAGCATAGAGCAAAAGCGTTGTGCGTGTTCAGTTACCTCGTCAAAGTGAAAATGGAGCGTTTTCGTAGGATGGACCCTCGTCGTAGCACGTTGAACGTTTTACAGAGTCCCGAACCGCGTCCCTTTGAGGTGTCTTGATCTTGGGGAACAGAAAAGTCCGCTGGTGCCATATCCGGGCTGTAAGGGGCTGTGGCAACGTTGCCCTTGACTGTTTGGCCAATCAAGCGACAGCAACACGATGCTCCTTTTGCTCATCAGTCAGGTGTTTGGGTACCAGCTTCACAGATCTTCCTCATGCCCAGATCGTTCTTGATAATGTTGTTAACGGTCATCTTATCAATTCCGACCTCATCTGCAATAGCCCAAATGCTCAGATGACGATCACTGTTCAACACATCACGCACTTCCTGCACATTTGTGTGTGTGTGTGACTCGTTGATGGCGGACCGACACGCTGTTTGTCATGGACGTCATCGCGGCCCTCCCTGAAAATTTTTTGTGCCACTGAAACACTTGAGTTCTGGTTAGAGCATCCTCACCGTAAGCCTCTTGAATCATTCGAAGAGTTTCCGTGGCCGTTTTCTTGAGTTTAACACAAAATTTGATGCTAAAACGTTGCTCGATCGTACGCTCCATTTTCACTTGACGAGGTAACTGAACACGCACAACGCTTTTGCTCTATGCTATCTCTCCAAGCGCTGGGAGGAAACTGTTGCCGCCCAGTTCCCTTTCCCTAGACCCCCCACAACCTCTACAGCACCAGATACCGGTTAGCAGTCGCTTCAACCAG
The DNA here is from genome assembly GCA_017141395.1 of Laodelphax striatellus. Taxonomy (NCBI): domain Eukaryota; kingdom Metazoa; phylum Arthropoda; class Insecta; order Hemiptera; family Delphacidae; genus Laodelphax; species Laodelphax striatellus. The sequence goes on along the minus strand of CM029532.1, from coordinate 28,983,018 downwards.
CTGTAACCGGCTCAGTCCGGTTACTTATTATACAGAGCAGTATATGCCTACTTGTAATATACAGGGTGGGTGAAAAGTTTGGAAACGTCTCAATATTTCTTTAACTGTAGCAATATGTTGGTTTGTAACAATGGGGATCGTACTAGAATTTAAAGTTCTACTCAACTGTGGCATTAAACATTTTTTCCACCATCTTGGATTCGCCATATTGAATCTAAGTTGATTTTTTCAAATGGGAAGGTGGTCATGTTATACATGATTTCGATGTAGAATTTCAAGAGAAATTCAATGGCAGAAACCGCACATCGATATGTCAAATGGGTTCAAAGATATTTCAATTATTAATCGGAGATATCCACAACAAATCAGTTAATATCTCCAAAACGGCTCGGCCAATCGCTCTGCGGCCTTGATAATTCATTTTGTCTTAAAATTCTGTATCGAAATCATGTATAACATGACCACCTCACAATTTAAAAAAATAATGGCAAATCCAACTTGACGGACAAAATTGAGAAGTCATCAGTAGTTATGTTATACATGATTTCGATGTAGAATTTCAAGACAAATCAAATGGTCAAAGCCGCAGATCGATTGGCCGAACCGTTTTGGAGATATTAACTGATTTGGTGTAAATATCATAGACTAATAATTGAAATATCTTTGACATGTATAACATGACCACCTTCCCATTTGAAAAAATCAACTTAGATTCAATATGGCAGATCCAAGATGGTGGAACAAATTTCAATGTCACAGTTGAGTGGAGCTTTTCATTCTAGTACGATCCTCCGGTGTCAGAAACAAAAAATTGCTCTAATATAAGAAATATCAAGCCGTTTCCAAACTTTACCCACCCTGTATATATAAATGCTAAAAGATTCCACAATATATAACATGGTCAAATGGTAAGAAAATAAAATATTTGAAACAAATGACAGGCAAGACATGATTCTGAAAAACAACACATAATGAATTCCAATGTTCAGTCACAATCTAAAAACCCAATGTCCTCATCCTCCTCACTTTCATCATTTCCAAAACCTTCCACTCTTGAAGTTACATTAGATGAACACTCTGTTTCCTTTTTGTACAAATTTTGTGATGCCATGTAAGTTAGCATTGATTTGGGGACTTCAAAAACACTGCTTCCCCCACCTGTTGAAACATGTTGTGACGTTAAAAGGAGGCCATTTATTGCTTTTTGTATTGAGTCTGTTCCTTGTTTTGTTTTTATTAAGTTAACTTTGGAGAAAACTCGTTCACATGCTGCATTTGAAAATGGTAATGATAGGACATCAAGTGCAAACATACTCAATTCTCTGAACTCATTTTCTCCATCAATACTACAAAAATTTCCCATGAACTGCCAAAACTCATCATTTTTCATAACTTTCAAATCAATGTCAAACTCTTTGAGCACCATTTTCCGCCACTGATCTTCAATTTTCTGTAGTAGTACAGTGTTTGTAGGACTAATGATGCGTGGTACAGATGATGCCAGTTTGATGATAGACAATGGCCGGCATGGATCATCTTTGGACGTAGAAATTTTCCTGTGAAGACATCGCATCTTGGCAAATGGGGAATCTTTACTAAAGTCAAACCTCTTCTTTATTTCTTGACAAATCTGGAAACAAATGCTGAATGTAACTTGTGCAAGGGTAATTAGGTTAAGGGCCATGTTATACTAGGCAATTTTGTCACAGCATATTTTATGCAAGGATGCAATATGGCATATTCAACCCATTATAAATTTTGTCCTCAGAATTTGCTTGCTGGAGCCAGCTGAATGTAACTTTTTAGTAGGTTTGAACTGAAAAAGGTTTTATGCAACTCAATATATTGTAAACCTCCTTGAAAGTTATTCTCAACTGGCTTAAGCACCATTGGTGAGCAAATTCTGAGGACTGAAGTTATAATGGGTTGAATAGGATATGCCACATCATTGAATCCTCGTGGAAAATGCTGTGACAAAATTGCCTAGTATAACATGGTCCTAAGGATGATACAGAAAGAATGCCAGGTTTCCTCTATGCAATTGCGGCCAACTGCCAAAATGGCTGCCTGCCATTGGTCAAAAGAATTTGAGGATTGTTTCCAAATTTTCTTCTACCAATAGCATCAGCCATTTTGGTAGTCAGCTGTGATTGTGTAGAGGAAAACCTAGCTTAAAAAATTGGATTATCAAACCCATGACCATTGCAATTATAACAAAGTGAAGCTGCAATGCTCAAGACAACTTGTTGTCTTGTTGCTTGTCTAGATATTGAAAAAATTAGACAACATTTTTATGCTGGATGCAGTGAGATCTAATTTTCAGATTGATATGTTAATTTTTTGTATATTAGGTGAAAGGTGTAATATACATTTATAATGGGTTAAATTCTTGTCATGTTGAGAGTTCAGATAAAATATTCTGGAGTTGTTAAATGCTAATAATCCAATCTAGTGTCACTTTACAATACATGCAATATATCACAACAATAAAAAAGTTAGGTCTATTACCTTTACAAGGAACTGTCGGCATTGTTGTCAAAAGTAGGCTGTGATTTCTGCTGCATCTCTGTTGCCTTTTATCAATGGGTTGTTCTCCAAATTCATCGAAGTCACCCCTAAATACATCTGTGGTAGAAGAAGATATTTGTCTGAGTTTGTTGGGTCAACAATTTTTCCAAATCAGTCTCTGTTATGTATTTTGATCTGAAAATGAAGTCATTAAAACTTCTTTGTAAAGTTTCAGACATTGTTTTCATAAACTGTTAAAATCATAGCACCATCACCCTGAAAAAAGTTCATTATCCAGCCCAACAAACTTCAAATGGTAAAACACACTGTAAAAAAGGAAATACAATTTAGTTGTGGGGTCCCTCACTTAGTGTGTATTATATTGGTCACATATGGGTTGCTTGACTCTGGTAACTGCAGCTCAAAATTGAGCAATGGTACCACACTGTTCTAATATTCGGTCTACCACTAAATTGCAGTGATACAGCCAACCAGTTTGGGAAGGCTCTTGAGCAATTTTGTGAACATCCACTTCAAAAACTGCTGGAACTCAACAACCCGATGATTGAAGTCGTTTGGCTGCTGCTTTTAAAGATGCTGTGGGAAGGAAAACCCAAGCAAGCTCCTCAGGATAGGCACGTGGTAACTCTTTGCATGCCTCACTTGAGCAAATATGCAAAGAGTGGCATATCATTCTGCAAAGGAAAGTTATACGGTGGAAATTTTCATTGAGCCTCTGAGCTGCTGAATTGTTCTCTCCAAACATTGGCTTGCAACCATCACTTGCAAAATCCCATATTATATATTATTATGCATAGAGATTTCGGTATCATTGAAAGTTTTAAATGAGTGCATTCATAAAAGGCGACATCTGTACAGTGAAGTTCTCCATCTGATGATGCTTCAAAAATCATTCATGAAGCCTGCATCAATACCTGGACCAGTTTTCCCAAAACTTTGCCAACAATCTTTAACTACACTATCAGAGAATCTTACACAAACAGCCCAAGTCTTTGATAGGTTCCAAGTGTCCTTGTTGATTCATCAATAATGACACCTGACTTAGATGCACTTTGATCTGCCTCAGACAATATGTCATCTTCCATATTTCCTATCACTTCGTTTTATTACTACCAATTCTGCCTTAGTTTTTTTTAGTTTGATCGTTTTGTGCTATTTTAGTAAGTCACGTGTAGCACATGCCTTCAGTCTAGAGCTGCAAGGTAGAGTCGTTTATTGTTTTAAATGATAAATTGTTCTCCTTTAGTAATGCACACAAGTTCGTATTTCAAGTATCTTCACTTCTTCTTCACTTCTTCTTTTGTGGTTCTTAGGAAAGGAAACTCAATATGTTTATTGTATTAATTCACCAAATATTTTCCAGGCATGACATTACCTTTTAGGATTTGTTCCTCTTCTCATCCACATGGGCTTTTACCTAGCAACAAGAGATCACAGAGTCGTCTAACACGATTTTCTAAAACTTCCTACACACACTGGGCTATGAATCCCTTTTTTGAGACTTTTCATCTGCTTTCATAACGATAACATGATAAATGAAATTATGAATAGTCTGTTTTGGGTTCTGTTTTCCTTGGCTGGTGAGACTGCATTGGATTTTTCAATCAACTGCTGCAAAAAATGTCCTGTTTGTTTTGCTAGGTACCTAAACGTAAGTCTGTCCAAAATTTTGAGGTTGATCATCAAATTTTATTTTACTAAAACACTTGTCATTGCCGACAATCTAGTCCCTGTTTTCAAAACATCTACTTGGTTTCCATGCCAGTTTTAAAAGAGACACCTTTAACTCTTGGGTCCCGTATAATATTTCTCTTGTGACTTTCCAAATTTCACTGCGTTTCAGCCAACTTTACTAGTCGTTGGAGATTCACTATCTTTCTCATTTTTGAAAAATATATTATTTAAAATATTAAATTCAAAGAAAATATTACTTTAAAACAATAAATATTATTACTTTGTCTGAGCAAAAGTTGAGAAATAGGTTTATAAAGGCTGGCACACTGGCTGCTTTGCTGTAAACAGGAGTACTAGCAACCACATTCTACAAAGCAACTCTCTTCAGAACAGAAAGAACATGAGTCCAACAACATATGTGCTTTCCCACCACTGTGATTGTTTTGGATGCCATTTCTTTCAGTAGAAGAGTGAATATGACTGATGTTGTTTCTGACCCAAGTGATAAAACTTCTATTGTAGAGTCCACTTTCATCATAAACTCATTTTTGCTAAAATAGTTAGCTCATGTGGTTTCTGATCTGACCAAATGAGAAAACGTTTGAATGCAGACTACTTATATATAATGTACTTCTGGAGTGGTTTAAACAACTGAGGCAGCTAAGGTGATCAGACTAATTAAGTTATCAACAGTCAGATAAAATCACCATTGGGCCAGGATTGAGCCTGGTTGACGGAAAGGATTTTTGACAAAATATGGCCACTCCGTCTTTCGGAGGAGACGTTAAGCCATCCGGTCCCGACTGCCTAAAAAGTAGTCATCATATCTCATCATCACCCCACCTCATTACCCAAGCACAAGACTAGAGCTCATGTGGGCATCATCCTCAGAAAAAAGAAGAAAAAAAAACTTCAAACTAAAATTAAACATTACAATCAAATATTATTTTAAACAAACTTTGATAAAACACACTGTAAAAAGGAAATACAATTTAGTTGTGTGTGTATTATATTGGTCACATTGGGTTGTTTTGACTCTGATGCTTGCAGCTAAAAAAATTGAGCAATGGTACCCACTGTTGGTCTACCACTACGAGTTTGGGAAGGCCTTATAATTTTGCAGAACATCACTTCAAAACTGCTGGAACTCAACAAACTGAGATTGTCTTTTGCTGCTGCTTTTAAAGATGTTGTAAATGTCCCAAGCAAGGCCAGGCAGAATTTACTCAGGAGCAGGTGAGACTCTTTGCATGCCTCACTTGAGCAAATATGCAAAGTGGCATATGCATTTACAAAGAAGTTATACCAGGGAAATTTTCATTGAGCCTCTGATTCTGAATTATTCTCTCCAAACATTGTATTGCAACCATCACTTGCAAAACCTATTATATTATGCATAGGCTTCTGTACCTCCAGCTCCCTCTTTTCAGGCTTATTACATTGAAGCCTTTTAAATGAGGTGCATCATAAATTTTTGATTGTCGTAGCTCCATCTGATGATGCTTCAAAATCAAAACCTTTGAAGCAAATTTTCCTGGACCAGTTCTCGGACTTTAGCTTTAACAATAGCTAAAGGAACCACTATCAGAGAATCTTACACAAACAGCCAAGCCTTTTTGACTTTTAATGTCTGTTGATTCATCAATATGACACCAAACTTAGTGCACTTTAGTTTGTCAGATAATATATTATCTTCATATTTCCCTATCGGGATGTTTTATTATACTGGAGGGTTGCCTTAGTTTTTTAGTTTGACGTTCGCATACTCGATGCTATTTTAGAGTCCGTGACCATGCATGCCTTGTCGGCGTAGAGCTACAATAGAGTTTATTGTGCTTCAAGGTGATAAATTCTCTGCTAGTACTGGGACGCACGACGTTCGTTGGTTCTCAGCGATCTTCACTTCTTCTTCACTTCAACTTCTTTTGTGATCTGCCACACCCAGACAGAATCAATATGTCCCCTGTGTATTAATTCCCTATTTCCAGGCATGACATTACCTTTAGGATTTGTAATCCTCTTCTGTCACATGGGCTTTTACCTTGAACAACACTGAGATCAAATTTCAAATTTTCTGAAACACCATGTAGAGCTATGAATTTTTTTACATCAGAGACTTTTCCCATCTGCTTTCATAACATCATGATAAATGAAATTACATAGTCTGTCATTAGGTTCTGTTTTACCTTGCATGCTGGTGAGACTTCACATTAGATTTTATGGTCAATCAACTGCTGCAAAAATGTCCTGTTTGTTTTGCTTACCTAAACCATATGGGATCTGTCCAAAATTTTGAGTTGATCATCAAATTTTTATTTTACGTTTGGCCACTTCATTCAACACCGACAGTCTGGTCACTGTTTTTCGAGCATCTACTTGGTTTCCTTGCCAGTATATTAAAGAGACACCTTCAACTCTTGAGTCCCGTATAATATTTCTCATTGTGACTTTCCAGATTTCTTTTGCGTTTCAATGACTTACTAGTTGTAGGAGATTCACTATCAAAATTTTTTGAACGAAAATTCACCCTTGTTTAAAATATTAAATTCAAACCTGAAAATATTACTTCAAAACAATAAGTAATGACACTGTCTGAGCAAAAAGTTGAAAATAGGTTATAAAGGCTGGCACACTGGCAGCTGTGTGTAGGCCCAGCCGGAGTACTAGCAGCACGCTCTACAAAGCAACTCTTTCAGAAGCAGTAAACAACTTCAACAACAAACTTTGTGCTTTCTGCACCCACTGTGATTTTTAGGATGCCATTTCTCAGTGAAGAGTGAATGTGACTGATGTTGTTTGACCCAAGAATAATTTAAAGTTTCTATTGTAGAGTCCAAAATTTTCATCATAAACTCATTTTTTGCTAAAATAGTGACTCATGTTTCTGATCTGACCAAATAAGAAAACGTTTTTCACGGTTGACTTATATATATTAACTGAAGAATCAATTGGTTCATGTTGAGGCAGCATTCAAACTAATTAAGTTATCAGCAGTCAGATTTAAAATCCATTGGGCCAGGGTTCGAGCCTGGTTGACGGACAAGGATTTTTGACAAATACAGCTCCCGTCTTATCAGAATTAAGCCGTCGTAATTTTTCGACTGCCTTTTTACATTTGTCGTCATATCTCATCATCACTCCCCACTCATTACCCTTTTCGCACAACCTAGAGCTCATGGGCATCATTCCTCAGAAAAAAAAGAAGAAAAATTAACAATTTCAAACTAAAATTAAACATTACAATCAAATATTATTTTAAATTGATCAAAATTTAGAATAGTCTGGAAGAGACTCAAAACTTTACAGGGGCTTACAATTATTATCGCTATGCGGGGAGTTTCATTTTCTCTTAAAATATTTGCTGTTGTGTCCAAAATCTGATGGAATAGCGTTGGGACCACCTGATGGTGGTGAAACTTAGATTCAATATGAGTCGTATTCAACAATTAAAATTTTAAGAATCTATCCTGGTATCTATTGGCCTAATCAGCTCCGCCAACTGCTCCCCTTCCTCATCCTCAATTCTTCCTCATCCCCAATTGCCAGATGGTCGAAATTCATGTTGGATCCTATTGAGGTGATTCTTTACCGGTCAAAAGCATGTCGGCATGTAAAAACAAGTTTAGAAAAATTGGCGATAATTGATAAACATTTTCATAATCCCTGTATTTCGCAAACGGTTTGTCAATTACAAACTTGTCCGCGTATCTCAAGTGGTAACACCATACGCCTGAATATTAAAATCCTCTCATTCAAAATGCGTAGTAATGTGTTCCTGCAATCACTGTTGCAGGTCATGATGCAGTGTGCAAGCTCAGCCCTGTACACTGGCAAAGTACCGATCTTAACCCATAGATCCTGGACAGTTCGCAATCTTTTGTTGATGATGCAATTGGCGGCCTAAGCCTTTCCACTCAGACTGCTTTACAAAAACTCTTAGCTCAATAGAAGACCTGGGTACCATACCTGCCAGGTGAAAAGTGCAGCGGCATGCTGAGAATTGCTCTATACCATCCCAAACAGCTCGAATGGTCGCATTGTCACTGTAAACGGTTGGGTCTACAATTTCCAATTATGTTTCCTCATAATTGTAGGTTTCTGAAGCTTCATAATTGTAATAATGTAATGATTATATGTTTTTAACAGGAATATTAGTTCGAAAATTGGTTGGAAAAAGGGTAAACAAACGTTAATTTGAATAACTTCATGAGAACAGAATCTTGGCTTGGGCCTACTAAATAAATTCTGTCTTAAATAATATAGGGAATGGATACTTAAATATAGAAAATCAATCAAATTTTGGCACAATTTGAAATACATAAATACAGGCTGAAAATTATAGGTGAAGCCCAAAAGCAATCGTTTCTAGAAAATAACTAGATAATGCAAAGCTTAGTTATTAATATCTTGTTAATCAGCTAGAAGCCATAAACTGTCGATTACATTAATAAAACGTTATAATAATTTCATTACAGCTTTACCAATTAAATAGAACACAAACATACTCTACTACTTAGAAGTAATTAGTACAAAATTTTGAAAATTGATTATCAAAACATACATGTTTAACAGGATAATCTAATTAGAGGTCATTCTTGAACTGTGAAATGGCATTTTTGTGACCAAAAATAAAAACTTGCACTGGAAGTTTATAGAAATTCCATCAAATTTGATTATTGTTATTGTTCAATACAGTAAAATTTAATATAAAAAGGTAATCCACTTGGAAAGAATTTTTGGCAAACTGTATTTTCAAATAGATTGAGATTAGAACTAAAATTTTGTTCATATGAACAGAAACAGTACTAAAATCTCATTTGAAGTTTATTGATAACTACCAAATAATTACATGAATAAAGTTGATTGAAATAGAAATCTTAACCCTACATTCTTTTTTTCTTTTTTAATTGGGTTGGGCTATCAGATGCCGCTATTAGCTCACCGTCTATTTGATTGGCATCCAGCAACATCTACATTGGCTTATGCCTGAAGGTCAATTGTTCATAAACACATTCCAAGGCCAGAGCAGAATTTACTACAGGGCCTTTTTGAGACCAAATTGGTCATTGTAGAGCCTGATAGTTTGCAAAATATAGGCCTTCAAAGTTCTATCAAAATTTTAAGTCTGATTGAATCACATATATTGAATCTAAGTTAATTTTTTAAATGGGAAGTTGGTCATGTTCGAATAGGACATCAACATAATTCGATACAGAAGTATATTAAATTACCTGAATGCCGACCGAAATACCGCAACGATATATGTGTAAACCGTTTAGGTGTAAGATATTTCAATTATAAATCAGACATATTTACACCTAAATCAGTTAATATCTCAGAAACAGTATTTAGTCTCTTAAAATTGTAGTTAATGTAATATACTTTGAGAATTATGATTGGATGTCCTATTCGAAAAAGTGATACTTCACGGTCAAATTGACTAGACCGGAAATGTTTAAAAACAAGTGAAAATTACGACACTTGATAAAAACTTCTAAGAGTCAGGCTGCAAACGGTTGTGCTCACAACAACAAATTTGGTCTCCGTTGTGTGTAATTAAATCAGCTTTCAAAACTATAAGTTGAATGTGTTACATGAAAAAATTGATTCTTCAGGGTCATAATTGAAGAAATGTAGAAAAAGTGGAAAAAATTCTACAATATGATTAACTTCCTTGAAGGCCCATATCTTGCAAACTATTGGTTCATGTACAATAATCAATTTGGTTCTCAAATTAGTATCTTTTCAAATTATCTTTCAAAACTTTGCTGAAGTTTCAAGACATTCAAAAAGTGATGCTTCTCTAGCGTCAAAATTGACCAAATGTAAAAACAAGTGAAAAATTACGATAATTTTATGAACTTTGAAGAGCTGTATCTCGTAAACGGTTGGGTCTACAATGATCAATTAGGTATGGAGTTGTAGGTATTTGAGTTTACTTTTAACTGTGTGTTTAATGTTCTATATGAAAGAGTGATTTTTCAGGGGCATAATTGCGAAAAATTGAAAAAAGGGTGAATTTTCGTTAATTTGATGAACTTTGAAGAGCTGTATCTCGCAAATGGTTGGGCCTACAATGATAAATTTGGTCTCAAATTGAAGGTAATTTAATATACTTTAAAAAATATGTCCAATGTCCTATATGAAAAAGTGATTCTTCAGGCTGAAAATTGGCCAAACGTAAAAAAAGTGCAAAATTCCGCCATTTTGAACGATTTTTGGAGATGATCCCATAGTTTGCCGAGGTCTAAAACTTGGATTTAGCATCCCAGGACTACCATAAACATTATTAAAAAAAGAAACCGACTACCCCATTTCATGCAAGGTAGAATGTACTATTTTACTGGGCTATCATGGTATAGAACATTTTTGGAATGAAAATTCAATCTTTATTATTGATTATTTTATCTTCCAGTGTATAAAAGAGATTTGTTTTTAATCAAGTTTTTATTGAAAATTTAAAAAGAAATAAAAATTGATGGGTTTTCACTATAATATACTGTTTATCCATAAATTATTGAATATTGTTCATACCTGTAATTGAATGGGTGAGTTCAAAAAGGAAAACATTCCACTCAAAGTACTTTTTGGCAAACTGAAAAAAACTGTTTTACCACTAAACTATTGGTCAGATTGAAAAACTTACAATTACATAATTATTTGACACTATATTAGACACCATAATAGCATATATAAAGGGTGCGGCACGGCATTTTACTTATTTGAATTACACGCTACGCAGCGGCCATCGGTCGTAGGAGGTTGGGGCCTTTTGCAATCAGATGGATGGAGTTTAAAATTATACACAGTCTAGGTTAGTTGAGGCCATGCAGTGGTCAAGAGTGGAGCGAGCGTTTGCAGTGTCTGCATACTTTTCCAACAGTAGGTTGATCATTGCAACCCAGCGTGCGTTTAGGAAACAGTTTAATGTCGCGCCCAAAGGACGTGTTCCTGGTCGAACATCAATCATTCAGTGGGTGGATATTTTTAAGAATACCGGTAGTGTTTGGCAACCAAATCCAGGTCCGTCAAGAACCACTAGAACACCAGAAAACGTAGAGAGAGTAAGGCAGGCGGTTTTGCAGATAGGGCGGTACAGAGACGATAGGGCAGTTACAGTCACTTCGGAACGGTACACGCGGATGATTGAAGAGTTTTTTCACAAAATGTGTGGTTTCAGCAAGTTGGTGCCACTCCTCACACGGCAGGCGTCAATGGATCTCTTGCGCGAACACTTTCCACGACGGCTCATCTCTCAAAGGGGTGATCTCCAGTGGCCAGCAGGCTCGCCAGATTCAGCCCCCTGTGACTATTTTTTGTGGGGATATCTGAAATCCGTATTTTACGCAAATCGTCCGAGGACCCGAGCTGAGCTAAAGAACAACATTCGCGCTGCAATTGTCGACAATGGTCCAGATATGCTTGAAAAGATAGAGCAAAACTTCCGATCTCGCCTTACAAAATGCATTGAACAACGTGGAGGTCACCTAAAAGACAATAAATTCAAGAAATAAGCTTGTAAGTGAACCAAACAAAACTTTAAATGTAGCATTATGTAAAAATAAAAAAATCAAGTTGTTATCTTTAATACTTTTTGGCTTGTGGTTCTTTAAAATAAGTAAAATGCCGTGCCTTTATTACTAAGTAGCTTTACTGTATAATCGATAAATTAAGGTTGAATTGGTAGGAATCTTTTCCTTTTTACCTCACTGGTTTTCATCTGCTGCAAATGAATGGAATCATATAAAATACTATCTGAATTGAGAATTTGTTTATTATACATCAATATTATTCATTAATTATCAAAATCATCAATATTCATAAAACTTATTTATTTTAAACACACAAAATAATATCTACAGTACCATGTTTCATATTAGAAAGTTGTTATACATCATCTACCTGAAACCTGAATAATACACAATAAGAAGACAAAATAATACAGATTCAAATACAGCATGAGTTAATAAATGAATAAAACTTGAATATTGGAATCATAGCAAAATAATAGAGATTATAAAACTGAATTAGCAATAAATGGTGTAATGGTGATATTCACTAAATGTTCCTGGATCTATTCACTGTCACCATTATCCATATCACCTGTTGTTGGCCAAGTTAAAGTGTGTCATAAAATGGTTTGTACTGGTCAGGTATGTAATGAACAACTTTAGCAACATCATTCAACTTTTCTTTTTTATGGAACTCTTCCATTATATGCAAGATTTGATGCAAGATTCAAATTTCCTCCTTTAAACAGTTTAAAGATATTTTCAGTAATGCCATCAATAAAATTCTAGCTACAACATATCCTAGTCTGTCGATATTGAAAGTTAAATGTTTATATTTGTTTATTTGAAATTTTTCTCTAGACCTTTGAGTCAAACTTGTTGACGTTTTCTTAAAATAAACAGGCCACCAATTTTTCCAATCTATTATTTCTTTATTTAGTACTGTTTGTTCATTACATAATGGTGTTATTGTCTTTGCTTCAATGATGATTCTATCATATTGTTCTGGAGAATAAATCCTATCAATCCGCCTAACAGCTCTTTTTATTGTCCCAAAATTCCGGTCGCAAGGTAAAAAACTATGCCCACGAATGGGAAAGTAAGCATTTATTTTATTAAAACGTTTTGTAATAGTTAGACTGGAAAGATACCTTATCAGAGTATGGTTCTTATTTTGACCAGGGCAAGAATCACAAAATATATTCAGTTCTTTAACCTCTGGTAGAAATATGATTATTAATGTAGTGATTTAGCATTGAACAAACTTCATCGGGACCTTTTTTGCCATGCCCTCATGGTACGTAAAACACTGCTTTTGGTCACTTAAACTATGTACACAAAAAACGTAATGCCATAGCTTCCTTAAATAGAACATTTCTTGCACAGGAATGCAAGGGAGAGGCAGGTTTTGCATATAATCGAATACAATACCAGAAATGTCTTTTCTGTCCTTACACAATTCAGTAACCTGCTGAATTTTTTTATAAAATTTACAAGACCTACGTTTGTGAACTATAAATTCTGCAGCAGCAGTGCGTTTTGCATTAATGTTAAGTGTTGAGGATTTAATCTTGGTATTCAAGTCTTCACAGGTTGAACACACATCAACCTGTGGTCGACCAAAACGATACCCATAATTTTCTTTATAATAAGTCAGAAAATATTCATATTTTATTACATTTACAAGTTCAGGGTGCTTTGCTATCAACATATCATGCATTATTTTACAAGTCAACCCAGCTTCAAGATAAGTCACATGCACACTAGAATAGTGAGAAATTTTCTTTGGGAAGCTTTCAATGTGGGCATCAAGTTTAACTAAGGCATCTTGGGTATTTTGTTGTTATGATTGGGATGCTTGCCCTCATGTCTACTGCTGGAACACCCTGCTAGCAATGAAGTTAGTCTAAATGCAACTTTGCTCGAAATTCCATGTAAGCTCAGAAAAGCATTGCGGCATGCTTCAACACGATCAGTTTCCATCATAGCATGGTACTTGAACGAAAATAGAATTGTTTAGAATCTACTGATTTTGGCCTATGGCGATTAACATCATGACATTCGATTAAGCCTGTTAGATACGTATCCCTTTCATTTTTTGGTCGTCCACTGTAAACTGTACTGATTATTTTCTGTTTTTGCTCACCGCTGAACATCGTTGTACACATTTTCTTGCAGTTACATTCCGGTCCAGTCTTTTTTTCTTCCACTAATCTGCCTGTTGTTGTCACAAACTCCTCACCTTTCAGTCTAGCTTCTTTCATTAAATGTTTCATGTTCCCTCTTCCCCTCCTTTTCTTAATAGGACTTTCACCATCACTTTCACTCATTGACATTTTCACTCACACAAAATTTATTTTGATATACTTTTAGTTAAAAAAAAACAAGTTCTTTTGACTGTTGAAAGCGTGATAATACCGGTATAACCTATAACTTTGCTATCATATAAACAATTTACAGCCACACTGCAATAGCGCTCCTTGCGGTACTACAGCAAACCAGTTCATCAGCTGAGATCAAGAAGGAAAAGATTGCCGGAATGTTTTCCTTTAAATCTCACTCAGAAATTCAACATTAAATAGCACTGTATAAATTGGTGGAATCTTTTCCTTCTTTTCACCATTCAATGCAGCTTGGAATTTGTTACAAAATGGCTATCTCAGTTCAATATGACCAAAAATTAAATCTTTTTCCTTTTTGATCTGACCCATTCAATTGAATTGTTCAGTTCACTTGACTATTTTCACTCATGATATTCCTCAAAGCAGTTCCTCTCTTGCAGTAAACACAAGTGGATGTTGCATGTTTTGCAAAAATTGTCTGTGTATTTTTAACAGTGTTTGCAACTTTGTTTGTCAAGAATTGCAGGAGTATGACAAGCTGTTTGGTCTTTTCTGATGTCTTCCAGGGCGATGACTGGTTGGCGTGTTCCTTCTTTTCTTGTCAGGTATTTCAGCATCAAGAAGGTCTTCCTCCTTTAGGCAGCTCGTATAGACCGATTCTGCAGAGAGTCTCAGCCAAATTGATACAAAATTCACAGAGAGACATCTCTTTGCTGCATGAAGGTGTCAGGCGTTGAACTCTCTTATAAATTCCAAGAATTTATTATTGAAATGTCAAAAGATGATAGAATAACATAATGTACAATTTTTAGTCCTCATAAGTATCCTGTACCTTTCAATTAGTGAGTCCAAATTATCAACGCCTCCCATATGTTGATTGTAGATTTTGATTACCCTTGGACATGGTATTTGGATAGTAGTTTTTGCAGAACGATCAAAATGCTTCACATTAGAAACTTCTTCAGCACCAGCAAACGTTGACAGCATAACAACAGGCTTGTTGTCTTTCCAAAATACATTGGATATTTTTGTCCCATCATAGTCTCCTACATACTCTTTCCTTATGTCCTACGTCTAGGTTGAGTCCCTTTGTCGGAGTTTCGGGAGCATCATTAGCTTTTCGTTTTGTTAAAGTGCCTTTTAACCTCTGAAACGCTGATTGAGGCTTCTTCTCTGTGCCTGCGCTTGTTTCTCCTTTCTCGTTCGATTCATCAGTGTCCATAGTTGTTAGATCTGATGTGCTCATGATTCAGGATATTGAAATATAGAAAACGTTTGTTACAACTATATGACCCCATGGCAGATGTTCAGCTTCAACTTTGTTGGGAACTTTGCAGTTGACAATTCTATTCATTCTAGCTGTTCCCAAAGATAGTATTCCTTCCTTCTTCAAGTAGTCCAGCAATGGAAGAGAAGTATAGTAATTGTCAAAGTAAATCTTGTGATTTACATGGCAAGGTACAGGTCTGGTCAGTCTTACTACCACATTACTGCACACAATTTGAAAAAAAATGTCATTTAAAAGTGAAAAATATTGCTATTTTCTTCAGCACCAGTGGCGTCATTTCACCAAAACCTTTGGGGTCAAATACCGAATGTGGTGGCTATGAAATACTCGCTACAAAAGAGGGGGTCAGGGTCCTCCCCTCAAAAATTAACACCTTTTAAACCAAAGAGGGTTTAAGCTTATTTTAAATGTCAAATGCACTTTGAATTATAACAAAATTATGAGTAGGATACCCTTAAATATACACAGAAAATTAATGCAAAACAACAATTATCATTGACAGATAGAATCATAGTAATATTCTAGTAAGTTAATCATCTTCTTAGATAAAACGATAAACGTGATCAATACGTTCAGACGTTCGTACTAAAAATAATACTTTGGCTCTGCAGTTATTATTCAGACCGATATGTGTACACTAATAAGTACTATTGAATATTACTTGTTTGAAGAGTGTTAATAGTAGATGAATAGTGTAATAAATTAATTTTTTTTTAAATTACAAGAATACAAATTTTTACTCTGCCGCTAAGTTTTTAACATTTGACCGGATAAAATGCTTATTTGTACATTAGCTAGTACAGAATATTTTCTGTAACCCAGGAATCAGGGGGGGGGGGCAAATGCCCCCCCCTGCCCCACCCAAATGACGCCCCTGTTCAGCACTTTTCTTCTCATAATCAGGAATCTGAAGTGTTAAGTGAAACTGTTGTCATTTTCGGGAAATTCATAGACCATGATGTTCTCAGCATCAGATTCTTCTTCAGGAGCATTTTATTCAGGACTCTCTTCTTCAACACTTTCATCATTCGGAGCATTTATTCCCTTGGCTGTCTTGATCATCATTTCAAAACATTAAGCTTCTTATTTTGTGAGGAAACAAAATAACCATTTCAGGTCTTTTTCTTTCGATGGTTTCCTATCCATGAGTCCCATCCAAATAATTCCAAAGAAACTTTTTCAAATCACACACATCAATATTGTTCTATAATGTAAGTCTGGATGAACTGCCTAGTGTTTCAGTCACAATACCATGAACTATTTTCTGGTCTGCTTTCCTGTTTGTTTCTTCAACAATGAAATTCAGCAGATCATCATCAATTAGCTGAAGCCATATATTAGCTGGATCAACTACTGGATTACATGAGTCTAGGAATTCATTGTTACCCCACAAACATCATCAAATATAAATTCATTCAGATTACCTTCCACTTCAGACCACCTTATGTTCAAATTAGGAGCACCAGTTGTATCTATTGTTGGAATAGGAGCATTCTGGACATTTGTGTTGATAATAGAGCACCAGCGGTTGTATCTATTACATTTGGAATAGGAGCATTTTGGCAATTTATGTCACTTAAATTTGTGTCACTTTCATCAGATGATGAACTGGATTCATTCAAACGCCTTTGTTTTGAAGTAGACTGAGTATCTTCAAAAATACTGTCACTTAGTTCACTGTCAGAGTTATTGTAGGTTGGATCACAATCACTGTCATCGAATTGGTCAAAGTAATCGTCATCAGACAAAGAAGTGGCAAGAAATTCTTCAACCTATTTTTTTGATTCATTATTTATAACCTCAATAAACTATGAACATAAAAAATAACAGCACTGAATATCATGAACGTTTAGCATCAATCACTTCCAATGAACACATCAGAATATTTAGGTTAGAAATAGTCTGTCTACGTTGAGGCAAAAGTCATTAACTCCAAAAACATGATTTTTGGTAAAAGCCATCCAAGCTTTTGTACTGTTGTTGTGACAAGTCCAAGTTCATATTGGAGTTTCATTCAACTATGCGTGCACCATTCCAATAGACTTATCTATATTGTAACTGATTTTGAAACTTAATGGTGAAATCTATAAGAATTCCAGATATTTATTCACTTTCAATATTAGAAAAGTGAAGTTGAAATGAGCACTTGGAGTTAGTGAGTTTTTTAGAAGAATTAACTACTTCTTCATCAACATAATGTGCACCCTGTAATGACAAAATTAGTTGGCAGTAGTTATGCTGTACCTCAGTGTACTCAACACATGGAACAAAAATTAAAATTCCCTGTAAATATTGCCCACTTATTAGTTTAATGAGTATACTTTTTTCAAAGAAATGTTCATATGTGAATCATTGGTAAACCAGAAATTATTGACGTGTCTTTATTAAAAGATACAAAGATGGCAAAGATAAATTTTTGTTCAGGTGAAGTGAATTAAAACAAGATGCAATGCTGCAAGTTATTAATTTTATTTAGAAACAAGTTGTAATGAGATAATCCACAAAAAGCATCTTAGTCCTCTTCATTTCTCCGATCCACCAGAATCACTAGGCTCAGGATTGATATTCTTAACACGCTTTTGAACAGGCAGCACACCCATGCACCAACTTGTGAAATTCGCTTTGGATGACACCTGTACAACAAAAGTTTATTGAGATCACGTATTTCCTTATGTGAAATTGGCAAGCACCTGTATACATACATCTCTTCAACTTCCTTAGTGTAATACCAGCTCTTTGTCACTTCTGTCCAGTTACTCCCACTGGAATATGGCCCAGAAACCTCCACATATGTTGTCCCGAAAGAGCCAATCTCTGATTTGCCTTCTCAAACCGGAAGCACTTTATCTTAAGCCAGTTCACTACATTGCCATTTGTGTACTTTCCTTTATTTTTTTATAATTGATTTTGCCAAGGCAGTAAGATCAAGGAAATCTTTGTAGGTCATGATGTTCACATTATAGGGTTTAGCGTTTTTTGTTCCTTTGTGACCTAGCATAAAATATTGACCCAGTCATGCATTGTACAGACGGCTGAATGTTTTTTTCAAATTAATTGCACTGTGCATACTATTGCACTGCATCATAGTATGCCCAGATTCCAAGAACTTTTGTTCAATAACATCAATTTGTGTAAACCGACAGTGGGATAGCCACCATATTTTGATTGCGATTCTGCCTCCACATGTGTCACTAAACAAAGATATTTGTTTCACAGTTTTGGCAACCCTATCAAGAATTTGTGAATGCAAGTCCCAATCTCTAAACTTCCCTGTTTCCCATTAACCTCATTCCATACAAAACAATGGGCATCATTAGGCTCAGCACTTTCATAGACTGTCAAATTGAAGCAATTGAGCTACGACTATAAAACATTGGTGATGCCTCAGTGTATGGATTTGATGAACCTTCAGGAGGTCAAAAGCTACAGATACAAAAGTCTTATCATTTGATGCCCTCACCTTATCTAATTCCTTTCTTGGTTAGCCTATTTTTCCCTTTCTTTGTGTGCAGTATAATCGTCTCCATATTTTCAGTTGAGGAGATAGCCATCAGACCTGTAACCAATCACATTCGATGTTCTACCTGACAGTGGTTTTATTATTCCACCATATTCATTAATCTCCCATATTCTAGGATCAATTCAGCACTGGTTGTCGGTATTCATTTCATTGCTGAAGTGGAACATACCCTTCTTCCCAATTAACGTTATTATAATCAATTGAAATTTAAATTCTATTGTTCCAAGTGACAGTAGAAGTCTGTTGTCATTATAAGAATTTGTTATACTTGTCACTGATATGTGGCCTGAAAATACATAATAAGAATAAATGTGTCTCTAGGTCAACTCCAAAATTTGTTGATAGCGATTTAGTTGTTGCCAGGAAATGCATCTGGTTTTACTCAAAGCGGATTGAATCACTACCAACTAAGCCACATCAATTTACTAGACAGGAATATCTGATCAGGTTACTTTTATTTTATAAAAAGTACCTCAGATGTGTCCAGTGACAGTACAAAAGTCTCTGCTGCTTTTCCAACTTTGATTTGGTATAAATTGGTCACTGTAATGGGAATCACTTAATCCTGCCTAGGAAACAGAGCTCAGTATATGGCCTTTATGATCAATAAATAAATATAATTGATTCAAAAATATTCACATGTAAATAATACCTTCATACCAGTGATATTAGCTGTATGCCACCTCACATAGTACATCAGAATATCATCAAAACAGAATAATATATCCTGTAGGCGAGCTAGATAGTGGATAATTTCAACACTACAGGGTGTCCCAAAAAATAGTGATGCCAGTACTACCACGGTATTCTACAAGTCAAAACAAACAGAAAATGTCATTGGCAAAATGCTGATTTCTCCTTAGTTTACCTGTAATCCGCCATTTTGTGTTTTTAATATTTTTCATCATAGGCCTATCTCGTAAAAAAAACAAGATTTACTTATGAAATTTGGTGGAGATATAATTAAAGGTGTGGTTTACAAAATACATATCTCAATAAATTTCAATATCTGTTTTTTCCAAAATGGCGGCCGACTAAAATTTTCAATTCGATTTTACTGGAGAAATATTGCTTTTTACGATAAAACATAGAGATACGAAAATGTAGAGAATTTTATTCTGAATAAAATGGTATATGATTTTAAAGAATCGCATAATAAATAACCGAGATATAGATCACCACTTCTGTGTTTCTTCATTTCTTCAGTAGTGAGACATGAGAATAAATTTATGAATGCAAAACATATGTTTGCCTATCTTGAACGTTCTCAAATTTACTACTGTATCATATTTTCACATTCATGGAATTTATCAATATTATTGGTTGTTCCATCCAATAATAAATTGAGAACGTTCGAATGATAAAGATAGGCAAACATATGTTTTGCATTCATAAATTTATTCACATGTCACTGCTGAACAAATAAAGAAACACAGAAGTGGTCATCTTCAAATGGCCATATCTCGGTTATTCATTATCAGATTCTTCAAAATCATACACCGTTTTATTCAGAATAAAATTTTCTGCATTTTTATATTCTTACGTTTTAATGTAAAAAGCCATATTCCTCCAGTAAAACCGAATTGAAAAGTTTGGTCGGTCGCCATTTTGGAAAACAGATATTGAAATTTATTGAGATATGTATTTTGTAAACTAGACCTTAATTATACCTCTACCAAATTTCATGAGAAAATCTTGTTTTTCGACGAGATATGATGAAAAATATTAAAAACACCAAATGGCAGATTACAGGTGAACTAAGGAGAAATCAGCATTTTGCCAGGGACATTTTCTGTTTGTTTTGACTTGTAGAATACCGTGGTAGTAGTGGCATCACTATTTTTTGGGACACTCTGTATATTCCAATCTCAATTCCCCAGCAATATACAGGGTTGGTGAAAATTATGGAAACGGCTTAATATTTCTTATATGAAGATAATTTGATGGTAGATGACATTGGGGATCATACTAAAATTGAAAATACTTCTTTTCTATGACTTCAAAAATCTGGTCCGCCATCTTGGATCCGCCATATTGAATCTAACTTCATTTTTTAAATGGTAAGGTGGTCATGTTATACATGATTTCGATACAGAATTTCAAGAGAAAGTGAATGGCGAAAACCGCACATCGATATGTCAGACCGTTTTCAAGATATTTTAATTATTAATCAGACATATTTACATTGTCAGCGTGGGTGAAAAGTATTAGAACGGCTTGATATCTCATAACACAAAAGTAATTTGTTGGAAGAGGTGATTGAGGATCCTACTCACATCAATAATACTACTTTACAGTGACTTTTCAATTTTAGTCCGCCATCTTGGATTTGCCATTATGTTTCAAACGATGAGGTGGTGATGTGATACATGATTTCAATACGGAATTTTAAGACAAATTGAATGGCGGAAACCGCAAATCAATATGTTGACCCGAATTTGAGATAGTAACTGATTTCGATTTAATATGTCTGATTAATAATTGAAATATCTTGAAAGCGGTTAGACATGTTGATGTGCGGTTTACGCCATTGATTTTCTCTTGAAATTCTGCATCGAAATCATGTATAACATGACCACCTTCCCATTTAAAAAAATGAAGTTGGATTCAATATGGCGGATCCAAGATGGCGGACCAGACTTTTGAAGTCACAGTATAGTAGTATTCTTAATAATTTTAGTATGAACCCCAATATCACCTACCGTTAAATTACCTTTGTATAATAAATATATTAAGCCGTTTCCATAATTTTCACCAACCCTGTATACTGCTTGAAAACTCCATGTACTATCAGGTTTAGTCATGTAAAAAATAATGCCATGCATGGCCAGCAAATAGATAAGTAATATTATAATAATAAATATCCTTCCAGGCTGCCAAAGACGGGAAAGAAAGAATGACTAGAATACCCAGTACTCTGGTACAAATGGAGGTATATTCTTCAGTAATTAGCAATAATTATGCAACATGATGGCTATAATAATAGCTCATAAAAAATTTATATTCTACAAGAAATAAAGATTATTTATATTTAAAATAATTCAACAATTAATGCTTATAGAGCATATGTTTGTGAGTCCGTATTGCCCGGAAATATACAAAATAGCAAATATATGAATTCTTATACCCCACTATGAGCTCATAGACGACGAAATTATCTCATAATTTTCACTGAGATTTCATATGAATACTCGCTTTTGCTCGGCTATGCCCCCTGCACCCCCTTTTGATACCCTCTTGGTTAGTAAGTTATTTTTTTGGTTGTGCCCCTTGTTTGGCTGGTTAGTTGCTTTTATGAAGTGAGTACTTCACACTCACCAGGGGAGGGAGAGGGGAGTACAACTTTTTGAGCTGAATCCAATGGTGTAGGTGTCGACATTTTCTGGGTGCCAAAAAAATATATACAGGCCATTTCATGAGTGGCCGAATTTGGCCAAATTCGACCTACCCCCCCAGGGCCCCTCCTGGATTTTCAAGAGGGTTGTGAATCATGACAATCGGGTCTCTGGCGGCCAGCAACACAATCCCGAAGCCCAAAAACCGCACTAAAAAATCAACAACCATTTCAAAATGACACTTAAAAATTTGGCAAATTTTGCCGAAAAACTGAATAATTGAAAAATAACCCCCCACGACCCCCTTTGGAAACCCGGTAGAAATTTTATTTATTGAATCAAGCTACTTTTGCAAGCTGGACCCGAAAATCCGACCGCCAGCACTGTTAATAGTCAAACTAAAAAGTTGAAAAATTGGGGGGGGGGGGGCATAAACCCCTTAGGGGGGGACATTTTCAACTTTTCAGATTTTTCTGGTTGGTTTCTCGCTTTCCTCTCTTTAATGATGTATATCTACACCCCCTACGATGTAAATTTAAACAAATTTAAATACTGAGTATAGATTGTTAAAAAGTCAAGATTGTGATGATAAGAAGCACAGTAAAACCACATGATAAGCACTCTGATCACATTTTCTTCTTTTCCATAGTGCAAAATTGTGTATCTTCAACCTCGAGTCTGAATTCACCACTGCCAGTCTGCTGATCCTGAAGCTCTTTCTCAATTTTTGATTTTTGCCCTGTTATATCAGTAATCTTCCCTGATATTTCCAAGGGTCATTTTGTAAACATCTTACTGCCCAGCAAATTGTTTTAGTTCAGTTATCAAACTGATTCTTGGAACATTTGCCATCACTGGCACCATTTGCATCAGGATTTCAGGCACTTGAAAATCCTTCTCCAGAATATTTATTTGAACTGTTTAGGGTCCAAAAAAGAACAATCTTCAAGAAGACCTTTGTTGGGCACAATCTCTCTTTAAAACTGTTGATTGCACAGTCCAATATGTTGAAATAAGTGGCCTTATGTTTCAAATGTGTTAACAAAGAGGGCGACTCATCTTCACAAAGCTCACCTGACATTACTCTTATTTTCTCAATTCTTTTGTGTGGGAAAAATTCTTTATTTTCTCATTATCTACCTCTTTGAAAATATTTTGCATTTATGTGGTGTATTTTTTACAAAGTTTCAACAATCTATCAAACTCCAAATATTTTTTTTTTCTGTCAACTGTTTCAACATCCCATCCACTAGTTTTCATGCCATTGAGTAGTCAAGCTATTTACTCTGCAGATTAACTGAAACAGGAGATGTCACATCAACAAGTCCATAACTACAAAATCAGTAATAATATTTTAAAATTTAAACCACTGACTTGAAACATGCTTAGTTCAAAATCAAAACCTTCCTCATTTGTTGATTCATAATCAATGATGGATCCCAATGCTTTAGGTTTTCTCCACCAATGGTTGCTCCTATTTTCTTTAAACGATATATTGGCTTCCTGCATACCAATCTTTTGTTAGTTTTTTTTACAATTATTATTCAAATTCATATATAGGACTATATTTGCTGTATCAATATTTTCATTTGCTTGGAAAAAGGTTTACAATGTGAGTTTACTTTGTTTCACATTTTCTTGAATTTTAGATATGAAGTTGGTTCATGAGCTCGGGATTTAGCCCAAGTCCTAGACTAAAACGGATGGCCACCGTAGCATCGACAAACGTTAGCCTCGACACTATGTGCTAAGGGCTCTATGCTGCTAATCCACTAACCTGTCGAGACAAACGTTTGTCGATGCTATGGTAGCCACCGTTTTAGTCTAGGACTTAGATAAATTCTGAGCTCATGAACCTGCCCTTAGTATCTTCAATTCAAGATACTTGTTGCCATCTACATTCATGGTAATGGGCGTATCCTGTTACTAGTTCTCCATGAAACCATAATCTCATTTCATCAACACTGCTATTCAATTGTCCAGATTTTTTTTAATACTGTGCATTGTTTGGTCCTGGTAGTCGTAGGCGCTCTTCCTCATGTAAAACATTGGTTATTTGCAATATCAGTCCACTTCACTTATCTTACTTCACTTACACCTTCACAAGTCACTCATCAATCCACATTCCATTAAAATTTCAACAACACTTATTGCATATTTCGTCTCAATTTATATTCATCACATAATTCAGTGTGGTGCCAATTATTGATGGAACTTGTGTTTTACAATGTGAGTTTACATTGTTTCACATTCATTCACATTTTTCCATTTCATGTTTTCTTGAATTTCAAGTTAAGACACTCGTTGCTCCTTCTTCAAGACACTCCTTCTAAATCAATGGCATATTGTTTGGTGTTACTTGTTCTTTGACAAACCATAATCACATTTCATTGACACTCCTGTTATTGAATTAAACTATGAATAGTGTGTTCTCCTTTTCCATTTTCGCATTCTTTTTCATTTCTGTTTGCTCAGAATCAAAAACAGCAATTCTTGAATGGCATTTTCTAAATTTTGAATTTGGTTATTCGTTTCAGAAAGGCATTTTTGTTTCTAAGAAACCCTTTGTCAGTTTTTGTCTACAGAAGTGTAGGTGCATTATGGATCAGACGGATTGGGCTATAGATAATTTTAGTGGAGGCTTCACGTAGTTAATGATATTTAGTCCCAATTTTATTCACATTAATTCATCAGGTGTTAACTATTGATGGGAATTTGTTATTATTTCACATCAATCTTGCCATTTTTTTGCTAGCTTACATAGCACTTCCATGGGTCAAGCACAGACATTTGCCTCTTCTGGTAGAAGTGATTTTCTCTGCTTGCTGTCGTCCATTTTTGAACACCCTTAATTCCAAATAAATTATTAAGTTAATTCTGTATGAATTAAGACTTAATAATTCAATGAATAAAGTTGATTTTATAGTTCAAATTCTAGTCTTATCTATCCCTTTTATGTGTACCTTGGCCTCTAATTGTAAGTTGGATTTCTCAGAACAAAGCCAGAGCTAGATTCCAATCTTTATACTTTGTCTCCATAATGTGCATCATTTAGTCTTTCATTAGACTTTTCATTTTTGCATGCAAGTAGTAGCTTTTATCCTTCCACCAATATTTCCTCTTTTGAAATTACTTCTTATATTTTTATTATTCCCACAATCAGCATCCCAGCATTCCTCATCTGGATTTGAGACTCATTGGATTATATTTGTCTCTATTTGTTCTAAAGATGATGTCTTTCAAGAACTTTTATCATATAATTCAAAATCAAAACTAAAATCAAACTTCTAAGCTTATTTATCTCAATAATAATAATAATATCAACAGAAAATTAGAAACATAGAAATAGAATTACATTAGAATGATGTATTACAGTATAAATTAAATATACAATGAATAGAGGAAGCTGTCCTCATGTTAAAGAACCTGGGAAGTAGGGGGTTTATGTTCAAAAATCTAGATATTTTAAATTTCTTTAGGATAAAAGATAAACTAATTAATAAATATTAAACTAATTACAGTGAAAGGAAAAATATAACTGATAAAAAATATTAAACTTCTTAAACTTAGAAAATCAAAGTTATTATTTTCCAATTTCGTCGTCTTCATTTCTATTCACTCAGAATCAAAAACGGCAATTATTCTTGAATGGTAATTTTTAAATTTTGAATTTGGTTATTTCTTTCAGGAAGGCATTTTTGTTTTTAAGAAAGCCTTTGTCAGTTTTGTCTAAAGAAGTGTAGGTGCATTATGGATTGGGTCATTGATAATTTTAGTGAAGTTTTACGTACTAAATTATATTTAGTCTCATGGGAGTGGGGAGCTTGTATGCCTCTCCAACTTGTATAACTTACTGTTACAACTTGTTCAAGTTTACTGTATTAACTAACCTTCAACACAAATAACTAACATCTCTTATTAGAAACTCATGAATGGTTTCCTGTCACTAACCCAGCTGTAGCATGCTTTTGGACTGGAGGGTTCAGGATCAATGTAATATTTATAATAAAGATTGAGTAATTAATTCTGTTTATGCAAAGGCAAATAATTTCAGAGCTTTAGCATGTGCATTCCACAATACTTTCCACGATTCCACAAAGCCTCACCCAGGTGCTTCATTGTCTGTTGTGGTGCTCCACAGTCAAAAGTTCTCATTCTTGAGGCATTCTGCCAGTTTTGTTGTTGGCCTCCTAGACTTGAGATTCCTTTTGACCAGGTCTGGGATATCATTATGAATTGAGATGCTGGTTAGAGCATATCCAATTGTGCAGTTGGAGGAGGGCCTGACATCTGCGCAGATTGTGTGGTGGTATACCGGTAAGTTGCTGGGGGACAGCCTGATAAACCACCATATAGTTGTCTGGCAGGTGGGCGTCAAGGACGACAAGTTGCAGCAAGAGTTGGCCCAGGGCGGGGTGCATTTGCCCGCAAAACCTGTGCTGCAATCATATGCTGTCTGGCTGGTGAAGGTGCTGGCTCTGGCTGTAGAGGGACCCAAACACTAGGTGGGATGGTGCTCGGGTTATTTATCAAGCCCAACAGCCTCTTGTACTCCTCTCGCTGCCGCAACTTTTTGATGGCCTCCTGAGTCTGTTTAGTGCCATCAGGAGGCTCATAGTATAATGTGTAATTCATTTTACATTTGCAGTCGTTGCGCCATCCTGGATTTTGAGTAGGATGGCTGCCTCTTGCAGCAAAAGCATATACCTCTTCATCTGACCAGCAAGCCTTGACACGCGCCACATCAATTGCAGCATTGGCAATGTCAGGGTGGGCACAACGAATATGCACCCCTAGGCCACTTTTGATTGAAAATGCCTGATTGCAGGATGGACAGCAATGGGGTCTCAATAGATCAGGCGGTGGAACCCTGGCAGCTGGACTCACCCTAGATGATGTAGGTGGTCTTTGGGCGCAACTGGTGGACGTCGTCCAAACCCCTGGAGATTCCAGGGCACTGTCTGGTGGCCAGCGTATAGCTGTGCCCAATCCTCTATTTGTAGGGCCAATTGCAAAAGGGGTGGAGGGGTTGGCAAGCCCAACTACCCACAATTAGCTATGGGATCGATCCCTGCAGGGTAACGGCTATCTCCTGCAAGGACCTGGGTGGGCCACAAGGAGGCCCCTGAAGCACTTCTCTGTGGTTTTGAGGTAGCCAAAAAGATGGTAAATGGCCGTAGGCAGCTTCCTCCCCACAAAGTCTCCACCCATTGGGGCCCTGGTTTTTTTGTAGCCAGTAAGGCCAGGTATACCCCATCGTAGCTGGAACCCTGCTTAGTTCATAGCCATCAAGGCCAGGTATATCCCTACGTTAACCTGCAGATTGTATGGTATAGACTCTTGGTCCATCCCATAGCGCCTCTGATCTAGTCCCTAATATCAGGGCCTTAGATCCAAGCCTTACTCTCCAATCAGGAAGCCAGGGTAATGGAGTTGACCTCAGTGCTCCAGTGGCAATTTGCATTTTGTTGTTCAATTGCAAATCCAACAGTTTGGTGTGATAGCTGTTCATCCAGGATGAAGCACAGTACTCTGCAGCAGCATATACCATACCAAGGCTTGAGCACCTCAGAGTAGATATAGATGAACCACATAATGTACAACCCCATGTTGTACCACATAATTTTTTTATTACATTATTCCTTGTCTTTACCTTGGCTACCATGTTGGCTGGAGCAGGTCAAGCAATTAAAGCAATTCAATTATTTATAAATAAATAAAGTGGTGGGAGGAAGTGACAAACCGTAATGTATTGATAAAATATTAATTGAAGGATTTTTCCCACATCAATAGTGGAAAATATATTTGCTTTGTTCAACTCTGGGATAGATTCATCAAGTGTTGACAATAATTGATTCTAGTGTTCTTGTCTCTCAAATACGAATGGAGACATACTTTTGTCGGACATGAGAAATGTGTGACTACTGAATAGAGATATGAAATTTAGCAACCTGGGATTTTGATGGTTCAGGCCCTGTAAGGTTTAGCCTCAACTTAAACGAATTTATGTTCGGTTCAAAATATGTAATCGATAATGACGACTTTAGTGGACTGTAAAAAATAGGAAATGAAATAATATCTCTACAGAAACAGAGGTACATGCAATAAAGATAAAAATAACTCACCGAAAATCCAAATAATATGGTATTGGTCTTAAGCTTACGAATTCCAGGAGAGGTGTGGTGAAAACTAGGTAGGAGATGATTTTCGAGGTTGATAGGATAATATAAGCTTATGTCATCCACTGTTGTTGAATTCTGCTGCTATTGATGTACGTATTTCTGACTTAGATATAAAATAATGAGATTGGGGTACTTCCAACTCAGAATAATAAGTTAAACTTTAACGGTGTGAATTTGGCAGACACTTTCCAATAATTATTGTAACTTTGCTGCACACGATTTAATAATATATAAATGAAATTTTGTAACTTAGAGAACGATTTTCTCCTGACAATTAACAAATAGGCTAATTCAAGACAATTTTGAAAACTCCACAATACAAAACAAAGCGATGAATTTCGCTAAGGGCCTGTTCCCGATGACATTATAAAACAGACTACTAAACTAACTAACTGAAGCTGTGTGTTACTCTACTAACGCTTATGAAAACAACACAAAAACTCAAGCTGGTGGACAATTCAAAAATTGGCACAATATCCCCTGACTGAAAAGCTATTTTCAGCCAAGGCTGGAGAAAAGAAAGAAAACAAATAAACCAAAACAAATCAATGCCAGGAATGGCTACCAACATCAACACAAATATTCACAAGAAGTGAAGCAAAATGCAGTACATCAAACTGCATGTAACTGCATATGAAAACAAAAGGCAAAGAAATAAAATACCAAAAATAGCGCCAATTTCAGACTCCGCCACACAGTATCCGCTACTCCTGCGCCTTGAAATCGCCAATTGATGAAGACCGATGTAAAACCAAAACGAAACAAAGAAATTGAATGAAAAATAAGCACTTATAAAGTAGGTCTTTACAAACGACCACCAACGAGACAAAAAAATACTTAAGAAAGGTACAAAATAACGAATTTCAAGCTTCTACAAAATTTGTACCACAATTGAATATGTCACCAAAGTATCACACAGCAAGGACCACGGTGAAAGAAAACGCCGGAAGGCAGCTAAAAATTGAGGAATTGACAAGTCGGAAACTAGCTCAATGTGAAGAGCTTTAGTAGCCATACAAACAAATAGACATATGTACTCCTTAAAACTGAAAGAGATTTCGACGTCTCAACCATGGTGATTGATATTGGCCCCTGCATAATCTGCACCACATTTTTCGAAGGGTTTATATTGAGCAGTAACACAACAAGTTGGCAGATTATCCATTCTAGGAATGAGTTTTCTCAGACGTTTGCTATAAAACGAACGTTACATTTGTGGATACAATTACAAACAATATTCCGAACGGACAAAATCCAAAATTTTTGTCTTATCAACGACAATGAATGATTGGGTCCAGAATGACAATTACTAGTGTGATATTCATCAATCAATAAAGATACAAAATGACAATCTTTAGGTAATACAATCGGATGACAACTATCAAATTCCATATTGGCATTTTGTAATCGACCACCAACACCAATTATCCCCTTTATCTAAAAATGGAGACAATTTTTGGAGTTGATTGGAACAATCTTTTCCTTTCTTCAATGAACCCAATTCTGATGTGTGAAAAGTTTCTTTATGCAGAGCGTAAAGAAAGCATTTTAGGTACTGAAATCAGTACAGGAACAGCCATATTATGAGGTAACTGTAGGAAAAATACATTATAATAGTATATCCACAAAATATGAAAAAGTACTATTATAGTAGAATAGCACAATATTATTAAATATTATAGTAAAATATAGTAGTATTCATTTAATTTGGCGGATGGCATTAGATGAATAAGAGATATTATTTCTTGATGTTGCTGATGACCATAGAGTCCGTTGGCAAAAAAATAACATCTCTCTATCTATCTAATGCACTCCGCCAACTTAAATGAATATTACTAGAGTTTGTACTAGAGTTTCTCAGCATGTTACATCGATTCACATAATTTCTTGTATTATTTACTAGTTTATTTTTGCTTAACTCTCCAATTCCCATTGCTAGGATAATTAAATTTTTTGGTAGGCACTTATGTTTTTCTCATACTAATACCTCTAGTATAGTTGTGTAATTTTTTTAAAATTTTTGAATTACATATAATATGATTTTTTATGGTGTCACCTGTAGGTGACACTGGGCATAAGGTTAAACAGGTTTACTAACAAATCAAACTCCAGAAATGTTACAGCATTTATTTTACATGTTCATATAACATAATTTAATACATAAAAAGTATAAAAAATACTACATAATATAAAAAGTATCAAAAATACTACATAATATAAAAAATAAAACATAAAAATACTAAATGAACAGTTTGTGAAAAACTTGTCAATGTTGGATTGTTGCTCATTTTCTTGTATGATATTCATACCAACATTGCACATGCAGCACAACATTGCATTCCTTGCACATGATTCTTGTACGGTTGTGGCACTTGGCACACCTTCTTTGGGAACAGTCTTGTTTCACATGTTCATCAACCTCTCCACTTAGCCGTACTTCTGGCAAAACTCTTCCTCTGACAGGTACCCACAAGCTACACTTTTTTTGGTTCTTAGTTGAAAAGAGTTCTACATTTTCAACTTCTTCAATTGCATCTAGTTCATCATCATCTGTATTAGGCTTATTTATATTCACTTCAACAACTGAACGCAACACTCAAGGAGGTAGGCGATTCATATCAGCTTCTGCTTCATCACCACTGTCTTCTTCTGTTATTTCCCCATCATCAGGTGGAATGAGAACAACGTCTTGAAACAATGCATCTTCTCCCAACAGCTCTATAATTTCAAGGAGTTCATATCTTCAAAATGAAAATTAAAACAATACTTATAAGAAAAATATAACAATTTGTAGCCAACATTTCAATTGGATTGACCTAAAAATAAACCCAGATATTCATTATAATAAATGATATACAATAGAATAAATCAACAATGAGGAGATATGATCATCTTTCATTCTGTGGGTTCGGGTTTTGTGTGAGCATGTACATACTGGAATATTTATAAATTTTACTTGAAACATCAGCCGGGTGCCACAGTCGGTAGAAAAATATTTCCACAAATGCTGGTGCTACACTCAACTCAAAACTCACACTAAGAAATTCAATAGAGATGAACTCAATTGATCTACGCTCATCAGGACAAATCAGGATATTATTTTTGCAATTAGGATTTTTGCATAAATCTCCTTGACTACTTCGGGTGAGGGCAGAATAAAATATAATTAAAAAGAGAGATTGATTGAATGAATTCTGCCAACAATGGTCAGAGAATGTACTATAAAGAAATTGAACAATTTCCGCCGACAAAGGTCGGGGAATATTGTAAGTCATAGATCACTATAAGAGTGATTGACTTCAAATTTCATGAAATGAAATACCAATAGGCCAAAGCCAGAGTCGATCAGGTTTGATTGATTAACTACAGAAAAAGATACGTGAGATTTATTGTACAAATAATTGAAAAAATCAGAATAATATGTAATTTTTACAGCAATAAATTTTGATAATTTGAAATGAATATTGAATGTAATAAAGAAATATTTAATAAGAAATATTGAATTTTTATTAAAGTTCTTGAGTAAATTTATTGATTTAATTTGAATAAAATAGCAAATAGTGCTTTGCCTAGGTGCCTTTGACTCAGCTAAAGGATGGCGTAGAAAGTTTTCACAAGCTGATATGCCAGCGCAAATATGCCGTAGCAATTTGTAATAAATTTTAAATTCTCACTCACGTTATTGGCCAATAATGATAAACCCGCGCACTCACAATCTGTAAATAATTGGTGGCAGCAGCCTCGGGCTCACGTGGTCGGCTCCTTGAATGGCGAATGATTTTGTCCTCAAATTTGTGAACTCCGAATTTAATAATTAAGCTTGGCAATCTTTTTGAACTTTCCACGACAAGGGAAATTGAATTTACATTTAAATCAGCACATTTAATGAGACATTTAAAAACAGTTAACAGTTAACACTCAAGAGGCATAGAGCGGACCTCTGGTTCTAACAAAAAGCCATTAGCGTCTCTTCTTCCCGGAAATTGGGGAGCAATTTCTTTTTGAAGAAGAAGGAAGATGTCATAGAAAATTCACCAATAGGCGATCAGGAAATCTGAATTGTCCAATAGGACGTTGATGCTGATTCAAAAATCATACAAGTGTGCCATAGCAGCAAATAAATTAATATATTAATTTAAATTAAGAAAATCTTGAGGGAATTATAATAAGCAGATTTTTCAGCAGGTTGAAATATAGGAATACACTCGCTTTCGCTCGGCAGGGGGCTATGCCCCCTGCACCCCCTTTTGATATCCTCTTGGTTAGTAAGTTATTTTTTGGTTGGAGTACTTCACACTCAACAGGGGAGGGGGAGGGGAGTACAACTTCAATGATTCAGTGGAAAAACTGAATTTACAAATGTGCTTTACAAATCAAACACCATAGGTGATGTGATCTGCTCCCTCCTAGAGGACTTTGCTAACAAATGATGGAAAAAACACTTCATGGTCTCAATATCTTCACTCCTCCATCAATATTTGTGTGAAAAATGATTACTAACCACCTGGGCCACCCTGGATTTCCAGGAGGATCAAAATGCATGATGCAGTCTATGAAGTGCAGCAACACAATCCCACACTCAATAATTTCAATTAACATTCCAGAATAGCCTTATTAAAATTTGGCAAAAATGAAAATATACACCTCCTCTTCAGTGCTAACCTGTGAGTCCAAAAAGCCATTTTTCATTGAATCTAACAACTTGTCCAAGCTGAATATGTAGAAGTCAACATTGATTGAACATTTAATTTCATGAACACTGATTTAGTGGCTACTTATTTCCAATAATTAAAATATAGAATGTAACAACTAAAAATCAAAACCAGGATGCTGTGCAGGAGCTCGGCCCATGCAATATTGTTGGTGAGGGGTGGTGCTGTGCATCCTGGAAGGCAAGGGCTCCGCCCTTGCAATATTGTTGGAAGGGGGGAGGTGGTGCTGTGTATCCTGGGAGGCAAGGGCTCTGCTGCCCCTGCAATATTGTTGAGAGGGAGGAGGTGTTGCTGTGCATCCTAGGGAGTGAAAGGGCTCCGCCCTTGCAATATTGAAGGGGAGGTAGTGCTGTGCATCCAGGAGGAAAGGGCTCCTCCCTGGCAATATTGTTGAGAGGGAGGTAGAGCTGTGCATCCAGGAAGGCAAGGTCCTTCCTGAAAATGGTTTGAGAATATCAAGATCCACGAAATCTTCATTTTCATTCGAATTGTAATGAATTTCCTACTTGTTGATGTTACAAGCTCCATCCAATGTTGAGGTACATAGAGATCCCTTTTTGTCTTTTTCATTTTGTCCTCTATCAAACTGAAATCTTGGTTGTATTCATTAAAGGAATGGCCACTTTACAAAAAAGCGGTGATCTACCGCTTCAATATTTGTGTTCCTGACAATATACAGCCAAAATTTTACTGTGTAGTGGTTTTATTTTGTCCACCACAGTTATCACTGAATGCTGTAATGTGTTTGACAGAAGAAGGTAGGCTTGATGAATTTGAGTAAACAGGATGATATTTCCTGGCAACCACGAGATGCCTGGCCTCATGCCACATGAAGAAATGTGCTGTTCCAGCACTTGCTGTGGATAGCCAGGTTATAGGTCCACAGCTGTCTCAGGTAATAGGCCTTCGAAGTGGATACACTTGGAGTTTGCATAGTCTTTTGTAAATCAAAGACAATAGCCACTTGGCTATCATCATTCAATTTCAGAAATGTGTCTTTTACTGATCTTACAGCATCTGCATTACGCAAGTGAAGTTCTTTTTCTAGTAGTGCTGTAGCCTTCTCTTCAGCTTCACCGTGGTCTATTTTTATCTGCAATTTATCACATCTTTTGCAGGTGTCTGTGCTAGGCTTCTTGAAGCTGAGATTGAACTGAGTGTTAAAAATATTCCTATAAAAACTTTCCTTCACAGGCTGTACTTGTTTTTCTTCCCTGTCAATAGTCAACACAGAGTTTATACATTTCTTTCAAATTCAAAGTCGGAGGTAGGTACTCTATTTGGAGTCTTCTTCCTAGAGTAATAACTTGTATAGCAGGAAAACTATTAATATGCCCTTTTATTATTTCAATTTTTCGTTGGAAATTTTATTTGGAGGCTCCTTCTTTCCTCTTTCTGTCTTTAGAAGTGTAATGCCTGATTCATTTTCTTTTCTTTTCAACAACATTCTACTATGTTCAAATGTTGAACATGCAAACGTTTGTTGGATACATCAAGTGTTTTCATAAAGAATTCTTTGCATACTCTGTAACCCCCAGATTATAGATACAAGTGACCCTGTTAGTAATAGAATTTTGATTTTTCTTCTCACTTTTACTGTTTCTATTGCCCATTTAGAAAAGCGGTTTGTAAATCAAAGTTTCCTAGAGCCCAGTATTCCGCAAATATTACAGTTCTCTGTTCTTCAGATATATTATTCATACATCCATACCTGCAGTTGTGATTTCTGAGCGCCTTCAACCCTTTGCTGCATGAATATTTTGATTTCTGTCGATGTAAGATTCACCAGAATTCCTTGCTTTCTTAGCCCTGTTTTGTTTCCATTGATCTGGCCTCTGAATCCTCTTTCTGCTCTTCTGCTTTGGTGGTGAAGTCGAACTCAACAGTCAAATCTTCTATGGATTGAGACGTATTTCTTCTTTCTCCCACTGCTCCATTTTCGAATCTGAAAAGTAAATAAAGTCTTCAATAAAAACCTTCTCATATTTTCTCAAATATTTACAGAACTATTTTATAAATAACAGCCTCATGTAATATGAAGGTAAACTGGCTTCATTGTAATCACGATTGCAATATCTATCACAATCAATACAGTACAGTATTGCAATAGGCTAGTTGTTATCAATAATAATAGATATGCATGATATGCACTGCATCTCAAAAATATGTGTTTATCAGGCATAAATTATGTTTGCTAGAATCAGACTTTTAAATAAACATTTTATAAAACAAACAAACATTTCTACATTCAAATTAGGTACATTTCTGTAGTGCTTTTTGAGATCAATAACTAAATCAAATGAGATTCAATTATATTGTAAAGAAGAAATTGTAAAGAAGATTATATTGTAAAATTGGATTCTTCTTGATTAATTTGATGTTTAATACCTGAAGTGTCACTGATGTCATCTTCATGTGGAACATATTCCTGGTCAGCATCGGAGTCATACCCAAGAAATGGTTCTTCTTCGTCATCTGAAAAAATAATGTAAAAAATGTATTATGTGGGCTAATAAGCAAGAGCAGATTTCATTCATGTTGGGGTACCGTGATTAACATCAAAAGAAAATAGAACAATGTTACTTGACTTCCAAGTTGAAATGAAGCACTTAAAATTCTTCAGCCTCATATACTAATAAATTATTTTCCCAGGCTCTGGACTCAAATTGAAAATTCTAATTACAAATCAAATATTAATTTTAATATGTCTTTGTGCAAACAGCCCTATTCATAGCCCAATTTTATTTTGGAAAAGGAATCTCAAGAAACTAACCTCAAAAGTCCACACCATAGGCCTTGCCACTGCTTGGTCTTAATGCTCATTAGTAGAAAATGACAATCAATTAATGCAATCTATAATTCTATGATATTTTATTGAGTATTTTAAGCTAGTGGTTTTGCCAGAAAATAATACAGAATTTAACTTACCTTTGGAATTGTGGTTAGGCCCATCCATCATCACCTGACAAAATACTCTAATAGAATAGTGATCAGTGATCAGTGTAATAGAGGTATAAGTGCACTTGTACCCATTGACTTCTGAATGCTTCTCATGTTTTGCTAGGAGGTTAACTGATTGACTGCTAGATAGCAGCACCAGTTAGCTCTATCACTTGGATTCCTTTACCTCTAAATAGAATGAGAAATTTCCAGTTCAGCTGTGCTGTTATCTCAAAATTTACAAAAATGTCACTTGTACCTCTTTACTTCTAGATGCCTCATTTATTATTAAATATAATAAAATTTTATATATGATTGGAAGAAAATTTATTGCACTTTAGAACATCAATTTTTGTTTCAGTTCTTCACTGGTTGTGCAATTTCATTTATAACTTCTTCTTCATCAAGATTTTCAAATAAGTCTTTTTCAAAATTCATTACTTAATGTAAGGTTAGCTAGTCAAGTTTTGCTTATTGAATTTCTTAATTTTGTCTTGATTATTCTTAGCTTTGAGAAACCCCTTTTGCAGGAGATTTCAGTACTTGGTAAAGTAATAAGAAATTTAAATACTGAGTATAGATTGTTAAAAAGTCAAGATTGTGATGATAAACTAAGAAGCACAGTAAAACCACATGATAAGCACTCTGAACAAATTTTCTTCTTTTCCATAGAGCAAAATTGTGTATCTTCAACCTCAGAAACTGAATCTTCACCACTGCCAATGTGCTGATCCTGAAGCTCTTTCTCAATTTTCGATTTTTGCCCTGTTATATCAGTAATCTTCCCTTTGATATTTCCAAGGGTCATTCTGTAAACATCTTACTGCCCAGCAAATTGTTTTAGTTCAGTTATCAAACTGATTCTTGGAACATTTGCCATCACTGGCACCATTTGCATCAGAATTTCAGGCACTTGAAAATCCTTCTCCAGAATATTTATTTGAACTGTTCAGGGTCCAAAAAAGAACAATCTTCAAGAAGACCTTTGTTGGGCACAATCTCTCTTTAAAACTGTTGATTGCACAGTCCAATATGTTGAAATAAGTGGCCTTATGTTTCAAATTTGTTGACAAAGAGGGCGACTCATCTTCACAAAGCTCACCTGACATTACTTTTATTTTCTCAATTCTTTTGTGTGGGAAGAAAATTCCTTAGAAATATATTTGAAAAGATATTTCACAACAGTTCTAGCAGCAGCCAACTCCAACTTTACATGACACTGTTATTTCAACAATAGGCATGGACTGTAGGGAACTATCCATCTATCATCTATCTGCATTGATTCACCCCTGAATCCTAATACTTCTCTATTATTTCTATCCCTCATGTATTGTGCAAACCCTTTATCATCAACATAGGTGGCTTCTACATGATGTTTGGGAAAATGTTTTACACATTTTTGTTTTCTACTATCCCAACATTTCAGGTCATTACAGAAATCAGTACCACAAGGTCCATGAATCATATGTTTCAAAACTAACATATGTAAGTCCTCTCATCTGAAACTCTATGGTCCAAACAACATAAATAATTTTACCAAAAACTACTTTAATGTCCCTTGAAAGCTCCCTGAATTTTTGATAGAAACCCCTATTCACCACATCAGGCTGATCTTTCCTAGGATCATGTTTAGAAAGTTTTATTTCCTCCCACTGAGCACTTGCAGTGAAGGTCAGGAAATAAGTTGGGCCACCTAGCTGTGAAACAATCCCCATTGATTCCATATAACACTTCCTCATATACCTGGGACTGCCTGTAAATGATTGTGGTAAATATACCCTGCCAGGCAAAACACCTCCCTCACCTTGAATTGTTTCATCTTGAAGTATATTCCTCTCTACCTCTTGCCTATCCTAGATACTGGCCTGGATTTCCTCAGCTGTGGCTGTTCTAAATTGATTTCCCAGTCCTGCTTTTTGACTTTGTAAAATGTAACTAAGCCTTGATAGTTGGAATTAGTTTGGAGTACCGCACTAGTTTGTTCTATGCATATAAAATCAGTGCACCTGTAGGTGACACTGGGAATTGGCAAGTTAATTCTGCTTTTTACAATGTATTTTCCTCATTGAAGTTCATGTTCTGTAATGCATTCTAACATATTTTTCTCAGCTGAGATTTATTCTGAATTAGGAAAGGTAAAAAAATATTGGTATGATTACCTTCACAATATGTTTAACGTTTGTGCAATCTATAAATAAATGAAGTCACAAACTTTTAACTATAATGAACAAATTGGAAAGTAATTTTTTCAATT
This sequence comes from Laodelphax striatellus, assembly GCA_017141395.1. Classification (NCBI taxonomy): domain Eukaryota; kingdom Metazoa; phylum Arthropoda; class Insecta; order Hemiptera; family Delphacidae; genus Laodelphax; species Laodelphax striatellus. The sequence goes on along the minus strand of CM029532.1, from coordinate 28,944,731 downwards.
TTTTCAACTTTTCTATTTGACTATTCAGAGCAAAAGTGAAAAGGACCTTTTTTGTTTAGCATCTTGATATGCTTCGATTTCAATAATAAAATTTATACCAGGTCAGCAAGGGGGATCAGGGGGCGCAATTGTATATTTTGGTCATTTTTGCCAATTTTTCAAAAAATGTTTGGGGTACATTTTCTATGGTCCCTGACATAGAAGTGAAGTGAAATAACACCTACACCCAAAAAAATATTTAGAGGTGGAAGTAGGGGACATGTCAAATTTGGCTAATTATCAGACTCCTGTATTTCTCATATTTGTATACCTGGTATTATGCTACATGCCCAAATCAACAATCTCGAATAACTTTTGGAACCCAAATTCAAAAATTTGAAAAGTCCCCTAGGAGATCATAGGGGGGCGAAGCCCCCAGGGGGGTGCAGGGGAGCGAAGCCCCCTGCCGAGCACGAAGTGCGAGTAATAAGTATAGTATATTCATGAATAAGTATAAGTATTTATGACTCACCAGTCTTGGGTTGACAAAGGCTTGCTCTAGCTGCAAAAATATTCCCACTCACTGGCATGTAACTTTTCTAAATGTTTTTATTCTATCTTTTGTGTTAATAATTGTCTTCATTATTGTTATTATAAAAACTCAAAGGTGTCTTTGTTATGTGCTTTATGAATATACAGGGTGATCGTAAAGTCGCGCAACCCAAAATGGTAACAGTCTTAGAAAGCTGTAATGTGTTATTAATTTTTCTATCAAAGTTTATGATACAAGTTACAATTACAACTTACCTACCTACAAGTTCACAACAAGTGCTGGAAATGTCCACCGTGATTTGCAATGCATGCATCAACGCGTTTCCTTACGTTGCACGCACCCTTTTAGAGTGTAGCAGTAGCAATATTTTATATACAGTCTTCAATGTTTCTTCTAAGTTCATCTAGTGTA